>OY744539.1:9125106-9182606 GCA_963556195.1 Sepiola atlantica | reverse complement strand
TATATGGATATATATGTATTTATATATATATATATGGTTATATATGTATTTATATATATATATATATGGATATAAATGTATTTATATATATATATGGATATATATGTATATATATATGGATATATATGTATTTATATATATATATATGGATACATATGTATTTATATATATATATGGATATATATCTATTTATATATATATATATATGGATATATATGTATATATATATATGGATTTATATATATATAATATAATAAATAATTAAATTTAGTGATAGAGGCAAACTTCTAAACAAAAAACAAGAAACCTCAATTAACTGTAGGCATAATATATTACACCTTCTTAGTAATTTAGTTATAACCCTTCAAGCTAATACTCTCTCATAAAAATTAAAAAAAAAGAAAAAAAACGGTAATTTGTCAACATAACTATTATTTTATACCATTCTTCTTCTTCTTCTTCTTCTTCTTCTTCTTCTTCTTCTTCTTCTTCTTCTTCTTCTTCTTCTTATCTTTTACAGTTTTTACTACAATCACTACTTGTAGCCATCATTATATCCATGATTAGAATAACGACCTCTACTATTATTATTATCAGTTTTATAAATCAATATTATTATGCATTTTATTACTATTATTTATAATACTACTATCATTCTTATTATTATCATTATAATCATTACTACAATTATTAAAATTATTGTTGTTACCATGGTTACCATTATTATAGCTATCCCTATTATTTTTTACTATTATGAATAGTATTATCACAACAGATAATTTCTCTATTATTAAATAATTTATTTTTATTTTTATTATTATATTTACAACTACTACGATTAATATTAATTACAATCTTCGTTATTTTTCTTTATTTTCTAATATTCACTTATATTTTTATCCATCTATTGCTTACTATTTTAGATTATTATTGTTGATTATTATTATCATTATTAATATTTTAAAATTTTATTATTTGACATTGTTTAACTATTATCGAGATTATAATTATTAATATTAGTGTTCTGTTTACTATTATTATCATAATTATTGTTTGTAGCAGTAACAATGACAATATAACCACTTTATTATTATTAATATTATCATAGTTATCGTCATCTGACTTTTTCTTTTATTGTTATTATTAGTTTTAGTAGCAATGGTGGTATTACCATTAACGATAATGCCATTATTTATAATTTTATTATTTTTTTATAACTATTATTATTATTATTATTATTATTATTATTATTATTATTATTATTATTATTATTATTATTAATAATACTTAATAATGGCGGTATTTAGTACTTTTAAATTATTACCGATATTATCATTATTATTTACTCACTAGGAGTTCTCACATAGGTCATCAGTGATTAATTGTAACTCTAATCATAGTGTCTGGAAGAGTTTATCTATTCCCTAAATAACCTTAGATCATATTTGGAAAGAATGAACTGGAGAAAAAGAAGAAGAAGAAAAGAAATTTAAAGTTTCAAAATTTAGGGAGTCACGTGGTTTGGGACCGTTAAGAATAAAAAAAAGTTAAAATCTAAAATAAAACAAAATAGAACAAACAAACTAAAGTAAAGAGAGAGAGATATAATAAAAAAGTGTAGAATGAAGATAGATAGATAGATAGATAAATAGAAAGATAGGTAGATAGATAGAAAACATGAGATCATCTGTTGATTCAGACAGAGAGTGGAGAGAGGAGAGGGATGATAGATGCAAGTGAGTGTGTCAAAAAATCGACAGTTACTTCAGCTTCAAATGTCTCTTGTGGGTAAATTTGGAACCCTTCACCATGTAAAGCATATTGTCAATTCTTTTATCCACAATCCCGGTTTCCCAAAATGATTTGTTGTTCCTGAACATTCGAGAAAAAAAAAACTTAGCCTTTTCTCCGAGTTTAAAACGTTCTTTTGTGGCATTTATTTTACGTTCCGGTTTCTTATGAGTCGATAATAGTCTGTGGAAAATCGTTTTGATCTTTCTTGCGAACATATCTTCCGCTGGTGACATGCAAGTTGGAACGTTATTATTCGGGGTCATCTTATATACTTATAGAAAATCCTGAATAGCCGTCTCCGTGGGTGTACCCCTCGCTTTTTTGAACGCTCTTATAAAAGTATCGACAGATCGCTCCGCTTCACCGTTGCTTCTCGCATGATACGGCGCGATTTTTATGTGTTCCACTAAAAACGATTGACAAAACATTTTGAATGTGAATTAAGTACCGTTATCCGATACTACACACTCCACGACTCCGAAACGTGTAAACAATTCATGCAAAAACCGAATTGTTGCTTCTCTCGTTGTGTTTTTTATACTTAAGTATATTTGGCCATTTAGTGAAACTATCCACTACTACCAGATAATAGAACCAGCAAAGTCAATATTGATTCTAGACCACGATCGGTCAGTTTTCGGCTCGGGTTTGAATTTTATAGTAGGCGTATTTGCTGCTAACGCACACCATTTACATGTTATAACTGTATTCTTAATATCTCGGTCCATGCTTGTCCAGTAGACGCAACTTCACATAAGGTTCTTCATTCTTGAAATGCCTGGATGACCGACATGAAACTCTCTTTGAATACGTTTTTGCAATACTGCCGGAATGACCACCCGATCACTGTACATCACTACATCATCGCAGATGGAATATACTTCCGAAATTTGTCGGTTCTTTTCTATTAGACCCCTTTTTATGTTCATCGCCTTTGTTTTTATTTCTCCAAGTGTCACTGGAAGCTCTCTTATGATGGTACACAACGTTTTTGTCACCTCAACTTCCGTTTGTAGAGAGGCAATTACCGTGTCTTCTAGAGGTTCAACATATTTTGGTATTAATCTAGACCAGTGGTTCTTAACCTGTGGGGAATTCCCCACTGGTGGGGAATGGCGGAGTTGCCAAGTGGGGAATGACCGGTCGGACAGAAGAACCACTGCTTTAAAATGTAATACATTACATCCAAAAGTTTACTTACTTTGACCATGATAATTTTGACCATTTTCTTGATTCTGTTGTTCGTTTTTTGTTTCTCTCTTGTATGATTGTCACTATTTTATTTTCATTTGATTTCTCTTCAGGTATCTTATTATTATATTTTTCTTTCCTTATCTCACAGATACATACCTCAAAGATCGAGATGCCGAAAAGAAAGTACAACGACAATTACCTGGACTACAGCTTCACGTTTTTGGAGGGGCATAATGAGCAGCTGCTGCAGTGCGTCATTTGCCACAAAACGCTCAGCAATGATTCGATGAAACCCCATCAACTGAAGACGCACTTCTCCAATGTACACCCCGAGTTCGTTGGCAAGGAGAGGCAGTTTTTTGAATTGAAGGCAAACTGCTTGAAGAAAATGAGAATGGATCAGGGCGGAAAATTTCAAATTGAGTCGAAAGCGATATTAAACGCATCGTATGCTGCTTCGCTGCTGGCGGCGAAGGCGAAGAAGCCACATAACATCGGAGAGACGCTGATAAAGCCATGCCTTGTGTCGTGCACTGGCATTTTGCTTGGCGAATCTGCGATGTCGACAATGAAGCAAGTTTCTCTGTCCAACGGCACTGTCAAGTCCCGCATCTTCGACATGTCATGAAACATCAAGTCACAGCTCTTGGCAAAGGTAAAAGCGTCTCCTGTCTTTGTAATTCAGCTGGATGAATCCGTGGATGTGGCAAATTTGTCTCAACTAATTGTCTTCGTTCGATACGTCCATGACCAAAGCATCGAAGAGGATTTGCTGTTTTGCTCCCCACTGGAAACAACAACCAAGCCGCCGACGTCATGCAGCTTGTCGACGCCTTTTTCGAGGAGGAAGGATTGGACTGGGGCAAGCTCGTCCATGCCTGCACAGATGGGGCTCCTGATATGTTGGGTGCGAGGTCTGGATTCGCAAAACTAATGAAGCAGAAGAATTGTGAATTTTGTCAAAGCGAGCGCCCTCAACACTCGACTATTTCGACGATTGTGCCAGAATATGGAATCCGACTACGAAGGACTGCTGTTCCACACTGCCGTTCGCTGGTTGTTGAAAGGCGACATGTTAAATCGGCTTGTACATTTGCTTCCCGAAGTTACAACATTTTTGGAAGAAAGGAACAAAGGAGATCTGAAAGCTGCTGTCTCCGGTGAGGCATTCCAGTGCAGGCTGGCATTTCTCGCGAATATGTTTAGTCACCTGAATGAGCAAGCTACAGGGCGTGGACTCCGATATAATCGGGCATCGAGACAAAGTGAATGCCTTTGTCTCAAAACTTGAGTTGTGGCGAGGCAAGTTCGAGACTGGCCGCAGCGCAACGGCTTTTCCAACGTTGACACGAATCAGCGAGACTGCCGGTGGCATCAGCGACGTTCTCAAGAACGAAGCCATCATCCACCTCAACAGGCTGCTGGACGAGTTGCAGCACTATTTTCCGGACTTCAAAAGCGACAACCCAATGATGGAGTTCACGAGGGATCCCTTCAGTTTTCGAGTTGACAACTTCCCGAAGGAAGACGAAGACATCGAAGACCAGTTTCTTGACCGCAGCAAAGGCTGTTTTTGCGGAGAAAAGCCTGAACACATTCTGGGCCACTATGCATGGTTCGTATCCTCGCGCTGCCGTGGCGGCGCTCACACTACTGGTTGCATTTCCCTCTACGTACCTGTGCGAGTCGGCGTTTTCGAGCATGGTTGAGATCAAAAACAAATCGCGAACCGCCTGATTGACCTTGAATCTGATTTGCGCTGCGCTATTTCAAAGGTGGAACCGAACATTGAGGCACTTGTCAAGGCAAAACAAATGCAAAAGTCTCATTAACCTGTATGCGTCTAGTGCTAGTGTTACATTTTTTGTATGCTTTTTATAGACCAAATATATTTAGAAAAAACATAACGAATCTTTTCGTATGTATTTATTTCCATGTGATAACTGTGGTGGGAATGTAGAGCTGGCTCACTAAATAGTGGGGAATTGGAGAAAAAAGGTTAAGAACCACTGATCTAGACAGTCCGTTCGCATGACTGATTTTTGAAGATAGAAGATACTCCATTTTTTAATTGTAATTAATGAGGATGGTTCTCCATCTCTGAAATCTGTTCGCAATATGTGTTGATAAACCCTTCTTCGACTCATAAATTGTCAATAAAGGTCGGTTTGTAATAAAAGTTTCCTCCCGTTTCTTTGTTACCGCAAAAATGATATCCAATGCTTCTTTTTCAATTTGTGAATAGCTCTTTTCAGCCGGCAAACGTGTACGAGACGCGTGTGCGATAGGCTTCAGCGAACCGTTGTTTATTCTGTGTAAAATACAAGCTCCAATGCCGTATGGACTAGCATCGGTAGCTACAACGATTTCGCGCTCTGGGTCATAATGTGTTAAAACTAATTCAGACGGGAAATGTTCTTCATTTTCTCAAATACCTCCTGGCATTCTATCGTCCAGATCCAGTCTTTCTCCGTCTTCAATAGTTCGTTTAGAAACACTTGTAGGTTGTGCATACTTAGGATAAATACGTTGTAGTTATTCGCTAAACTAAGGAAACTTTGCAATGACGATATGTTTTCTGGAGCTGGCATAGGTCGGGTCTTCTCCTATTCTTGTCTATTTTTGTCCCAGATATTTAATTTGTTCCATAAAAATTCGTATTCCTCTTCCTTTAATTTGAAACCGCAGTTTTGAATTTTTTGAAAAAGCCCCTCCCACTTTAGTTCAAGATAAATCAAGTTTTCTAATCATATTTAGTTTGACCTTGATTTAGTCACAGTTAATCCTCAAAGCAGTCTACTTCCACTGGACTACGAGTAAAACATATTGATTAAAGATAAATAGAAGATGAATCTTTTTGAAATTTGTCCTGAATTTGAACCTTGACCGATAGCAGCCAAGGTGACATCCTCTGACCTTTAACCTTCAAGGAACGAGAGATGGGAAACGTGCTTTATCAGATGATTTCTGTATTTTTAATCAACCAGCAACGATTAAATCCCGCCTGGTTATGAGTCACGTGTTTCCGTTCGAAGGGAGGAACGCAAGAGGCGAACTTTTTGAAAGTTCATTTAAAATTAGAAAAAATAAGCATATTCTTTTAAACGTAAACTTACACGCCATCGTTCGACTCTATCACGTTTGATGTTTTTTTTTGGGGGGGGGGGAGGGGAGAGGGGGGGAGGGGGGGAGGGGGGGCAGTCATCGTCAATTCGGAACCGCAATTTATTTATTCAATAAGTTATTCCCTTTCTTTTCTTTTTTTTTTTATCTTTTTATTCTCTCTTTTTCTATCTCTTTTGTTTCTTTGCCTTTTCTCTCTCTTCTTTTCCTTTCTTTCTTGTTTCCTTTTTCTTTTCTTTTATTTCTTTCGTTTTTTCTTAAAAAAAAAAACAAACAAACTTTGTCATTCCTTCTTTTTCAGTTCGTTCTTTTTCCCTTTCTTACTTTTTTCTTTCTTTTGTTAAAATGTATAAATCCCCCTTTTTACCTGTCCTTTTTATATCTATCTATCTATCTATCTATTTTTAACCCTTTCTCTTTTATGTTAACAAGTGTTAATACTTCTTTTTTCTTTCTTTCTCTTCTTTTTCTTTCTGTTTTTCTTTTTCTTTCTTTTATCTCCCCCTTTCTGTTCACATGTGTTATTCCTTTCCCTTTATCTTTCTTTCTTTTTCTTTCTTTCCTTTATTTACCCCTCCTTCATCTTAACAGGTGTTATTCCTTCCTTTTTCCTATTGCACGTTTTTCTTTCTTTTATCAAAATGTATAATTCCTTCATTTTTATCCCTTCTTTTTTCTTTCTGTCTGCCTTTCTATTTTTCTTTTCTTTCATTCTTTTCCCTTTCCATTTCCATGTTAATATGTCTTATTCCTTCTTTGTTTCCTATCTTTTCTTTTTTATTATGCCCCCCCTCTTCATATTAACTTGAGTTATTCCCTCGTTTGTACGTTATTTCTTTTCTAGATTATCTCTACTCCATCGTTATTTTCATGAAAGGTGCTCGACTGAGTTCTAATCTTTGGCTTCTCCATCTAAGACATTCAAAGCAAAGACTCGTTTAGCAACCACAACGAAAGAAGACTGCCCTTCCTTGAAAGGGTTTCCCGCCCGTGGAACACATTACTGCAGGACTGCTTCCCAGCTGATTACAACTTGGTCGTTTTCAAGTCCAATGTCAACAAATTCTTGTCATGGACCGCACCAAAAGTAACCAAACGCAGTTCAAACCATTGATCAATGTTAGACTCCCATAGTGTTCCTCATCTTTCGACTAGCAATCATTCACGTCTCATTAACCTTCATCATCGTGTGGCTCTTGCCCTTGATAAGTGATCAATGTTAGTACTCTCATAGTGTTCCTCATCTTTCGACTAGCAATCATTCACGTCTCATTAACCTTCATCCTCGTGTGTCCTTTGACCTTAATAAGTGATCAATGTTAGTACTCTCATAGTGTTCCTCATCTTTCGACTAGCAATCATTCACGTTTCATTAACCTTCATCCTCATGTGGCTCTTGACCTTGATAAGTGATCCATGTTAGTACTCTCATAGTGTTCCTCATCTTTCGACTAGCAATCATTCACGTTTCATTAACCTTCATCCTCATGTGGCTCTTGACCTTGATAAGTGATCCATGTTAGTACTCTCATAGTGTTCCTCATCTTTCGACTAGCAATCATTCACGTCTCATTAACCTTCATCCTCGTGTGGCTCTTGACCTTGATAAGTGATCAATGTTAGTACTCTCATAGTGTTCCTCATCTTTCGACTAGCAATCATTCACGTCTCATTAACCTTCATCCTCGTGTGGCTCTTGACCTTGATAAGTGATCAATGTTAGTACTCTCATAGTGTTCCTCATCTTTCGACTAGCAATCATTCACGTCTCATTAACCTTCATCCTCGTGTGGCTCTTGACCTTGATAAGTGGTCAATGTTAGCGTACGTCTTTCGACTGATAGACATTCCGTCTCATTAACCGACGATTGTGCAGTATAGTTAACAACAAAAAGGTTGAAAAAGATTTACAACAAATAAGTTTTACCAAACGCAAGAAAATTTAATCTTCTATCGATTTGCATAGATTTTAAGTTTTGACACTTTTTTTTCAAGTTTTTGTTTTTATCAGCTTTTGTATCATTGCCTCGGAGGCTTGTAAAAACGAGGATTTAAGATTGCGTTGTATTTTACTTGATGTTAAAGTTCGATGTCTTATTTTTGATAAATGAAAATTCTAAAATTAAATAAATTTAAAAACTGAAAAGCTATGCAGGCCGATAGAAGATTACATTTTCTTGTGTTTAGTAAATGTTATTTGTTGTAGAGTTGTTTTTTTCACCCCCCCCCCTTTCTTGCTAAGTATACTGCACAATCGCCCATTAACCCTTATCCTCGATGCCTCTTGGCTTTGATAAGCGATAACCCTGAAATTAAAAATCAAAAAACAAAAAGAAGTTTATTTCTCCCTTATTTTCCTATTTCCATCTTTCTTTCATGTTTATGTTCTTATTTTCTTCGCGTCGTATTTTTTCTTTTTTTATCTTCTTCCTCCTTCATTTTTTTCTTTTTACGGTTTCGTTTTTCTTTCTTTCTCTCTCTCCCCTCTCCCTTCTTTACTTCTTTCTCTTCCATTTTTAACATTTTAATTTTACCTTCTTACCTTCCTATCCTCCTTTCCCCTTTTATTGTTGCTATCGTTATCTCGACGCGGATTATTTCTCCCACGATGCCAACACACGTGACACATCGTTGACTTTATTGCTAAAACACACACGCACACGTTTGTATGACCAGGTGCAAACATTGCCCAGTTATTTTGATCTGCATAGAGATACTGTTTGAAGTAGCAGTGGCAGCGAATGTTGTTTTCACGTATCGACTCCTGATTGGACAAGAGATCAAATTAACCGTTTCGTTTAACCAATCACAGTGCAACAAATATTTAGTCCCGAAACCAAGCGCGTGTTATAAAAACCAGAACACAGCGTTTTTACCTTTCTTTTCTGTTCTTCTTTCAGAAACAGCACACGTGTGTACGTCACAATCCCGCCTGGGCCCTTTGCGGCGAAGGGCCTCGACAGACGCAACGAGAGACTTTCACGGACTACTAAACACAACGCCAGCATAGACACACTGTTAACCGAACACTCTCGAACACAAGTTAGTACATACACTTTCTCACTAACAAAACATGCACGCTAATATGCGTACACATCTTCATGCCTATCCCGTTTACACACACGTAAACGCACGCGGCGCCAGTAGAACTGAACAGAGAGAAGCAAGACCATCAACACAAAATTGGCCTAAACTTTATCGGACGGATTGTCGAGGACGTATCATCGACTGGTATGTACAGCACTAACTCAGATTAACCACCCTGAGGCATGCTGTTTATTCGTGTCGCGGCACGACTCCTTTGTTGTCGACATGTCTAGAACCGTATGTGTTGTGCTGTGCAAAGAGGGACATTAACCTTTAAATATCCTCCACTCTATAGTAAAAACGAATACGCGATTATTTGATATCTATATCAACCCTTAAACGCTTTATTTTTTTCCTATTGGTTTGCAAAAAAGTGAAAAAAGTTTCATAGGGGTAATATAAAGTAGTATAAATGATTTAAAAATAATATATATATATTTATCGAACAAAAATAAATGATGCTGCAAATGTGCAACAAATGGCATAACATTTTACATGTATAACAAAACACTAAAATATATGCATCTAAATAATCATAATACACTAGAGAATCATAAAATAAATTTTACTTACTATTATAATGGCTAGATTTTAAAGTTTAGGCTCTTGAATTAGGCAGATAACACACCGATGGCACTCGCCCGTGACATCGAATATACTGATTACCTATTTAGCAGGTGGGCTGATGCAACATCATACTAATACCTACTATTACTTGCCAACAGGCTAGTTGCAGATGTGAAACAAGTTGCAGTTTGACACATTTTCGTTGAATATAATATTAGATAGGCATTTTGTTGGAATGTGTGATATTTGAAACAAAATCATTTAAGGTTTAAGATAATTCACACAAAAACAATTTCGTAGAATGCGCGTGTGCGATTGTTGACCAACTCTCGCTGTTTCTTTACACCACACGCAGGAAATGTTTCAACAAGAGGAGCAGGGTGTTCTTTCATTTTTAATGAATGCAAAAAAGACTTATGAAACAGGTGCGATCATAAGAAGAATAAGAAGAGACAGGATGTCTTCCATTCAAACTAAAGAATACAAGACGTTTGACCTGCTTATTTACAAGCCGTAGTTGTAAAGTTTTTTAAGTGCACCAACGCATCTATATAAGAGGTTTGGTCGGTCGGTCCACTTCAGCTACCCCCCCTTCTACGATGAATGTCAGACTAACCAGTATTTACATCCATCCTACCACAGCAAGATGTGAGACAAGGTCGGAAGGTGGGGATTGAAAAGCCAGCGCACAAGATGAAGTACATTCTGATCCCCGAAAATGCCTGTGCAGCCCAGTCGGCATTCCGTCAGTAGGGGCACCTGAAGCGATTAGAAATAAATTAAATCCTTCTCAAAGTGCGATGAGGTAAATCCTGGGAGGGTGGACCGCCTAGAACTGCATAGGACCATACCTAAGCCCGACAGAAGAAAGCCCACCTTGCTTCAAAATGGCACAGACTCTGTCAGACAGATTCTCGAAGACTTATCCTCGACTGGCATGAACAGTATGTGTATTGTTCTGTTAAATAATTCAACCGGCAGTAAAAGAAACCGGTGTCAAGGCAAAATCTGTCCTTTCTGGTCGTTGCTCATTCTGAAGTGCCTCAACTATAATTGATCCGGAAAATATCAACAAACAGATAATAATAATAAAAAACGTCTATTTATATAACCTAAACTTCCGGGATGATACAGATGTCAGTAAGCTGATGAAATTATGTTTTACACGGGTGCAGAGTGGAGATCATCGGTGCAAGTTAATAAAACAGATTCGGATCCCATAAAATTAAGTGTTTCAAAATAAAATAGCCAAGAGACGGAGCTGATTCGTTGGATTCTGGTCACATGACCTACTCTGTTTGATAATATCATTTTATTTTGTACTCATTTTTCATTGAATATTTGGTATGAATGTTATATTTCAACCTTGTGTCATACATGGAAGTTCATAATCTTACCTTGTGCTGCTTGTTCCTATACCTGCCGTTACTGTGACATTTCTAGACTGAGGAAACGCCGCTTGCTATTGAGTTCTTTTTATATCTACAAAAAGGACGTCAAAACAAAACTGTTGAAGATAGGGGAGGTTTATTCGCCTTGTTCTTGTGCCAAATCACTGACCAATGGGATGAGGTGGAAACAGACAAAGATCGATAATTACTGTTTAATCATATCTTATCAGGACATTTCACAATAAGATGTTCGCACTTCTAGGCTTCCAATCGAACTGACGATTCTTCTCACTCAATCTCGCTTTAGGCCATGTGAAGTCACATCCGTTTCTATAAATTCCCACGGTCGAGTCGAGCTAACTTCCAGTTTAGGAAGTCGACCCCGACTGAACATCATTTCCTGTTATTTTCAACTAACTAATGTATATACTAGCGGGTCAATTTGTTCAATATATAACATGGCGAGACTTTAGTCGTCTCAACTTTTGTAGAAATATATGTAGTCAGAATTGTTCTTATGAATAAAAAAAATACTACATGTGTGTGTGTGTGTTTATTTACATACTATACAATTAAGTTTCCATCGTACGGTACCTGGGTTTCACGAATCGGCATTCAACTCGTCCAAAGAACCAGCAGATCCACTGGTCAAAAGTTTAATCAGTCTTCGATGGGGAATACGGTCGATGGCCGTTTTAACCCGTTGTTCTACTGGTTCTTTGGACGAGTTGAGTGTCGATTCTTGAAACCCGGGTACCGTACGATGGAATGTTATTTTATCTTGCTCTTCTTTTTGGTAGGGAAGTAAAATTTACAATGAACGTTAAGTTGTTTTTTCTCAGCAAGCACTAAGTCATTTTTTTTTAAAAACTAGCATATATTGACATCATAATCATACCTAACACTATTATCCTTATGTTTTCAGAACCTTGTCACATATGAGTAATCAGGAAAGCAAACGTTAAAGGGTGTGCGATTTGCTGAATGCACTCGTCACACGAAAAGAGGTTTCAAAAATAGTTGAAGTTATCGCAATTTTAACCACGTACTGGCCAAAATCGATACACGTAAGGACCTCGGGCAATAACTAGACAATTAAATAAACAGTAAGAGAAAAAAACAAGCTATTTTAAACAACAAATAATTTATTGAAGAAAAAGAAAATAGGTAAAATGAGTTCGGCAGAAAGTTCATGTTCAAAGTTCACTTCATAGACTGAATTTAAGTTCCGATGGACACACGGAAAGGCTGCATAAATAAAGTCCTAATTATGCTGCCCGAAGGCTTATTAACTTTGCTAGGAAAGACATGTCAGAAAAAAGAGAAAACTTACTTGAAAGAATTTTGTTAGTAAAAATAAAAAAATACCAGAAGAATATAGAAAAGTCCTTTTGTTCGCGCTGTTTGTTTCCTTTGATTGTTCATTTTTTTTATAGACATCGCATCGTTTCTTCGATCGACTCCTTTTGAGAATAGTGGCACTCTTTCACGTCAACTCTTCATTTGGAGACATCTTTCGGAACACACTTCGTTTTGTCTTTTCCAAAGGCACATTTGCCTTTCAAATGAATATCTTCCTTGTTTCTGTTTTTAGACTTCAGTGGACTTCTCCGTCCAACGTAAATATTCAACCTCGAACACTAGTTGAAACTCCAACTTCCTTGAAGATTTTTACAGGCATGCTCTCTACATATTCCTGTTTTAACATTCTTGTTTTTAGGACTTCTTTATGTCCGAGTTGAGTCGACCGACCTCTTCACCTCGAGATCGTTTCAGCAACTAACTTGAATTTCGCGGTTATTTCAACGGCTTCCGGCGTCAAACGCCCACGCTTCAGACACCGACACGTGCCATCAGCAGCAGTCATTCATTACAAGTTCTTAAAAGGGGGGTTTAGAAGAAGAAGAAAAGAAAAGAAGAAGAAGAAGAAGAAAATAAATTTCTGACACTCTCCCGAACAAAAAAAAGAAAAGAAAAAGATCGCTCACTTACAGTCTAATAGTAAACATAGTCAGGATTCTTATCCTTAACACATTTTCTACCTCTCTTAGGTTTAGAATTCTCAGCTCCATCATCATCACTGCACGAATCCTTATTTTTCCCAGGTCTCACTTGGTACGAATGAGATATAGATAGCTCCATAGGATACAAATGCTTAATAGAATGCTCACTACATGTCTCTCCCTTCTTTATCAAGGCAGAGCGAACAATTCCGTCAGACCCCTGAGTGAGCTTAACAACTCTACCTAGCTTCCAATAGGGCCTAGGTTTAACGAGATTCCTAACTAAGACTATATCATCTACCTTAATTTTGTTACTAAATTCCGCTTGATGCAAATCCTTAGACAATTCTCTCAGACTCAGTAAATATTGCTCATACCACAATGACTTGAATCTGATTAAAAGGCATTCTCTACCTTTCAAACTCTCGATCAAATCCATATGTATAGAACGCACACTAAGACAAGTGAATAGCAATATGTACATCTTTTTTACTTTACTACCGTCCTCTACCCACAGGTGACCCGTGAAGTCTATCCCCGTATGGTAGAAAGGTCTGATAAGATTAACTCGATGCTTGGGTAGGTTTGTCATCTTAGGATAACGAAAAGACAAGGAGTTAAACTTCTTGCATATCATACAACTAGCAAGAACAATCTTGACGGCCTGCCTGGCCTTGGGTAACCAAAACCCAGAATTGCGCACCTTATCAAGCGTAGCAGCAATCCCCAAATGCTTGCATTTTATGTGACACTCCATCACCAACAAACTGGTTAGGTGACACATTTTAGGCAGCAGAACAGGACTTTTCACTTCTTCGGAAAAATATTCAGAGTTTTCTATACGTCCCCGACAACGTAACAAATTGTTGTCATCCAAAATTAGGTTCAACTTATTCACCAACAAAGGAATATTACTTTCAACTTTACTTTTCAGAAAACTTATTTCTTCAGCGAAAAACTCACTCTGAGTAACCTTAATCAAATAGGACTTTGCCTCAGATGTAAAATTGACATCACGCTTATCGCCCTTTAACTTGGCAATAAATTTAAACACAATCTCTAAGGTACTTATCAACCTTTTGAGAGAAGAGAATCTTTCTAACTCAACCACACATGAGTTAGAATCCCCATTCAAGCCAGTATAAGCAGTTACCAAGGTCTTGCATTTGTCACTAATGCAATCCAACTTATAGTCAGGCCACTTCAACTTTTCTGTCTGTAACCATACTGGACCTCTAATCCAAAAGTTTTTATCCTTTTTAAACTTACTAAAGGAAACGCCTCTAGTTAACAAATCTGCAGGGTTTTCACTAGTACTTACATACTTGAACTTTAAGGTATAACCCTTACAACTTATCTCATTCATAATGAATTTTATATCCTTCAAACGATTTTTAGTGAACTGGCACTTAGTGTGTACAGATTCAGACAACAACCAAGATAGCACTACCTGTGCATCTACAGCAATGATAATTTCCTCAAACAGCTTGGGAAACATTTCAATCAAAATAAGGAGATGCTTAATTCCCAGATATACAGCTAGTAATTCCAACGTAGGAAGAGTTCTTTTAACAGAAGGAGCCACTTTGGCTTTCGCATAAAATAGCCTGGCCTCTCCTCCCTGATACATATATTCGACTATGCCATAAGCAAGATTCGAAGCATCACAAAACACGATCAAGGTAACAGGCGAATTGGTTTGTACTGAACATCTTTCAAAACCAATTTTTTGAACATCTCGGAGATTTGCCTGAAAACTATTCCAAACAGACAACAAGCTATCAGGAACTACCTGATCCCATGCCACTCCTGATTTCCAAACTTGACTTAATATAATTTTTCCTTTTATAGTTATAGGCAATACTAAACCTAACGGATCGAATACAGACGAACTAACGGATAGCATATCTCTTTTTGTGGAGACTGACTTTTTAACTTCACCTTTGGAGAAACCAATTTCGTCTGACTCAGGGTCATACCAATACCCCAGTACTTTCTCACAGGGCACTCCATGAGAAGAGTAATTGTTATCTGCTCGAATGCGAGCAGACACCAATTTACTGTTACTACAGCACGTTTTCAATAAGAAGCTTCCCTTTTCCATGACATTCACAGCCTCGATATAGAGTTTCAACAATTCATCAGGAGACCCATGTGTTTTCACTAGATTATCTACGTAAAAGTTTTTTAACAACATGTCTCTACAAGGTCCCGATGAGTGCTTCTCAACGTGGTGCTTCACTACGTAACTTAAGATGAAGGGACTAGACACAAACCCGAATATCAGAGTTTTGTATCGAAAACACACTAATTCATCTTTTATTTTTAAAAAGAAACAGAATCTATTTTTGTCAAAGTTATTCTTTAGTCTAATCATCAGAAACGCCTTTCTGATGTCAGCCAATAATACATAATTATCTGTTCTAAACTTGAACAGAAGTTCCAACATGTCAGTATACAGATCTATGCCACTATAAGCACAATCGTTGAGAGAAGGTTTATTATTTACCCTCAACGAGCAATTGAAAACAGGCCTAATCTTAGTCGTGCACTGCACATCATTTTTAAAGACTGGCCGGTGCGGTATCCACGTATACTTGTAGAACTCCGAAGGAGTCGGATGGATTCTTTCAATCACACCCTCGCATTCCTGGTCTAGGAAGACTTTGCAATACTCAGAATATAAGTTCTGAGAGGATAATCTGTCCACTACTTTATCTAGGACAGCTAACGATACTCTATGGTTAGAGGGTACTTTCTTTAATTTATCTAAGTCCCACGACAAACCTATGTAGTAATTATTATCTCTGTATTCAATAGAGGAGCTGAATTCTTCTATTTTCTTTCTGTCGTAATCACTACTAACTTCATTCACTATCCCTAATGATTCCAATTTGAACATTTGTTCAATACCTCTGTCCACGGAAGCTCCATCAAGACCATTCCAAGGATCCAGATGGTTGGACTTAGGTTCTAGAGCAAAGTAAACATGGGTCACATCACAAGAAGCATGTTCACCGATGACTTGATTATAATTTAAACCAATCTCCATATGTGGTTCAAAATCAGAGGGGTCGCCAAATAATATCATACCTAGCGAGGACTCAAAAGCAGAACCATTTTTAATCTTTGTTAATCTTAAGGGTCCCAGAAATCTAATCACATCAATCCCTATCAGACCGTATATTTCAAGAACATCACTTCTCAATTCGGAGAAATCAGCAGCAAGTTTAACGTCGCTTTTCTTCAAATTACTGATCACCTCCTCCAACCCTTTCATTTTGAAGGACAAATCCAACTGTTCATCCATCAGAAAATTGATACTTCTCGCAACATCGGGAAAGGACACCTTCAATGTTACTTCATTCAAGTCTTTCTCTTGGCTACCAATAAAGGTCTTTATTACGTATTTTCGACGATGCAAGGAAGACAACTCTTCTTTCATAAATCTATCAGAAAATCTTTTACCCATATAAGACCGTTCACTACCAGTGTCTAGCAGACAATTTACGGTGTGAAATTCGCCACCTACTTCAACTGTGATACCTATCACAGGCAACAATGAAGAACTACTCTTCAACCTGCAAATATTTGACTTCACCACAGGTTTGAGAAAACTCGGACACAAGGCGGACAAGTGTCCCGACTGTTCGCACGACCAACACGTAATCTTATCGTTTTTTTCATAAGGACACAAATTCTTCAGATGATATGAGCTAGTACACCTAGCACATAACTTCAATTCGCTACATCTTTTAAGTCTTTCTTCGTAAGAGGGAAACTTATTACAGTCACGAGACAGATGATAATCGTTTCTACAAAAACAACACTTAAACTTAACCTTATATGTTTTAACATGAAAATTTTTCAACGTGGAAGGTTTCTTTTCAGGTTCGAAAGGCCTGAATTTACTCTTTTCCTTAAAGGAATCAACTTTACGATATCTCGAATCGTGTTCACAAAATTCCAGTGTTTTAAATATCTCAACACTATTCTCCAGAATTTGGTTCAAAGAAGGATAATTTCCGTTCACCTTATGTATTAATTCTGACTTAAAGGAAGTTGTCAGTTTATTGAATACAATGTGACTTAACAAACGATTTCCCGGAGAATTACTTTCAAAGAAATCCAAACCGAACGAGTTCTTTAACTCGTACAATTGGGTCTTCATCTTAGTCAGGAATTTCTTTACGACATTATTATTATACATGCGATTTTCATTCAACATGGACGAAAATATAGAGTCGACGATACACTTTTCGTCTAAGAACTCTTTCGATAGCAAGTCCAAAGCTACTCGATAATTTTCATCTGATACAGACAGATGTTTTATCACATGAAAGGCATAACCAGAAAGATGGTTTTTCAATATCACTAATCTTAATGCGTCACTATCAAGATTAGCTACACAATTCAAAAATTCTCTATGGAAGTTTAGATAAGCTAACTTATCCGTTTCCAGATCCCTATCGCTAAACTTGGGACAAACTATTTTAGGGGCCAAATCGATGCCTTTTATCCCCTTACTAATTCTGGAATTCTCGTCAACGTCTTTTTTACAAGGCTTAAACGTAGTTAATTTTTCTATCACTTGTATTTTAAATAAGGCAGCTCCCTTATTAAAACTTTCCACTAACTCATCGTCTGCACCATCAGAGAGATAAGCATCCATAACTTGTTCCTCCAACCGAACTACGTCTTTCAGATATTCATCAATCTGTTCTTTACACAAAATATATTTAGATTCTTCTATCCCACTAGAAGATTTTAACACTTCAAATACGACTAATATTTTATCTTTAGCGTATTTTATTTTTTTCAACAAGACATCTGCTGTTAAACTCGCCATTTTTCAAATCCCTCCCCACCGACTCCTTTCTACATGTACTAAGAGAGGGGGGGGGGGTTACTACAGACAGTGACACCTACACTTGGCGCCAAATTTTCCCGCCAACTTAAACTGAACAAGACAAGATGGCTGACTCACCACGTGGAGACAATAAAATGGCGACACGCACGCGCGCAAGATAAATTACACAATGAACTCAAAGCAGTGACGAAGATAAAACAGAAAATCATTAATTGACTATAAAAGCAGCTTATTCAGTCCAGTGAACCTTGATAAGTCTATATACAGTTTGGGCACAAACGACTACCTTTACAGTACAATAAATAGCGTTTATAGAACCACTCCCAAACGATAGACAGATAGAAATGGTCTCGCTCACTATTCTTAGTAAGACAGAGCGTAGAAACCATTAGGCCGAACGCCTCTGTGTTTAAACATAGACACAGAATAGAACACAGAGACCTAGAGTTTTATTTATGCAGAATATCGCAATTTTAACCACGTACTGGCCAAAATCGATACACGTAAGGACCTCGGGCAATAACTAGACAATTAAATAAACAGTAAGAGAAAAAAACAAGCTATTTTAAACAACAAATAATTTATTGAAGAAAAAGAAAATAGGTAAAATGAGTTCGGCAGAAAGTTCATGTTCAAAGTTCACTTCATAGACTGAATTTAAGTTCCGATGGACACACGGAAAGGCTGCATAAATAAAGTCCTAATTATGCTGCCCGAAGGCTTATTAACTTTGCTAGGAAAGACATGTCAGAAAAAAGAGAAAACTTACTTGAAAGAATTTTGTTAGTAAAAATAAAAAAATACCAGAAGAATATAGAAAAGTCCTTTTGTTCGCGCTGTTTGTTTCCTTTGATTGTTCATTTTTTTTATAGACATCGCATCGTTTCTTCGATCGACTCCTTTTGAGAATAGTGGCACTCTTTCACGTCAACTCTTCATTTGGAGACATCTTTCGGAACACACTTCGTTTTGTCTTTTCCAAAGGCACATTTGCCTTTCAAATGAATATCTTCCTTGTTTCTGTTTTTAGACTTCAGTGGACTTCTCCGTCCAACGTAAATATTCAACCTCGAACACTAGTTGAAACTCCAACTTCCTTGAAGATTTTTACAGGCATGCTCTCTACATATTCCTGTTTTAACATTCTTGTTTTTAGGACTTCTTCATGTCCGAGTTGAGTCGACCGACCTCTTCACCTCGAGATCGTTTCAGCAACTAACTTGAATTTCGCGGTTATTTCAACGGCTTCCGGCGTCAAACGCCCACGCTTCAGACACCGACACGTGCCATCAGCAGCAGTCATTCATTACAAGTTCTTAAAAGGGGGTTTTAGAAGAAGAAGAAAAGAAAAGAAGAAGAAGAAGAAGAAGAAGAAGAAAATAAATTTCTGACAAAGTGTTCAGAAAGACGGTTTATAATGTAAAGAATAGAATGACCATGAGCAGAACTATTACGAGGAAGTCTGCGAGTGGAGGAATTATCAAAAAATGTACCAAAGCTTTTATTAAAGCTCTCAAATAAAGCCTACAGGATCCGACCAAATCCATGAGAAAAATGGCAATTAAACTTGAGGTAGAAGACAAGACCATTAGAAATACAGTAAAATATGATTTGAAGTTAAAATTATTTATGACATAACCATTATTTATGACATAACCATTATTTATGACATAACCATTATTTATGACATAACCATTATTAAGTTTAACTATTCCAAAAATTGGTATACACAATGGGGAAGCAAAATTTACAATGAACGTTATGGGTTTTTTTTTTCTCGGCGGGAATTCATTTTCAAACATAGCATATATTGATGTCATAATTATACCTAACACTATTGCCCTTACCTTTTTTCAGAAACTTTTACCTATATGAGTAATCAGGAAAGCAAACGTTAAAGAGTGTGTGATTTGCTGAATGCACTCGTCACACGAAAAGAGGTTTCAAAAATAGTTGAAGTGTTCACAAAGACTGTTTATAATACAAAGAAATAGAATGACCATGAGCAAAACCATTACGAGGAAGTCTGGAAATGAAACGACCTTCACGGTCGATGTTGTTCTAAACCACAGAAATTGCCGATTTATCCCAAAATCGACAGCTGAGATTAAGGGGATATTCAGAACAAAATATCCTGCTTTAGTTATGACTTTTAGAAACTTAAACAAACTGTTCAAATGGTAATTATGTATGGACACAGGATAGTGCTCTAGCCCACACAGCTAGAAAAAATACAAGATTTCTGCAAATCCAACTTTACCAATTTTTGGGAATCATGTGTATGGACGCCTTCTAGCCCAAATCTAAACCCTCTGGATTATGCTATTTGGGACGTTTTAGAACATGCTACGAATAGAACATCGCAGAGCAATGTTAACTCTCTTAAAGATACTATTACAGAAGAATGGGAGAAGTTGTCTCTCGAGGAACACTTGTGCAAGTTTCAAGAAGCGTGGGAAGGCAGTTATGAAAAATGAATGAGTACACATAGAATAACAATATTTTCTATTATGTTAATTTTCTTGTGGCAAATAAATTCTCATGACTTTCAATAAACTAATTGGTCATATACTGTCTTTCAATCCATGCCTAAGAATAGTGTAAAGTTCGCTTCACCGCCCCGTACAATTATTTAATAATAAATATTTTGAATTATTATCCACAGACATGTGTTTCATCCTTACAGAATACTCAGTGTGAAGATAACTGTCCCGCCGGTCACACAATTCAAACACCGAACCCAAGTCACCTTTAACTCAAATCCTAACATCATAAACGTTGCGGCCGTTGTAATAGCTATGCAGATTGAAGAGAAATAAAGTGTTTTATCAAGCGAACATATAGTAAGCCTGCCGTATAGTGTTCAACAAATCCAATTGGACAGAACTCGTATTTTAGCATTAATTCAGAGACCAATTATTTCTTCTCGTAAAGAAGTGTATATATATATATATATATATATATATATATATATATATATATATATATATATATATATATATATACACACACACAATACATGATAAAATATGCCATAAGTTTTCGAATTGAGTTATGGATATCATATACGATACTTTCGACATACGATTACCTTAAGCAGCCCAGAACAGCGACAATCTTAAAGAAAACGGAAATCTCCGGATCTTATTGTTATCAATCGAAAAAGGAAACGATACTGACCGGGGAATGCCGACAGGGCTGGACAGGTTATTTTTGCTAGGCCAGAGTGCTCCTTCTTTAGGGGCGCTGGCTTGACTCTTCCCCCACCTTCCCGATCCTGTGTCATATATTGCTGCGGTGGGAAGCAATTAAATACCTGGATCCACTCCAGCCCGACAAGAACTGTGCCATTTCGATCACCTTTTATCTCTCTGGCTGAAGCATTAGTCTTGGCTAATCATAGTAAGTCCACCCTCCCAAGCCTTGCCTCCCCTCTTTGTGGTGGATTAAGTTTATTGCTTACTGTCTGAGGCGCCCCGACCGGGGAATGCCGACGGGGCTTCCCAGGCAATTTTTTAGAGGCCAGAGTGCTCGTTCTTTAGGGGCGCTGGCTTGACCCTGCCCACCTTCCGACCTGCGGTGGGAAGGAAGTAAATACCTGGTACTACCCCATTCTAATATTGGCAGTCAGAAAGACGTTCAACCACTCTCTTTATATGCTGTGTTTATACTTTCTTCAATATTCTTTGTTTCACTTAATCCAGAGTTCATGCTTTCTTAATTAGCCGTAATTTGCAATTAACTCATGAAGTGACCTATTTTTTACTAAGGTTGTCTATCACTCTCATCCTCTCTCACTATATGTTATTTAACCCCCTGTTCTTGCTTTATACGATGTCTATCACTCCTGCTTCCGCCTCTCTTTCTCTCTGTCTGTCTGTGTCTGTCTCTCTTTTTTTCTCTGTCTATTAACAGTCAAAGCTAATAAAACTAAATCAGACGTTTTTTTTATTATTACGGTAATAATCAGTATTAGCCATGTTTTTTTTTTACTTTAGAAAATGACATAAATCATGATTTTAGTACAAAATAAGTTGTTTTGATGGCAAACGTCAAGTTATTTACCTCCAAGAGTTTGGCCACAAGGTCAAAGTATTTTATGTACCTCTTCTTCAGGAGGCTAGACACAAGATCAGGTGTGGTTAGCCAGCGCACTAGGATTAGCGCACTCCGGCCTACAAAAAATGCTTTAGAAGCCCCGTCGGCATTCCCCAGTAGGTGCGCCTCAAGTAATTAGCAATAAACTAACTCCTTCTCAAAGAGAAGGCAAAGCCTGGGAGGGTGGACCTCCTAGAACTTTACAGGACAATAGTAGCAGATACTACACTTTGATCTCAGCCAAAAGGCCAACGCCAACACCAATGCTAATAACAAATCCGGAATTTCCTCCCTTAAAATAGTAAATTACCTCTGCTTCATCACAAACACTTGGCGGTTGGAAAACTCAATTATTGACGTCAGCCTGTGAAGCAAATTTTGCAGTAGTAGTAGCATCAGTAGTAGTAGTAGTAGTAGTAGTAGTAGTAGTAATATCGGTAGACGACAATGTTTGGTAAGTGTGTATACTGGTAACTGCCTTGTATTGGAAAGGAGCCTTGTAACCTTTTCGTGACAGACGAACAGACGTCAGCCCCCCCCCCCCGCCCGCAAGCATAAATCATACGGTGTTATGCAGCTACTTTACTCTCCGTGAGTGTTTGTCCACTCGGTGCTCTACTTGGCGGAAGTTGGCCTCGTTTTCAAGATTGTTGAGTGTTTCCGGCCACAGACAGAACATGGGTACATGTATGGTCGGTACCTTTAAAATACCACCAATCTACTCGACGTGTCATACGAAGGAGAAAAAAAACCCCATTAATTTATGATTCATCGTATTATTTACGTATTGTTTGGGTTTCGTTTGTCTGCCTTAAGGTAGAGCAACCCTTTTCATTTTATTTAATACAGTAACGCAACACTACTACTACTACTACTACTACTACTACTACTACTACTACATTTTATACTAATAAGTTACCAAGGCCAAAAACCACTCGGGAGTTAATGAGATTGTCAGTTGGATGATGAACAATATCATGAGAGGATTGGAAACGATGGATGGAATTGGCAGAATTTGATTATTTAAAGGGACGGCTTGACAAGTATTTGTTGACATTGGACCTGAACCGTGTTATAGTCAGCAGGGAAGCAGTCCCGTAGTGTTGTGTTCCACAGATGAGACATTCTTGGAAAGAAGTTCCGTTTGGTGTTTACCGATTAAAATGCTACTTTCAAACTTAGGTGTGACAGACTGGCAAACAAACATATTCTGTATATTTATAACGTTGAGCCATAATGCATTTCGATTTCTTCGTAAACAAGTCGGCCATTTTATTCATTTGTTAAAGTGTAAATTAAAAAGAAAGCCTACCCTCCGCCCACTTTCTAACATACGCACGAACCGCGGCAAAGCAGACAAGTCAGTGAGTATTCTTTACTCAACCCAGTGTTTACAATAAAATCATATTTAAAACTATTTTATTAAATTTGTATCAAGTTGAGCTATTTGTCGCACTGACAGTGAGATTAAACTGCTAACTTCTTATTCACGATAGACGACGAACCTATTTATAATATACTGAGTTATATCGATGCGATTGAGGTTAAAAGGTTAACAAATTTACATATTGCCGTGCAAAGGGACATCTCATTAATTAACTATTCGTTTTTCTTGTTTTCTTATTTGATGATCGTTTTCATTTTGCTATTAACTACAGTTCCATTCACAAATATTTTCTATATCGTTAATAAATGCTTAACATTTCTTGGGGGAAAAGAGTCCCTGTTATCTTTCCTCTCCATGAGTTCAAAGTTAGACAAAAGGTCGAATTTTAATGTGGTGAAAATCCATCTCTCCAAAAAAGGACACTCTGGATTGGGACAAAAAATGCTTCAGTATAGCAGGATTTCTCATTTACTGACTGGGGATTAAAAAGGATGAATCGTAGTAACAGAACCGATACTACACTTTGCTCCTAGTCCTCCCTAAAAACCTTTTTTCCCGGTCCTTTCCGATCAATTTACTTCTATTATTATGCTATTTCAAACTTAACCATGACAGACTGAAAAAATAATATTTCAAACTGAACCATGACAGACTGACAAAAATGCTATTTAAAACTTAACCATGACAGACTGACAAAAATGCTATTTAAAACTTAACCATAACAGACTGACAAAAATGCTATTTCAAACTTAACTATGACAGACTGACAAAAATGCTATTTTAAACTGAACCATGACTAAATGACAAAAATCCTATTTCAAACTGAATCATGACAGATTGACAAAATTGCTATTTCAAACTTAACCATGACAAACTGACAAAAATGCTATTTCAAACTTAACCATGACAGACTGACAAAATTGCTATTTCAAACTTAACCATGACAGACTGACAAAAATGCTCTTTCAAACCGAACCATGACAGACTGACAAAAATGCTATTTCAAACTTAACCATGACAGACTTACAAAATGCTATTTCAAACTGAACCATGACAGACTGACAAAAATGCTATTTCAAACTTAACTATGACAGACTGACAAAAATGCTATTTCAAACTGAACCATGACAGACTGACAAAAATGCTATTTCAAACTGAACCATGACAGACTGACAAAAATGCTATTTCAAACTGATACATAACAGACTGACAAAAATGCTATCTAAAACTGAACAATGACAGACTTACAAAATGCTATTTCAAACTGAACCATGACAGACTGACAAAAATGCTATATCAAACTGAACCGTAACAGACTGACAAAAATGCTATTTCAAACTTAACCATAACAGACTGACAAAAATGCTATTTCAAACTTAACCATGACAGACTGACAAAAATGCTATTTCAAACTGAACCATAACAGACTGACAAAAATGCTATTTCAAACTGAACCATGACAAACTGGCGGAAATACTATTTCAAATTTAACCATGACAGACCAACGAAAATAATATTTCAAACTTAACTGTGACAGACTGACGAAAATGCTATTTCAAACTTAACCATGACAGACCGACGAAAATGCTATTTCAAACTTAATCATGATGGAACAAAAAAAATTATATTTCAGACTTAAGCGTGACAGATTAACGAAAAGGCTATATAAAACTCGAGTTTGACAGAGCAACTGACGGACAATGCTCATCATATGAATGCGAGGACATGTCTAAGAGTTTCAGATCATTTATTCTTCTCCATATCAAATTGGGTAAACTATATACCGTGACCCTTAAAAAAACTTTGGTGAATGCAACCTGTTTACGAATGAAAGCGGACGACCTTAATTTCACGCAAGTGAAATCACCGTGAAGAAAAGAACCATGACTCAGCTCAAGGGCGTGACCAGTTTATCTAAGTTCTGTGAGAGCGAGCTCCTAGAAAGATGCGACGAATGTTACGTAATTTCAATTTCTAACAAAACTTCACGTTGTAATAGCTGTAGTAGCCGTCTGTGGCAGGGTTCTCAAACTTTCCTAAAATTTTAAAAGAAAGACACCCATTTATTATTATTATTATTATTATTATTATTATTATTATTATTATTATTATTATTATTATTAATATTTCTTCTTCTTCTTTTTCTTTTTCTTCTCCTTCTTCTTCTATTAATCATTATTATTATTTGTACTCACTAGGAGTTTTCACACAAGTTATTGTCAGTGATTGCTCATCGACAACAACACATGGTGTTCCCTGGAGTCTGAGTGACAACAAGACTCCCCAGATTTCCAGTACTCTCCACCTCTTTTCGATAACCATTGCCAATGACTTTGTGATTTTGCAACAGTCGCTTACCATGGATTTCTCGCTGGTAACAACCATTGGTCCCATTTGCATTTGGGTGGCAATAAGCCTCCCCAAGGTCCCAGTACTCTCCGCATTCTTACAGTGGAGTTCTGGTTAGTGCTCTCTCTCCCTGGTTTTCCCATCCTCCTTGATCCCTTACGACTCTTTTGTGCGGGATCAGCCGAGGCTGGTGTCTTTTTCTCTTTTAATTAAACATTTTTTTTTAGAGGGGGCAGTTTATGAGATTTCTTACAGTTTCTGTTTGTTGGATTCATGTGGTGGTGTACTTCCTGTGTTTCTTTTTCTTCCTATTGTAACTTCCATGTGGCTGGTTTCCGCATTCAAGGATTTTCCTTAAGATTGACGCTGTTTTGATCATTGCCGTCCTTTGTATGGTCTCAGTGATCTCTATGATTCCAATTTCTCCAAGTCTTTTTTCCATTTTTGGGAACTGTTCCTAGTGCTCCTACGATTATTGGTATTATATTGACTTTCTTCATGCTTCATATCCCTTTCAATTCTCTGACAAGTTCCATGTATTTGCTTTGTTTTTCCGTCTCCTTGATTTTCACTCTACAGTCTGTTAGAACGGCAAAATCTACGATTTGGCAGGATTTTTCCTTCATGTTGACTATTATGAAATCCGGTCTTCTTGCTTGTATGAGTTTATCTGCTTGCAACTGTCCCAGAGGATTTTGTAATTTACTGTTTCCCAGTACTGTCTCTGGTTTATGTTTGTACCATTTATCTGTGTGTTCGAAATGCAGTCGTTTGCATAGTTTCCAGTGTACTGCTTTCCCCATACAGTCGTGTCTGTTCTTGTATTCTTTTTGGGGTTAGTTTGCTGCATTTACTTATTATGTGGTTTACTGTTTCATCTCTTTGTCCACACACTCTGCATTTACTGTTTTCCTGGGTTTCATCTATTTTAGCTTTAATGTAGTTAGAGCTAATCGCATTGTTCTGTCAGTAGAGATTCAGTTTCTCTGTTCAAATGTGTTTTTCTTAGTCAAGCCCATGAATTTTGGTGAGTTTCTTCTCTTGTCATTCTTATGAAACGTCCATCATCATCATCATCATCATCATCATCATCATCATCATCATCATCATCATCATCATCATCATCATAATTATTATTATTATTATTATTATTATTATTATTATTATTATTATTATTATTATTATTATTATTATTATTATTATCTAACATATAAAATGAAGTTCCCCGGATTTAAAAAAAAATTCAGACCTAAATACCATCTCTTATATAAAGGGCAGTTGTCTGTATGTATGTATGTATGTATGTCTGTATGTGAAGCTTCTCCTCAAAAACTACGCGACGACATGTCAAAAAGTTTATATCTTCAGCACCGTACAACACCTGGGATCATAATATCTCAAAATTACAACAAAAAAAAATGTTGCTGGAGGTCAACGGGGCCAGTCTTCGGCAGCGGGTCTGGTTTTTTCAAACTTTTCTAATGTTATTCAGTAGTAATTTGGAAATCAGCCAATGTAATTATGTAATAATAATTTTATTTTCAACCAACTTATTCTTGTGCACGTGACGTCACAGTAATAGGTATATGACGTCATCGTTATAGGTTTTTACATTTTTTTCTCTTCAAAACTTATTTTACTTACAGTGACCCGTTGAGTCATAACAACTCACGTTTACAGTGACCCGTTGAGTCATAACCACTCTATATATGTATAGAAAAAAGAAAAAAAGAATTTAACAAGAACATGTTTATAGTGACCCGTTGAGTCATAACCACTCTATATATGTATAAAAAAAGAAAAAAGAAGAATTTAACAAGTACACGTTTACAGTGACCCGTTGAGTCATAACCACTTTATATATGTATAAAAACAGAAAAAAGAAGAATTTAACAAGTAAACGTTTACAGTGACCCGTTGAGTCATAACCACTCTATATATGTATAAAAAAAGAAAAAAGAGTTTAACAAGTACACGTTTACAGTGACCCGTTGAGTCATAACCACTCTATATATGTATAAAAAAAGAAAAAAAGAAGAATTTAACAAGTAAACGTTTACAGTGACCCGTTGAGTCATAACCACTCTATATATGTATAAAAAAAGAAAAAAGAATTTAACAAGTACACGTTTACAGTGACCCGTTGAGTCATAACCACTCTATATATGTATAAAAAAAGAAAAAAGAAGAATTTAACAAGTACACGTTTACAATGACCCGTTGAGTCATAACCACGGTATATATGTATAAAAAAAGAATTTAACAAGTAAACGTTTACAGTGACCCGTTGAGTCGTAACCACTCTATATATGTATAGAAAAAAGAAAAAAAGAAGAATTTAACAAGTAAACGTTTACAGTGACCCGTTGAGTCATAACCACGAAGTATGTGTGGGTACCCTGCGACTGGACGAAGTATGTGTGGGTACCCTGCGACTGGACGAAGTATGTGTGGGTACCCTGCGACTGGACGAAGTATGTGTGGGTACCCTGCGACTGGACGAAGTATGTGTGGGTACCCTGCGACTGGACGAAGTATGTGTGGGTACCCTGCGACTGGACGAAGTATGTGTGGGTACCCTGCGACTGGACGAAGTATTTGTGGGTACCCTGCGACCGGACGAAGTATGTGTTGGTACCCTGCGACCGGATGAAGTATGTGTTGGTACCCTGCGACCGGATGAAGTATGTGTTGGTACCCTGCGACCGGATGAAGTATGTGTTGGTACCCTGCGACCGGATGAAGTATGTGTGGGTACCCTGCGACCGCACGAAGTATGTGTGGGTACCCTGCGACCGCACGAAGTATGTGTGGGTACCCTGCGACCGCACGAAGTATGTGTGGGTACCCTGCGACCGCACGAAGTATGTGTGGGTACCCTGCTGCCTGACGAAGTATGTGTGGGTACCCTGCGACCGGACGAAGTTTGTGTGGGTACCCTGCGACCGCACGAAGTATGTATAGGTACCCTGCGAGCGCACGAAGTATGTGTGGGTACCCTGCGACCTGACGAAGTATGTGTGGGTACCCTGCGACCGCACGAACATGTGTGGGTACCCTTCGACCGGACAAAGTATTTGTGGGTACCCTGCGACCGGACAATGTATGTGTGGGTACCCTGCGACCAGAAGAAGTATTTATAGGTACCCTGCGACCGCACGAAGTATGTGTGGGTACCCTGTGACCGAACGAAATATGTGTGGGTACCCTGCGACCGAACGAAATATGTGTGGGTACCCTGCGACTGGACGAAGTATTTGTGGGTACCCTGCGACCGGACGAAGTATGTGTGGGTACCCTGCGACCGGAAGAAGTATGTGTGGGTACCCTGCGACCGGAAGAAGTATGTGTGGGTACCCTGCGACCGGAAAAAGTATGTGTGGGTACCCTGCGACCGGAAAAAGTATGTGTGGGTACCGTGCGACCTGACGAAGTATGTGTGAGTACCGTGCGACCTGACGAAGTATGTGTGAGTACCCTGCAACCGGACGAAGTATGTGTTGGTACCCTGACGTCAGAGAGTGGCAGGAAGAAATTCACTCACACTACAACCATTTTTTTCTTTTTTCCCGCTCCCTCCTACACTTTCTTTCTTAATTATTAATAGACGCTAATATTCCCCCCCTCCCTATGGCCGTTCTGTTATCATGATAGGCATTCCCTCCTCCTTTCGGGGGGGTGTCAGCATTCGCCGGTGTGAGCGCTTCAGGTGAAATTTGGGGGAGGGGTGGGGGGTGGTATCAGCATACACCGGTGGGACGCCTAAGGGAAAATTTGGGGGAGGGGGAGTGTCGGCATTCGCCGGTGTGAGCGTCTCAGGCCAAATCTGGGGAGGGGGAATGTCGGCATACAGCGGCTCAGGCCAATCTGGGGAGGAGGGAAATGTCGGCATTCGGCGGTATGAGCGATCGCCTGTGGGGCGCCTCAGGCGAAATTTAGGGGATGGGGCGTATTGGCATACGCCGGTGAGGCAGGCGAAATTTGGGGGAGGGGGAGTGTCAGTATTCGCCGGTGTCAGCGCCTCAGGCGAAATTTGGGGGGAGTTGTCGGTGAGACAGATCCCGACCTTGGGGGTATATCAACCGGTACTTTAGGGGAGAGGAAGTGAGCTAAAGGAAAAGGGATTAAAAAATAAAAAGATAATCTGATTTTTGATTCGACAGTGTAAGATCGACACCTATCGGATAGGACTAGATATACACTTGATCTCAAGGCAATAATGCCGAGAACAGATACTACACTTTGATCTTAGCCAAAAGGCCGAGAAACATCCGAAATTCAAAAATTTAATGTGATTTAAAGGGACTATTTATAACCAATCTACACCTGAACAGCGGTCTATCCACTAGACACTGTTCAAATTACATTAATAAATTAACGAGTAATAATAACTATGATTTTCTTTGAACAAACATGTATAATACTATTTAACAAGTTCTTTAATGAGTTTTGATGAGCAACAATGAATTTTAGACTCCCTAGGCCGTTTTTCTCTAATTCTGTTTAGTGTAGTATCTGTTTGGATTATGCACTCCATAATCGTCTTGGCTTCATTCCGCCGGTCTATGGAAAAACGATTCACTCGCTGACAGTCAACCGGACCACTTTCCGACAAAAGGTAGCAGTTTTTTCGTATTTTACACAACTTTTTAAACGTTAATATGTAGTAAATTCGAAATAATCTAATGTATTTATGTACTAATCCGATAAAAATGCAGAGTCACTGTAAACATCCCATAATCCCTTGCCGGATGTACCCGGTCTTGCCCGACATTCATCCCGGTTGTATCAGATCATCCAATAACTTCTGTCCGGATAAATCAATAACAACATAGGAATCCTACGTTATAAGTGTGTAGTGAAACAAGGGTTGCTCAATCACATCCGCACCTGTCCAATAATCCCTTGCTGGATGTGCCTGGTCTTGCCCTATATTGTGTCCGGTTATATCAGGTCATAGTACTCGGCGTTGTCCGGGAAAAAAGTGCTCAATGTCCTAGATAGAGCTACTGTAGAGATAGGTTTGCATAATATCTTAACAGCATCTACGCTGAAAAGGATGGGGGGATCGATAAGAGTTATTTCAGTAGTGCTCATGAGGCCTCTTTGATTTTCAAATACTCGGCGTTGTCCGGGAGAAAAGTGCTCAATGTCCTAGATAGAGCTACTGTAGTGATAGGTTTGGAAAATATTTTAAAGCCATCTTCGTTCCCCTTTGGACTATTTGGCAGATCAAAAGGAGGGATACCTAAGTGATTTCAGTAGTCCTCCGGAGGCCTCCTTTGTTATCAAAGTACTCGGCGTTGTCCGGGAGAAAAGCGCTCAATGTCCTAGATAGAGCTACTGTAGTGATAGGTTTGGAACATATTTTAACGCTATCTTCGTTCCCCTTTGGACTATTTGGCAGATCAGAAGGAGAGAGGATACCTATGTGATTTCAGTAGTCCTCAGGAGGCCTCCTTGATTATCAAAGTACTCAGCATTGTCCGGGAGAAAAGTGCTCAATGTCCTAGATAGAGCTATTGTAGTGATAGGTTTGGATAATATTTTAACAGCATCTACGCTGAAAAGGATGGGGGAATCGATAAGAGTTATTTCAGTAGTGCTCAGGAGGCGTCTTTGATTATCAAAGTACTCGGCGTTGTCCGGGAGAAAAGTGCTCAATATCCTAGATAGAGCTACTGTAGTGATAGGTTTGGAAAATATTTTAACGCTATCTTCGTTCCCCTTTGGACTATTTGGTAGATCAGAAGGAGAGAGGATACCTAAGTGATTTCAGTAGTGCTCAGGAGGCCTCCTTGATTTTCAAAGTACTCGGCGTTGTCCGGGAGAAAATTGCTGAATGTCCTAGATAGAGCTACTGTAGTGATAGGTTAGGATAATATTTTAACAACATCTACGCTGAAAAGGATGGGGGAATCGATAAGAGTTATTTAAGAAGTGCTCATGAGGCCTCCTTGATTTAAAAATTACTCGGTGTTGTCCGGGAGAAAAGTGCTCAATATCCTAGATAGAGCTACTGTAGTGATAGGTTTTGAAAATATTTTAACGCCATCTTCTTTACCCTTTGGACTATTTTGCAGATCAAAAGGAGGGATACCTAAGTGATTTCAGTAGTGCTCAGGAGGCCTCCTTGATTTTCAAAGTATTTGGCGTTGTCCGGGAGAAAAGTGCTCAATGTCCTTGATCGAGCTACTGTAGTGATAGGTTTGGATAATATTTTAACAGCATCTACGCTGAAAAGGATGGGGGAATCGATAAGAGTTATTTCAGTAGTGCTCATGAGGCCTCCTTGATTTTCAAAGTACTCGGCGTTGTCCGGGAGAAAATTGTTCAATGTCCTAGATAGAGCTACTGTAGTGATAGGTTTGGATAATATTTTAAGAGCATCTACGCTGAAAACCTATTTAGCATTCGCACCGCGACAGCAATAGGTACGTATTTAGCATTCAGCGGTGGCGATAGGAAGTATATAGCATGTGCACATGGGCGGCAATAAATACGTATATAGCATGCGCATCGGGAGTATAAAAAAAATTGGGGGGAAGGCAAAACATTTATTTTGTCTTTTATCTTTTTCATTGAAAATATTTATGTGTATGGGGGAGAATGAAAAAAAAAATTTTCGGGGGGGGGGCCTAAAAAATTTATTTTTTTTCTTTTTTAAAATAAAAATATTTCTATGTATGGGGGGAACATAAAATTTTTGGGGTGTAAGGGTGGTCAAAAAATTTTCTTTTTTTTTTCCTTTAAATTAAAAATATTTCTAAGTATATGGGAGGATAGAAAAAAAGTTTTCTTGTGGGGAGGCAAAAAAATGTATTTTTTTCTGTTTGTAACTAAAAATATTTATATTTATGATAGTGACAATACATAAATGAACACTATTTTGTTTTTCTAACACGACAGGGCCGAATAAATATAAGTTCTTACGTATGCGAACTGGGCTGGAGATTGGTACATATATAGTATGTGTACCCTTGCAGAGATAGGTAAGTATGTAGTATGCGCACCAGAGCCGCGATAGGTACGAATATAGTATGCACACCGGGCCGGCGATAGGTTTATATATAGTATGTGTACCGGGGTGGCAATAGGTACTATATAGTAGTGCATAGGGGTGGCTATAGCTACGTATTTAGCATTCGCACCGGGGTTGCGATAGGTATGGATTCAGCAATCGCACCGGGGTGGCGATATGTACATATTTAGTATTCGCACTGGGGCAGTGATAGGTACATATGGTGTATGAACACCTGGGCGGCAATATGTACGTATTTAGCATTCATCCCTGGGCGGAGATAGGTACTTATTTAGCATTCAGCGGTGGCGATAGGTACGTATATAGCATGTGCACATGGGCGGCAATAAGTACGTGATAGGTATGTATTATGCATGCGCACTGGGGCAGCGATCGGTTCATATATAGCACGCGCACCGGGGCAGCGAAAGGTACGTATTTAGCATTCACACCGGGGCGGCGATATGTATGTATTTAGCATTCACACCGGGGCGGCGATAGGTATGTATTTAGCATTCACACCGGGGCGGCGATAGGTATGTATTTAGCATTCACACCGGGGCGGCGATAGGTATGTATTTAGCATTCACACCGGGGCGGCGATAGGTATGTATTTAGCATTCGCACCGGGCGGCGATAGGTATGTATTTAGCATTCGCACCGGGGCGGCGATAGGTATGTATTTAGCATTCGCATCGGGGTGGCGATATGTACGTATTTAGCTTCCGCACCGGGGCGGCGATAGGTACGTATTTAGAATTCACACAAGAGCGGCGATAGGTACGTATTTAGAAATCACACTGGGGCGGCGATATGTATGTATTTAGCATTCGTACCGGGGCGGCGATATGTACGTATTTAGCTTCCACACCGGGGCGGCGATAGGTACATATTCAGAATTCAGGGGTGGCGATAGCTACATATATAGCATGTACACATGGGCAGCAATAAGTACGTACATAGCATGCGCACCGGGGCGGCGATCAGTACATATATATCACGTGCACCGGGGCGGCAATAGGTACGTATATAGCACGTGCACCAGAACGGCGAAAGGTATGTATTTTGCATTCGCACCAGGGTGGTGATAGGTACGTATTTAGCATTCGCACCGGGGCGGCTATAGGTACGTATTTAGCATTCACACCAGGGCGGCTATAGGTACGTATTTAGCATTCGCATCGGGCCGGCGATAGGTACGTATTTAGCATTCGCACCAAAGTGGTGATAGGTACGTATTTAGAAATTCGCACCAATGCGGCAATATGTACATATTAATTATTCCCACTAGGGCAGCGATAGGTACTTATGTAGCATGCACACCGGGGCGGCGATAGGTACTATTTAGCATTCGCACCGGGGCGGCAATAGGTACTTAAATAGTATTTGAACTGGGGCGGCGATAGGTACGTATATACTATGTGCACTGGGGCGGCGATAGGTACGTATATAGTATGCGCACCGGGGTGATGATAGATACGTATATAGCATGAACACCGGGGTGGAGATAAGTACCTATATAGAATGCGCAGATAGAGGTGTTACTTTTTATAGAAATATATCATACTATTGCCCTGGTCAACGTAGGAGAAATGGTGGGGAAAGAACAGCTTTCGCAAAAGGCAAAATTAGAAAGTAGTGGTGAAATGCGGCGACCAGGGAAGAGAAAGGTAGAAAGATAAAGAGACGGCTATAGAGAAGGGGGGGGGGAGAAATAGAAGTTTGTATATAAAGATGTTACACACACGATTTTTCTTCAATTATATGTTTTAATGACCCCGAGCAACGCCGGGTAGCCCCGCTAGTCTCTTATATAAAGGGCACTTGTCTGTATGTATGTATGTCTGTATGTGAAGCTTCTCCTCAAAAACTAAGCGGCGACATGTCAAAAAGTGTATATCTTCAGCACCGTACATATCCTGGGATCATAATATCTCAAAATCGCAAATAACGATTCACTCACTGACAGTCAACCGGACCACTTTCCGACAAAAGGTAGCAGTTTTTTCGTATTTTTCACGACTTTTTCAACGTTATTATGTACTAAATTCGAAATAATCTAATGTATTTATGTACTAATCCGATAAAAATGCAGAGTCATTGTAAACATCCCATAATCCCTTGCCGGATGTACCCGGTCTTGCCCTAAATTGTGTCCGGTTCTATCAGATCATCCAATAACTTCTGTCCGGATGCATCAATAACAACATAGGAATCCTACGTTAAGAGTGTGTAGTGAAACAAGGGTTGCTCAATAACATCCGCACCTGTCCCATAATCCCTTGCCGGATGTACCCGGTCTTGCCCTAAATTGTGTCCGGTTATATCAGGTCATCATGACGTCAGAGAGTGGCAGTTTTCCTTTCTGTCATTTTTCCCTCTCACACTTTCTTTCTTAATTATTAATAGACGCTAATATTCCTCCCCCCTTCCTCCCTGTGGCCGTTCTGTTATCATGATAGGAATTACCTCCTCCTTTCAGGCCAAATTGGGGGGGGGGGTTACGGTATTCGCCGGTGTGAGCATTACCTCCTCCTTTTTTGAGAAGTGTAGAGGTAGGGTAGTATCGGTTCCGTTGTCATGATGCACTGATCCCATGCATTACCTCCTCCTTTTTTGAGAAGGGTAGATGTAGAATAGTATCGGTTCCGTTGTCATGATGTGCTCATCCCATGAATTACCTCCTCCTTTTTTGAGAAGTGTTGAGGTAGGGTCGTATCGGTTCCGTTGTCATGATGCACTCATCCCATGCATTATCTCCTCCTTTTTTGAGAAGTGTTGAGGTAGGGTCGTATCGGTTCCGTTGTCATGATGCACTATTCCCATGCATTATCTCCTCCTTTTTTGAGAAGTGTTGAGGTAGGGTCGTATCGGTTCTGTTGTCATGATGCCATAATCCCATGCATTATCTCCTCCTTTTTTGAGAAGTATTGAGGTAGGGTCGTATCGGTTCCGTTGTCATGATGCCATAATCCCATGCATTATCTCCTCCTTTTTTGAGAAGTATTGAGGTAGGGTCGTATCGGTTCCGTTGTCATGATGCCCTCATCCCATCCATTATCTACTCCTTTTTTAAACAGTGTTGAAGTGTGAGCGCCTCAGGCGAAATCCGGGGAGGGGGAATGTCGGCATTCGTCGGTATGAGCGGCTCAGGCGAAATCTGGGGAGGGGGAATGTCGGCATTCGCCGGTATGAGCGCCTCAGGACTATTTGGCAGATCAGAAGAAGAAAGGATACCTAAGGGATTTCAGTAGTGCTCATGAAGCCTCCTCGATTTTCAAAGTACTCGGCGTTGTCCGGGAGAAATGTGCTCAATATCCTAGATAGAGCTACTGTAGTGATAGGTTTAGAAAATATTTTAACGCCATCTTCGTTCACCTTTGGACTATTTCGCAGATCAGAAGGAGAGAGGATACCGAAGTGATTTCAGTAGTCCCCATGAGGCCTCCTTGATTATCAAAGTACTCGGCGTTGTCCGGGAGAAAAGTGCTCAATGTCCTAGTCCTAGATAGAGCTACTGTAGTGATAGGTTTGCAAAATATTTTAACGCCATCTTCGTTCCCCTTTGGACTATTTCGCAGATCAGAAGGAGAGAGAATACCTAAGGGATTTCAGGAGTGCTCATAAAGCCTCCTCGATTTTCAAAGTACTCGGCGTTGTCCGGGAGAAAAGTGCTCAATATCCTAGATAGGGCTACTGTAGTGATAGGTTTAGAAAATATTTTAACGCCATCTTCGTTCCCCTTTGGACAATTTTGCAGCTGAAAAGGTAGGAGGATACCTAACTGATTTCAGTAGTCCCCAGGAGGCCTCTTTGATTTTCAAAGTACTCGACGTTGTCCGGGAAAAAAGTGCTCAATGTCCTAGATAGAGCTACTGTAGTGATAGGTTTGGATAATATTTTAACAGTATCTACGCTGAAAAAGATTGGGTAATCGATAAGAGTTATTTCAGTAGTGCCCAGGAGGCCTCTTTGATTTTGAAATACTCGGCGTTGTCCGGGAGATAAGTGCTCAATATCCTAGATAGAGCTACTGTAGTGATAGGTTTGGAAAATATTTTAACGCCATCTTCGTTCCCCTTTGGATTATTTCGCAGATCAGAAAGAGAGAGGATACCGAAGTGATTTCAGTAGTCCCCAGGAGGCCTCCTTGATTATCAAAGTACTCGGCGTTGTCCGGGAGAAAAGTGCTCAATGTCCTAGATAGAGCTACTGTAGTGATAGGTTTGGAAAATATTTTAACGCCATCTTCGTTCCCCTTTGGACTATTTCGCAGATCAGAAGGAGAGAGGATACCTAAGGGATTTCAGGAGTGCTCATAAAGCCTCCTCGATTTTCAAAGTACTCGGCGTTGTCCTGGAGAAAAGTGCTCAATATTCTAGATAGAGCTACTGTAGTGATAGGTTTAGAAAATATTTTAACGCCATCTTCGTTCCCCTTTGGACAATTTTGCAGCTGAAAAGGAGGGAGGATACCTAACTGATTTCAGTAGTCCCCAGGAGGCCTCTTTGATTTTCAAAGTACTCGGCGTTGTCCGGGAAAAAAGTGCTCAATGTGCTAGATAGAGCTACTGTAGTGATAGGTTTGGATAATATTTTAACAGTATCTACGCTGAAAAGGATTGGGTAATCGATAAGAGTTATTTCAGTAGTGCCCAGGAGGCCTCTTTGATTTTGAAATACTCGGCGTTGTCTGGGAGAAAAGTGCTCAATATCCTAGATAGAGCTACTGTAGTGATAGGTTTGGATAATATTTTAACAGCATCTACGCTGAAAAGGATGGGGTAATCGATTAGAGTTATTTCAGTAGTGCTAAGGAGGCCTCTTTGATTTTGAAATACTCGGCGTTGTCAGGGAGAAAAGTGCTCAATATCCTAGATAGAGCTACTGTAGTGATAGGTTTGGAAAATATTTTAACGCCATCTTCGTTCCCCTTTGGACTATTTCGCAGATCAGAAGGAGAGAGGATACCTAAGTGATTTCAGTAGTCCCCAGGAAACCTCCTTGATAATCAAAGTACTCGGCGTTGTCCGGGAGAAAAGTGCTCAATGTCCTAGATAGAGCTATTGTAGTGATAGGTTTGGAAAATATTTTAACGCCATCTTCGTTCCCCTTTGGACTATTTCGCAGATCAGAAGGAGAGAGGATACCTAAGGGATTTCAGGAGTGCTCATGAAGCCTCCTCGATTTTCAAAGTACTCGGCGTTGTCCGGGAGAAAAGTGCTCAATATATTAGATAGAGCTACTGTAGTGATAGGTTTGGAAAATATTTTAACGCCATCTTCGTTCCCCTTTGGACTATTTCGCAGATCAGAAGGAGAGAGGATACCTAAGTGATTTCAGTAGTCCCCAGGATGCCTCCTTGATTATCAAAGTACTCGGCGTTGTCCGGGAGAAAAGTGCTCAATGTCCTAGATAGAGCTACTGTAGTGATAGGTTTGGAAAATATTTTAACGCCATCTTCGTTCCCCTTTGGACTATTTCGCAGATCAGAATGAGAGAGGATACCTAAGGGATTTCAGGAGTGCCCATGAAGCCTCCTCGATTTTCAAAGTACTCGGCGTTGTCTGGGAGAAACGTGCTCAATATCCTAGATAGAGCTACTGTAGTGATAGGTTTGGATAATATTTTAACGCCATCTTCGTTCCCCTTTGGACAATTTTGCAGATGAAAAGGAGGGAGGATAACTAAGTCATTTCAGTAGTCCCCAGGAGGCCTCTTTGATTTTCAAAGTACTCGGCGTTGTCCGGGAAAAAAGTGCTCAATGTCCTAGATAGAGCTACTGTAGTGATAGGTTTGGATAATATTTTAAAAGCATCTACGCTGAAAAGGATGGGGAATCGATAAGAGTTATTTCAGTAGTGCTCAGGAGGCCTCTTTGATTTTGAAATACTCGGCGTTGTCCGGGAGAAAAGTGCTCAATATCCTAGATAGAGCTACTGTAGTGATAGGTTTGGAATATATTTTAACGCCATCTTCGTTCCCCTTTGGACTATTTCGCAGATCAGAAGGAGAGAGGATACCTAAGTTATTTCAGTAGTACCCAGGAGGCCTCCTTGATTATCAAAGTACTCGGCGTTGTCCGGGAGAAAAGTGCTCAATGTCCTAGATAGAGCTACTGTAGTGATAGGTTTGCAAAATATTTTAACGCCATCTTCGTTCCCCTTTGGACAATTTTGCAGATGAAAAGGAAGGAGGATACCTGATTTCAGTAGTCCCCAGTAGGCCTCTTTGATTTTCAAAGTACTCGGCGTTGTCCGGGAAAAAACTGCTCAATGTCCTAGATAGAGCTACTGTAGTGATAGGTTTGGATAATATTTTAACAGCATCTACGCTGAAAAGGATGGGGTAATCGATAAGAGTTATTTCAGTAGTGCTCAGGAGGCCTCTTTGATTTTGAAATACTCGGCGTTGTCCGGGAGAAAAGTGCTCAATATCCTAGATAGATCTATTGTAGTGATAGGTTTGGAAAATATTTTAACGCCATCTTCGTTCCCCTTTGGACTATTTCGCAGATCAGAAAGAGAGAGGATACCGAAGTGATTTCAGTAGTCCCCAGAAGGCCTCCTTGATTATCAAAGTTCTCGGCGTTGTCCGGGAGAAAAGTGCTCAATGTCCTAGATAGAGCTACTGTAGTGATAGGTTTGGAAAATATTTTAACGCCATCTTCGTTCCCCTTTGGACTATTTCGCAGATCAGAAGGAGAGAGGATACCTAAGGGATTCAAGGAGTGCTCATGAAGCCTCCTCGATTTTCAAAGTACTCGGCGTTGTCCGGGAGAAAAGTGCTCAATATCCTAGATAGAGCTACTGTAGTGATAGGTTTGGAAAATATTTTAACGCCATCTTCGTTCCCCTTTGGACTATTTCGCAGATCAGAAGGAGAGAGGATACCTAAGTGATTTCAGTAGTCCCCAGGAGGCCTCCTTGATTATCAAAGTACTCGGCGTTGTCCGGGAGAAAAGTTCTCAATGTCTTAGATAGAGCTACTGTAGTGATAGGTTTGGAAAATATTTTAACGCCATCTTCGTTCCACTTTGGACTATTTCGCAGATCAGAAGGAGAGTGGATACCTAAGTGATTTCAGGAGTGCTCATGAAGCCTCCTTGATTTTCAAAGTACTCGGCGTTGTCCGGGAAAAAAAGTGCTCAATGTCCTAGATAGAGCTACTGTAGTGATAGGTTTGGATAATATTTTAACAGCATCTACGCTGAAAAGGATGGGGTAATCGATAAGAGTTATTTCAGTAGTGCTCAGGAGGCCTCTTTGATTTTCAAAGTACCCGGCGTTGTCTGGGAGAAAAGTGCTCAATATCCTAGATAGAGCTACTGTAGTGATAGGTTTGGAAAATATGTTAACGCCATCTTCGTTCCCCTTTGGACTATTTCGCAGATCAGAAGGAGAGAGAATACCTAAGTAATTTCAGTAGTCCCCAGAAGGCCTCCTTGATTATCAAAGTACTCGGCGTTGTCCGGGAGAAAAGTGCTCAATGTCCTAGATAGAGCTACTGTAGTGATAGGTTTGGAAAATATTTTAACGCCATCTTCGTTCCCCTTTGGACTATTTCGCAGATCAGAAGGAGAGAGGATACCTAAAGGATTTCAAGAGTGCTCATAAAGCCTCCTCGATTTTCAAAGTACTCGGCGTTGTCCGGGAGAAAAGTGCTCAATGTCCTAGATAGAGCTACTGTAGTGATAGGTTTAGAAAATATTTTAACGTCATCTTCGTTCCCCTTGTGACAATTTTGCAGATGAAAAGGAAGGAGGATACCTGATTTCAGTAGTCCCCAGTAGGCTTCTTTGATTTTCAAAGTACTCGGCATTGTCCGGGAAAAAAGTGCTCAATGTCCTAGATAGAGCTACTGTAGTGATAGGTTTGGATAATATTTTAACAGCATCTACGCTGAAAAGGATGGGGGAATGGATAAGAGTTATTTCAGTAGTCCCCAGGAGGCATTTTTGATTTTGAAATACTCGGCGTTGTCCGGGAGAAAAGTGCTCAATGTCCTAGATAGAGCTACTGTAGTGATAGGTTTGGAAAATATTTTAACGCCATCTTCGTTCCCCTTTGGACTATTTCACAGATCAGAAGGAGAGAGGATATCTAAGGGATTTAAGGAGTGCTCATGAAGCCTCCTCGATTTTCAAAGTACTGGGCGTTGTCCGGGAGAAAAGTGCTCAATATCCTACATAGAGCTACTGTAGTGATATGGTTTGGATACTATCATAAGGGGATTGAAAATGATGAAGAATGTCATGAGGGGATTTAAAATGATGAATAATATCATGATGGGATTGAAAATGATGAAGAATATCATGAGAGGATTGAAAATGATGAAGACTATCATGAGAGGTTTGAAAATGATGAAGACTATCATGAGAAGATTAAAAATGATGTAAACTATCATCAGAGGATTAAAAATGATGAAGACTATCATGAGAGGATTAAAAATGATGTAAACTATCATGAGAGGATTGAAAATGATGAAGACTATCATGAGGGGATTGAAAATGATGAAGAATGTCATGAGAGGATTGAAAATGATGAAGAATGTCATGAGAGGATTGAAAATTATGAAGAATAGACTGACAGGATTGGAAATGATGAAGAATACCATGAGAGGATTGAAAATGATGAATAATATCATGAGGGGATTGAAAATGAGAACAATATCATGAGGGGATCGAAAATGATGAAATATACCATGAGAGGATTGAAAATGATAAAGAATATCATGAGGGGATTGAAAATGATGATGAATATCATGAGGGGATTGAAAATAATGAAGAATTTCATGAGAGGATTGAAAAAATGAAGAATATCATGAGAAGATTGAAAATTATTAAGAATATCATGAGCGGATTGAAAATGATGAGGAATATTACGAGAGGATTGAAAATGATGAAGAATATTATGAGGGGATTGAAATTGATTAATAGTATGAGGAGATTGAAAATGATGAAGAATATTGTGAGGGGATTGAAAATGATTAATAGTATGAGGAGATCGAAAATGATGAATACAACGAGGGGAGTTAAAATGATGAAGGATATCATGAGGCGATTCAAAATATATAGTATGAACACCAGGGCGGTTATAAGTACCTATATAGAAGGCGCAGACAGTGGTGGTACTTTTTATAGAAATAAGTCATACTATTGCCCTGTGAAACGTAGGATGAAATGGTGGGGAAGAAACAGCTTTCGCAAAAGGCAAAATTTAAAATAGCGACCAGTGTAGAGAAAAGTAGAAAGATAAAGAGACAGCTATAGAGAGAGAAGGAGAGAAATAGAAGTTTTAATATAAAGATGTTACACACGCAATTTTTCTTCAATTATGTTTTTATGACCCCGAGCAACGCCGGGTAGCCCCGCTAGTCTCTTATATAAAGGGCACTTGTCTATATGTATGTATGTATGTATGTATGTATGTATGTCTGTATGTGAAGCTTCTCCTCAAAAACTACCCGACGACATGTCAAAAAGTTTATATCTTCAGCACCGTACATATCCTGGGATCATAATATCTCAAAATCGCAAATAACGATTCACTCGCTGACAGTCAACCGGACCACTTTCCGACAAAATGTAGCAGTTTTTTTCGTATTTTACACGACTTTTTACACGTTAATATGTACTCAATTCGAAATAATCTAATGTATTTATGTACTAATCCGATAAAAATGCAGAGTCATTGTAAACATCCCATAATCCCTTGCCGGATGTACCCGGTCTTGCCCTAAATTGTGTCCGGTTCTATCAGATCATCCAATAACTTCTGTCCGGTTGCATCAATAACAACATAGGAATCCTACGTTAAGAGTGTGTAGTGAAACAAGGGTTGCTCAATCACATCCGCACCTGTCCCATAATCCCTTTCCGGATGTACCCGGTCTTGCCCTAAATTGTGTCCGGTTATATCAGGTCATCATGACGTCAGAGAGTGGCAGTTTTTTTTCCCTCTCACACTTTCTTTCATAATTATTAATAGACGCTAATATTTTCCTCCCCCCTCCCTCCCTGTGGCCGTTCTGTTATCATGATAGGAATTACCTCCTCCTTTCAGGCCAAATTGGGGGGGGGGGTTACGGTATTCGCTGGTGTGAGCATTACCTCCTCCTTTCTTGAGAAGTGTTGAGGTAGGGTAGTATCGGTTCCGTTGTCATGATGCACTGATCCCATGCATTACCTCCTCCTTTTTTGAGAAATGTTGAGGTAGGGTCGTATCGGTTCCGTTGTCATGATGCCCTCATCCCATGCATTATCTCTTCCTTTTTTGAGAAATGTTGAGGTAGGGTCGTATCGGTTCCGTTGTCATGATGCTCTCATCCCATACATTATCTCCTCCTTTTTTTAGAAGTGTTGAGGTAGGGTCGTATCGGTTCCGTTGTCATGATGCACTATTCCCATGCATTATCTCCTCCTGTTTTGAGAAGTGTTGAGGTAGGGTCGTATCGGGTCCGTTGTCATGATGCACTATTCCCATGCATTATCTCCTCCTTTTTTGAGAAGTGTTGAGGTAGGGTCGTATCGGTTCCGTTGTCATGATGCCCTAATCCCATGCATTATCTCCTCCTTTTTTGAGAAGTGTTGAGGTAGGGTCGTATCGGTTCCGTTGTCATGATGCCCTAATCCCATGCATTATCTACTCCTTTTTTGAGCAGTGTTGAAGTGTGAGCGCCTCAGGCGAAATCCGGGGAGGGGGAATGTCGGCATTCGTCGGTATGAGCGCCTCAGGCTGAATCTGGGGAGGGGGAATGTCCGCATTCGCCGGTATGAGCGCCTCAGGACTATTTGGCAGATCAGAAGGAGAGAGGATACCTAAGTGATTTCAGTAGTGCTCATGAAGCCTCCTCGATTTTCAAAGTACTCGGCGTTGTCCGGGAGAAAAGTGCTCAATATCCTAGATAGAGCTACTGTAGTGATAGGTTTAGAAAATATTTTAACGCCATCTTCGTTCCCCTTTGGACAATTTTGCAGATGAAAAGGTTGGGGGGTTCCTAACTGATTTCAGTAGTCCCCAGGAGGCCTCTTTGATTTTCAAAGTACTCGGCGTTGTCCGGGAAAAAAGTGCTCAATGTCCTAGATAGAGCTACTGTAGTGATAGGTTTGGATAATATTTTAACAGCATCTACGCTGAAAAGGATGGGGTAATCGATAAGAGTTATTTCAGTAGTGCTAAGGATGCCTCTTTGATTTTGAAATACTCGGTGTTGTCCGGGAGAAAAGTGCTCAATATCCTAGATAGAGCTACTGTAGTGATAGGTTTGGAAAATATTTTAACGCCATCTTCGTTCCCTTTGGACTATTACGCAGATCAGAAGGAGAGAGGATACCTAAGGGATTTCGTGTGGGTTCATGAAGCCTCCTCGATTTTCAAAGTACTCGGCGTTGTCCGGGAGAAAAGTGCTCAATATCCTAGATAGAGCTACTGTAGTGATAGGTTTAGAAAATATTTGAACGCCATCTTCGTTCCCCTTTCGACAATTTTGCAGATGAAAAGGAGGGAGGATACCTAAGTGATTTCAGTAGTCCCCAGGAGGCCTCCTTGATTATCAAAGTACTCGGCGTTGTCCGGGAGAAAAGTGCTCAATGTTCTAGATAAAGCTACTGTAGTGATAGGTTTGGAAAATATTTTAACGCCATCTTCGTTCCCCTTTGGACTATTTCGCAGATCAGAAGGAGAGAGAATACCTAAGGGATTTCAGGAGTGCTCATAAAGCCTCCTTGATTTTCAAAGTACTCGGCGTTGTCCGGGAGAAAAGTGCTCAATATCCTAGATAGAGCTACTGTAGTGATAGGTTTAGAAAATATTTTTACGCCATCTTCGTTCCCCTTTGGACAATTTTGCAGATGAAAAGGAGGTAGGATACCTAACTGATTTCAGTAGTCCCCAGAAGGCCTCTTTGATTTTCAAAGTACTCGGCGTTGTCCGGGAAAAAAGTGCTCAATGTCCTAGATAGAGCTACTGTAGTGATAGGTTTGGATAATATTTTAACAGCATCTACGCTGAAAAGTATGGGGTAATCGATAAGAGTTATTTCAAAGTACTCGGCGTTGTCCGGGAAAAAAGTGCTCAATGTCCTAGATAGAGCTACTGTAGTGATAGGTTTGGATAATATTTTAACAGCATCTACGCTGAAAAGGATGGGGTAATCGATAAGAGTTATTTCAGTAGTGCTCAGGAGGCCTCTTTGATTTTGAAATACTCGGCGTTGTCCGGGAGAAAAGTGCTCAATATCCTAGATAGAGCTACTGTAGTGATAGGTTTGGAAAATATTTTAACGCCATCTTCGTTCCCCTTTGGACTATTTCGCAGATCAGAAGGATAGAGGATACCTAAGGGATTTCATGGGTGTTCATGAAGCCTCCTCGATTTTCAAAGTACTCGGCGTTGTCCGGGAGAAAAGTGCTCAATATCCTAGATAGAGCTACTGTAGTGATAGGTTTGGAAAATATTTTAACGCCATCTTCGTTCCCCTTTGGACTATTTCGCAGATCAGAAGGAGAGAGGATACCTAAGTGATTTCAGTAGTCCCCAGGAGGCCTCCTTGATTATCAAAGTACTCGGCGTTGTCCGGGAGAAAAGTGCTCAATGTCCTAGATAGAGCTACTGTAGTGATAGGTTTGGAAAATACTTTAACGCCATCTTCGTTCCCCTTTGGACTATTTCACAGATCAGAAGGAGAGAGGATACCTAAGGGATTTCAGGAGTACTCATAAAGCCTCCTCGATTTTCAAAGTACTCGGCGTTGTCCGGGAGAAAAGTGCTCAATATCCTAGATAGAGCTACTGTAGTGATAGGTGTAGAAAATATTTTAACGCCAACTTCGTTCCCCTTTGGACAATTTTGCAGATGAAAAGGAGGGAGGATACCTAAGTGATATCAGTAGTCCCCAGGAGGCCTCTTTGATTTTCAAAGTACTCGGCGTTGTCCGGGAAAAAAGTGCTCAATGTCCTAGATAGAGCTACTGTAGTGATAGGTTTGGATAATATTTTAACAGCATCTACGCTGAAAAGGATGGGGTAATCGATAAGAGTTATTTCAGTAGTGCTCAGGAGGCCTCTTTGATTTTGAAATACTCGGCGTTGTCCGGGAGAAAAGTTCTCAATATCCTAGATAGAGCTACTGTAGTGATAAGTTTGGAAAATATTTTAACGCCATCTTCGTTCCCCTTTGGACTATTTCACAGATCAGAAGGAGAGAGAATACCTAAGGGATTTCATTGGTGTTCATGAAGCCTCCTCGATTTTCAAAGTACTCGGCGTTGTCCGGGAGAAAAGTGCTCAATATCCTAGATAGAGCTACTGTAGTGATAGGTTTGGAAAATATTTTAACGCCATCTTCGTTCCCCTTTGGACTATTTCGCAGATCAGAAGGAGAGAGGATACCTAAGTAGTTTCATTAGTCCCCAGGATGCCTTCTTGATTATCAAAGTACTCGGCGTTGTCCGGGAGAAAAGTGCTCAATGTCCTAGATAGAGCTACTGTAGTGATAGGTTTGGAAAATACTTTAACGCCATCTTCGTTCCCCTTTGGACTATCTCACAGATCAGAAGGAGAGAGGATACCTAAGGGATTTCAGGAGTACTCATAAAGCCTCCTCGATTTTCAAAGTACTCGGCGTTGTCCGGGAGAAAAGTGCTCAATATCCTAGATAGAGCTACTGTAGTGATAGGTTTAGAACATGTTTTAACGCCATCTTCGTTCCCCTTTGGACAATTTTGCAGATGAAAAGGTTGGGGGGTTCCTAACTGATTTCAGTAGTCCCCAGGAGGCCTCTTTGATTTTCAAAGTACTCGGCGTTGTCCGGGAAAAAATGCTCAATGTCCTAGATAGAGCTACTGTAGTGATAGGTTTGGATAATATTTTAACAGCATCTACGCTGAAAAGGATGGGGTAATCGATAAGAGTTATTTCAGTAGTGCTAAGGATGCCTCTTTGATTTTGAAATACTCGGTGTTGTCCGGGAGAAAAGTGCTCAATATCCTAGATAGAGCTACTGTAGTGATAGGTTTGGAAAATATTTTAACGCCATCTTCGTTCCCTTTGGACTATTACGCAGATCAGAAGGAGAGAGGATACCTAAGGGATTTCGTGTGGGTTCATGAAGCCTCCTCGATTTTCAAAGTACTCGGCGTTGTCCGGGAGAAAAGTGCTCAATATCCTAGATAGAGCTACTGTAGTGATAGGTTTAGAAAATATTTGAACGCCATCTTCGTTCCCCTTTGGACAATTTTGCAGATGAAAAGGAGGGAGGATACCTAAGTGATTTCAGTAGTCCCCAGGAGGCCTCCTTGATTATCAAAGTACTCGGCGTTGTCCGGGAGAAAAGTGCTCAATGTTCTAGATAAAGCTACTGTAGTGATAGGTTTGGAAAATATTTTAACGCCATCTTCGTTCCCCTTTGGACTATTTCGCAGATCAGAAGGAGATAGGATACCTAAGGGATTTCAGGAGTGCTCATAAAGCCTCCTTGATTTTCAAAGTACTCGGCGTTGTCCGGGAGAAAAGTGCTCAATATCCTAGATAGAGCTACTGTAGTGATAGGTTTAGAAAATATTTTTACGCCATCTTCGTTCCCCTTTGGACAATTTTGCAGATGAAAAGGAGGGAGGATACCTAACTGATTTCAGTAGTCCCCAGAAGGCCTCTTTGATTTTCAAAGTACTCGGCGTTGTCCGGGAAAAAAGTGCTCAATGTCCTAGATAGAGCTACTGTAGTGATAGGTTTGGATAATATTTTAACAGCATCTACGCTGAAAAGGATGGGGTAATCGATAAGAGTTATTTCAGTAGTGCTCAGGAGGCCTCTTTGATTTTGAAATACTCGGCGTTGTCCGGGAGAAAAGTGCTCAATATCCTAGATAGAGCTACTGTAGTGATAGGTTTTGAAAATATTTTAACGCCATCTTCGTTCCCCTTTGGACTATTTCGCAGATCAGAAGGATAGAGGATACCTAAGGGATTTCATGGGTGTTCATGAAGCCTCCTCGATTTTCAAAGTACTCGGCGTTGTCCGGGAGAAAAGTGCTCAATATCCTAGATAGAGCTACTGTAGTGATAGGTTTGGAAAATATTTTAACGCCATCTTCGTTCCCCTTTGGACTATTTCGCAGATCAGAAGGAGAGAGGATACCTAAGTGATTTCAGTAGTCCCCAGGAGGCCTCCTTGATTATCAAAGTACTCGGCGTTGTCCGGGAGAAAAGTGCTCAATGTCCTAGATAGAGCTACTGTAGTGATAGGTTTGGAAAATACTTTAACGCCATCTTCGTTCCCCTTTGGACTATTTCACAGATCAGAAGGAGAGAGGATACCTAAGGGATTTCAGGAGTACTCATAAAGCCTCCTCGATTTTCAAAGTACTCGGCGTTGTCCGGGAGAAAAGTGCTCAATATCCTAGATAGAGCTACTGTAGTGATAGGTGTAGAAAATATTTTAACGCCAACTTCGTTCCCCTTTGGACAATTTTGCAGATGAAAAGGAGGGAGGATACCTAAGTGATGTCAGTAGTCCCCAGGAGGCCTCTTTGATTTTCAAAGTACTCGGCGTTGTCCGGGAAAAAAGTGCTCAATGTCCTAGATAGAGCTACTGTAGTGATAGGTTTGGATAATATTTTAACAGCATCTACTCTGAAAAGGATGGAATAATCGATAAGAGTTATTTCAGTAGTGCTCAGGAGGCCTCTTTGATTTTGAAATACTCGGCGTTGTCCGGGAGAAAAGTTCTCAATATCCTAGATAGAGCTACTGTAGTGATAAGTTTGGAAAATATTTTAACGCCATCTTCGTTCCCCTTTGGACTATTTCACAGATCAGAAGGAGAGAGAATACCTAAGGGATTTCATTGGTGTTCATGAAGCCTCCTCGATTTTCAAAGTACTCGGCGTTGTCCGGGAGAAAAGTGCTCAATATCCTAGATAGAGCTACTGTAGTGATAGGTTTGGAAAATATTTTAACGCCATCTTCGTTCCCCTTTGGACTATTTCGCAGATCAGAAGGAGAGAGGATACCTAAGTAGTTTCATTAGTCCCCAGGATGCCTTCTTGATTATCAAAGTACTCGGCGTTGTCCGGGAGAAAAGTGCTCAATGTCCTAGATAGAGCTACTGTAGTGATAGGTTTGGAAAATACTTTAACGCCATCTTCGTTCCCCTTTGGACTATCTCACAGATCAGAAGGAGAGAGGATACCTAAGGGATTTCAGGAGTACTCATAAAGCCTCCTCGATTTTCAAAGTACTCGGCGTTGTCCGGGAGAAAAGTGCTCAATATCCTAGATAGAGCTACTGTAGTGATAGGTTTAGAACATGTTTTAACGCCATCTTCGTTCCCCTTTGGACAATTTTGCAGATGAAAAGGAGGGAGGATACCCAACTGATTTTAGTAGTCCCCAGGAGGCCTCTCTGATTTTCAAAGTACTCGGCGTTGTCCAGGAAAAACGTGCTCAATGTCCTAGATAGGGCTACTGTAGTGATAGGTTTGGATAATATTTTAACAGCATCTACGCTGAAAAGGATGGGGTAATCGATAAGAGTTATTTACGTAGTGCTCAGGAGGCCTCTTTGATTTTGAAATACCTGGCGTTGTCCAGGAGAAAAGTGCTCAATATCCTAGATAGAGCTACTGTAGTGATAGGTTTGGAACATATTTTAACGCCATCTACGTTCCCCTTTGGACTATTTCGCAGATCAGAATGGGGAGAGGATACCTAAGTGATTTCAGTAGTCCCCAGGAGGCCTCCTTGATTATCAAAGTACTTGGCGTTGTCCGGGAGAAAAGTGCTCAATGTCCTAGATAGTGCTACTGTAGTGATAGGTTTTGGAAAATATTTTAACGCCATCTTCGTTCCCCTTTGGACTATTTCGCAGATAAGAAGGAGAGAGGATACCTAAGTAATTTCAAGAGTGCTCATGAAGCCTCCTCGATTTTCAAAGTACCGGGCGTTGTCCGGGAGAAAAGTGCTCAATATCCTAGATAGAGCTACTGTAGTGATAGGTTTAGAACATATTTTAACGCCATCTTTGTTCCCCTTTGGACAATTTTGCAGATGAAAAGGAGGGAGGATACCTAACTGATTTCAGTAGTCCCCAGGAGGCCTCTCTGATTTTCAAAGTACTCGGCGTTGTCCGGGAAAAAAGTGCTCAATGTCCTAGATAGAGCTACTGTAGTGATAGGTTTGGAAAATATTTTAACGCCATCTTCTTTCGCCTTTGGATTATTTCGCAGATCAGAAGGAGAGAGGATACCTAAGGGATTCTAGGAGTGCTCATAAAGCCTCCTCGATTTTCAAAGTACTCGGCGTTGTCCGGGAGAAAAGTGCTCAATGTCCTAGATAGAGCTACTGTAGTGATAGGTTTGGATAATATTTTAACAGCATCTACGCTGAAAAGGATGGGGTAATCGATAAGAGTTATTTCAGTAGTGCTCAGGAGGCCTCTTTGATTTTGAAATACTCGGCGTTGTCCGGGAGAAAAGTGCTCAATATCCTAGATAGAGCTACTGTAGTGATATGTTTGGAAAATATTTTAACGTCATCTTCGTTCCCCTTTGGACTATTTCGCAGATCAGAAGGAGAGAAGATTCCTAAGTGATTTCAGTAGTCCCCAGGAGGCCTCCTTGATTATCAAAGTACTCGGGGTTGTCCGGGAGAAAAGTGCTCAATGTCCTAGATAGAGCTACTGTAGTGATAGGTTTTGGAAAATATTTTAACGCCATCTTCGTTCCCCTTTGGACTATTTCGCAGATCAGAAGGAGAGAGGATACCTAAGTGATTTCAGTATTCCCCAGGAGGTCTCTTTGATTTTCAAAGTACTCGGCCTTGTCCGGGAAAAAAGTGCTCAATGTCCTATATAGAGCTACTGTAGTGATAGGTTTGGATAATATTTTAACAGCATCTACGCTGAAAAGGATGGGGAATCGATAAGAGTTATTTCAGTAGTGCTCAGGATGCCTCTTTGATTTTGAAATACTCGGCGTTGTCCGTGAGAAAAGTGCTCAATATCCTAGATAGAGCTACTGTAGTGATAGGTTTGGATAATATTTTAACGCCATATTCGTTCCTCTTTGGACTATTTCGCAGATCAGTAGGAGAGAGGATACCTAAGTGATTTCAGTAGTCCTCAGGAGGCCTCCTTTATTATTAAAGTACTCAGCGTTGTCCGGGAGAAAAGTGCTCAATGTCCTTGATAGAGCTACTGTAGTGATAAGTTTGGAAAATATTTTAACGCCATCTTTGTTCCTCTTTGGACTATTTCGCCGATCACCTAAGTGTTTTCAGTAGTGCTCATGAGGCTTCCTTGATTTTCAAAGTACTTGGCGTTGTCCGGGAGAAAAGTGCTCAATATCCTAGATAGAGCTATGATAAAGACTATCATGAGAGGATTGAAAATGATGAAGACTATCAAGAGAGGATTGAAAATGATGAAGGCTATCATGAGGGGATTGAAAATGATGAAGACTATCATGAGGGGATTGAAAATGATGAAGACTATAATGAGGGGATTGAAAATGATGTACACTATCATGAGGGGATTGAAAATGATGTACACTATCATAAGGGGATTGAAAATGATGAAAATGTCATGAGAGGATTGAAAATGATGAAGAATGTCATGAGAGGATTTAAAATGATGAAGAATAGACTGACAGGATTGGAAATGATGAAGAATACCATGAGGGGATTTAAAATGATGAATAATATCATGAGGGGATTGAAAATGATGAAGAATATCATGAGAGGATTGAAAATGATGAAGACGATCATGAGAGGTTTGAAAATGATGAAGACTATCATCAGAGGATTAAAAATGATGAAGACTCTCATGAGAGGATTAAAAATGATGAAGACTATCATAAGGGGATCGAAAATGATGAAATATACCATGAGAGGATTGAAAATGATGAAGAATATCATGAGGGGATTGAAAATGATGAAGAATATCATGAGGGGATTGAAAATAATGAAGAATATCATGAGAGGATTGAAAAAATGAAGAATATCATGAGAGGATTGAAAATTATTAAGAATATCATGAGCGGATTGAAAATGATGAGGAATATTACGAGAGGATTGAAAATGATGAAGAATATTATGAGGGGATTGAAAATGATTAATAGTATGAGGAGATCGAAAATGATGAATACAACGAGGGGAGTTAAAATGATGAAGGATATCATGAGGGGATTCAAAATATATAGTATGAACACCGGGGCGGTTATAAGTACCTATATAGAAGGTGCAGACAGTGGTGGTACTTTTTATAGAAATAAGTCATACTATTGCCCTGTGAAACGTAGGATGAAATGGTGGGGAAGAAACAGCTTTCGCAAAAGGCAAAATTTAAAAGTAGTGACCAGGGTAGAGAAAAGTAGAAAGATAAAGAGACAGCTATAGAGAGAGAAGGAGAGAAATAGAAGTTTTAATATAAAGATGTTACACACGCAATTTTTCTTCAATTATGTTTTTATGACCCCGAGCAACGCCGGGTAGCCCCGCTAGTCTAATATAAAAAGAAGTCGATATTTTATTCTTCCTAGCTTACCTCTCTTTGTTGAACGTTGGTGCATATCATTACGAACAATACATTTTAATTCGATTTTATTTCTTTGAAAATACAGCTTATCCTACACGGAGTATTTTCCGGGATGGGGGGGGGGCAAATCGTTCCTTTCAGCAGCAAATGTAAATTCAAGATGGAAGCCAATTATTCTTTGTAGGAGCGTAGTATATTGCTTAGATAATAGCCGTATATACCGGGCCGAATTATTATCTACCCGCCCATCCGATATTATGTACATTCATTACATACCAGTTATATTCTTTGAAAAGTAATTTTTAGGCTTCCATAACATTTCGGAGAATTCGAATTTACAATTAAAGGATCTGACTAACAGTAAGCCATCTGCAGTTACTTCCTTTGATTATGATGTTTTAAGTTACTTCCCTTTAAACTTACGTTTGTCAGAGCTAATTATATTTCTTACATACTAGCTGCATACACCCGTCTTTATTTTTCTCTAAAAACGGGTCTGCAGGGAAGAGAAGAGATCATCCCCCACTAGATTTCGAAGTCGATTTTGTACTCTGTCGAGGCAAGAAAGAGCGGCACATCCCCAGATGTGTCAGCAGTGCTTCGTCTTAGGACGTATGTCTGACTCTTATACAGGTAGAGGATTGCGTCAGGAGTCAGGTACTTTCTGGTGCAGTAGAATGATTCAATTACATTTTACTGTGAATGTTTTACAGGGGTCGGGCGGGGGGGGGGGTCAGAGATTAGGGCTCGGTCAAGCAGCTACTTATCACTTAGTGCTGAAAATAAGATGCCGTGACTTGTATCATTTTCTTTTATCGAAATCCTAAAATAATCTTGTGATTACGATATGGATTATCATGCACCAAATCGTATTTGAAGGTTGCCGCTTATTCTAGTAAAAACATGCTGGTAAGACCGCCGAATGAAGTAGCACCAACCACCTTATCATACAAAGTCTTCAAAAAGTCATCATCTGTTTTAAAATTGTAATAACATCAAACCTCTTTTTTGGATAAGAACAAAATTTATATCCAATGAAAACATATATATTAAAAATCTATGTCATGTATGGCATCACATTTGTCAACATTTCCGGAGTTATTCTCAAAATTTCTTCTTCAATAAATGACTTTAATTCATCGATTGGTTGTGGCTTTCTACTGAAGCAGTTCAATTTTTAAGAAACCCCGCAAGAAAAATCAGGAGGCGGAAAGTCCGGTGAGCGTGCAGGTCATCGTAACGGGCCATTTCGCCCCATTTAGCGGTCAGGAAAGGCTAAAACAAGACGGCGTAGTAGAAGATGGCGGAATAAAAAATGAGGCAGTAATGCAGTAAGACAAAATTTTATTTTTATTTTGTTTTTAGTGTATACGTCGTCGTCGTCACCACCTCCACCACCATCATCATCAATAAAGTTTTGATGTTATTACCATTTTGAAACAGACAATGACTTTTTGAAGACCCTGTATACTCGACTGAACAATTTTCGTTTTGGGTAACCTGTTCCGACTAAGACTCTACCCGGAAATATCCCCGATTTTAGCCATGCGAAACACACACACAAAACACGTTGCGCTGAATAAAAGAGCGTTTATAAGACTTACTTCCTCAACCTGAGAGAGAGAGAGAGAGAGAGAGAGAGAGAGAGAGAGAGAGAGAACAAAACAAGGATATGAACGTTAGTGATGGAAGGAGAGAACCTTAAAAAAAAAGGAAATTGCTTTATTACTCCTACGCCTTTTGGCTAGGAGCAAACTTCAGTATCTGTTCTGATACTACTCTTCATCTTTTCTGTCTTCGGTCAGCGAAGGCGAAATCGTTTTAGACTAAGGCAATACAATTTTTTCTCCCAACCCAGAGTGCCCCTTTTTAGTATGCACTGTTATTCAGCATACACTGTTATTTAGATAAGGGACGAACCGTGATCATAACGAGAAGGGTTAATTTGGGGAGGTAAGGGTGGGGGGTGGGTGAGAACAGATCTGGAGCGCCCTCTAACGGTTGGCGTGGATGAGAGCAAACAGGGTAGATAAATCTTTCGGAAGATATTTTTTCGCTTCTCGTCTACTTGCGTTTTTTTTTGTGTGTGTGTGGGAGGGGCGTTATATTTTACGAGCCTCGTTACTTTTTTAAAGATCATAACGCGCTCTTCTCACGTTTAATCATTTGCTTAGAAACTTAAATGTCATGTTTGGAGTATTTCGATTAGATAAGAAGGTGAAGGAACTGAGAGAAAATGATAAACAAATTTAGCGTTGACTGATAAAGAATGAACTGTGTCGAGTAGATCTATGTAAAGATTGGAGGTTGAAGGAATAAACAGAAAGAAATGGTGCATAGAATAGATGGCAGTGATGGTGATGATCATAGCGTTGTTGTTGTTTATAATAATAACAATAATAATAATAATAATAATAATAATAATAATAATAATAATAATAATAATAATAATAATAATAATAATGATATTAAAAAAAATAGAATAAAAATAAAAATAATGTAGACTCTGTGGACAAAGAGACGAAACAGTAAATCACATAAGTGAATGAAGCAAACTAGCCTAAAAAAAGAATTAAAAAACCCAGACACAACTGCGTGGGGAATGCATTACACTTGGAACTATGCAAACGGCTACATTTTAGACATGCAGAAAAATGATACAACCATAAACCGGGGGGCAGTATTGGAAATTAAAAGCACAAAATCCTCTGCGACATAGAGGCACAGACAGACAAACTCACCCAAGCAAAGAGACAGGACGTGATAATAGTAAACAAGAAGAAAAATTACTGCTAAATCGTAGGTTTCGCCGTCCCAGCAGATAACAGAGTGAAGATAAAGCAGGCAGAAATACGAAGCAAATTTATAGAACTTGTCAGAGAACTGAAAGCATTATGGAACATGAAGAGAATCACTATAATACCAATAATCGTAGGAGCACTAGGAACGGTCTCGAAAAGCCTGAAAAAAAAAGACTAGGAGAAATTGTAACAACAGGGAAGATTAGCACCATATAACGCATGGCAACGATGAAAACAACCGAAGCATTAATAAAAATCATCGAATGCGGAAACCAACCTACATAATCAACGAACGCTTACCAATTGAAATAGAAATCGAAAAATATAGAAAGAACACCACGCAAGTCCAAGAGAACTGAAACTGCCAGATATACGATAAACTGACATCAACTGTGGTGGCATCAGTCTCTGCTGCTCTGCTACCACACAAAATGGTCATGAAGATTCAAGGAGGATAGAAAGACCGAGGAGGAAGAGCATCAACCATATCCCCACTTGAAGGGTATGGAGAGTACTGGAACATTAGGGAAGCTTATTGCCACTAAAATCGCAGAGAAGATCAATGGTAAACGGATGTTGCGAAAATGCAAAATGAGTTGCTGTATCACACTCTTCAGTGCAACTAGATACGGCGAGATTTGAAACCCGACCGTTAGGGCTGCAGTTAGACGACTTACACTATCACACTCACCACAAAAGTAGAGGAAATTGTTTTTATGTTATATTGCATAGAGAGCTAAAGATAAATATTTATAAATCAGTTTTAGATCTTAAGTAGGAACGACCGACAAACATATTCTGTTATAGAAATGACGCGCTCATTTAAAAATTCTTCCCTTCATCCTTCTCTACGCCTTTGTATATTAATGTAATAAAATGGATAATTACAGTCAAGCAGATTGTGTTGAGTTCGCAACCTTGTTCCATAACCTTCGTTGCTGGCCCTCCCCGCCCCCTGTAACGCTTTTGCGTGATCCTCCTAGACTGAAGGAATGCGGCCCTGTAATTAAAGCTTTTTATTCTTTTTTAAATTAGAACTCGCTCCAGACAATGCATGGATCCACTTGATGTAAGGAGCTAAAAAATATCATTTCAAGGTAAAAAAAAAAGCCAACGGTAAGTGTTATATGGATAGATTCCGACCCAGAAAACAGCAATTTTTCCCCTTTGTCAGAAACGTCGCTGATGGAATGTGAGGGCTAAACGACAAAATAAGGTCAGCGGGAGTTACGAGGCTGCTGAAAGTAAACCTAAGGTCCACTTTCTACTCTCCGACAAGTATTCACACTTTCAAAAAGACTAACTCGACACCAAACTGATGGGAGACAGTGGTTATTTATTCAACGTGATCTTCGTTCCAAATCATTGACCAGTGGGGTGAGAGACATCGATATCACGAATTAGTTATATCTTGCCAGCCCATGTAATTTACACGTATGCATGCTTGCAAACGGACGCCCTTTTCTATCACCTTCTCTCTTTGATCTATGTGACGTCATATCCGTTTTCAGTAAATTTCCACAAACTAAGCAATTTTCAACTCAGGATCGAGAGGTGACGGTGGGTAAGTGGTTATTGACACGGACTGACAACCTGGGTGTGCCAAGTCGCATCCAGTTCGTTCCACCAAAACACTTTCACTTAGGATGTTTGCAACCTTCACGTGGTCCCGTCCATAAGTACCCAATGTCTTTCTAGAAAGGATTATAATTAGAAAGATATCGGGGGAACAAATGCCATCAATGGAATCATCTGATTCAAACGAAATGAATGAATGAACTCAGAATCATCAAGTTGAGCTCTGCTAATTGCTCAACGGTTTTTCTAATTCGTGTTATTCTCGACTAACTAAATGATATACTAGTGGATCTACTCACTCAATAGCTAACACCTGGGCTGGGTGCCGCAGCGCTGAAAAAATTGTCTAACCACTGTCTTGGAACACAAATAAACATGTCCACATGATATCTTAACGATTTAAAGCTACGTAGTGCATGCAGTGTAGATCTAAAAATAAAACAAACAGTTATAGGTTACCCCCCCTTGTCTATCATTTAAAAAAATTATCTCCCCTTGTCTATCATTTTAATATATTATCTCCTATTGTCTATTGTGTTAATATATTGATACTATTGTCTTCTAAAATAGTCCCATCTGATTGGGCACGACAATTTCCAGTGACCAATCACCAGGAACCTTAATTTTGGCGAGATAAATGTGAAAAGCCGAATCTCGTCCTCTTTGAACACAGTATAGTTATTGAGCCTTTTTACGAAAAAAAAAACA
>OY744539.1:9095106-9120106 GCA_963556195.1 Sepiola atlantica | reverse complement strand
AGCCTGCCCAGTTGAGAAAGCCGGCTATAAATGAAGAAAAGCAAAGACAGTGAAAACAAGAATATAATATGCGACCAGTAGGCAAGGGAGGAAACGGGTAAGGGGTGTGTGGGAGGAGAAAGGGACGGGTACGAGGAAAGAGAGGGGGGGAGGAGAAAGGGAGCGATGCGGTGAAGGAATGCGGATAAAACTAAGAGTGTGAAAGTGGGGGGGGGGGTGAAACAAAGTTGAAATTGGAAGTTAGCGCGAATTAGGATTCAACTAGAAAAGGGGAAGAAAGGAGTGGGGGTAAGTTAACGAATGTTAGGATAAGGGGTTAAAATATCAGAATATGTATAAGAACAGAGTTCGGGGTTTAGAAGTTTAATCAAATGACCTTAGATATAAACAATGAGGCAAAATATATATGAAGGGTAGGACTAGAAAAATGAGTTAAAAATTAAAAGAGTAAAGATAAAAAATAAAGATAAAAATAGTATAAAAAGTAGAAATAAGAAAATAAAAGAATAAAGAATGAAAAATAGATAATAAGATTAGTATTAAGCTCGCAGGGAAAATTAAGGATTGACCGAAAGAATAAAAAATAAAAAAAATAAAAAAATAATAAAAATAAGATACTAATAATAGAATGAGGGAAAAGTCGATAAGATTGGAGCTCAAGAATGAAAATTAGAATAAGGAAAAAGAAAAAGGAAAACAAGACCTAGAGAGGATATCCGGAATGGGAGTCTCCAAGGTGGAAAAAATTATGGGTTGAGGTAAATAAGCAGTTACGGGATGCTAGTTCAAATAGATATGGGAAAATATAAACTTTGAAATTTTATTCAAAAAAGTTATATGGAGGTTAATTAAGACAATTGTTAAATAGGTTAGTGAAGGCCGGAAGAAGTAAGAGATATACAAGGTTAAAGAAGTGACAAAGGATTAAGCCAGAGGGAGAGTGGAGATCGCAGTTAAAAGTAAATACTATGGGGGTTAAAAGATGTAGAGCGAGGGCGGGTTGGGGGTTGAGTAGTTTGAGAGAGATGTGCGAAGGGCGAGGTAAAACAAGGGGGGAATAATCGAGGCTATTAAAAGAGTGAGAAGAATTATTTAGAAGTAAAAACAGGAGGGGAAGAATAATTAGAGTGCACAGTGGAAACAGTAAGGAGTTCGATATCGAGGTGTGCAAAGCGGGATATGGAGTAGATAAGGCTAATCAACAAGTAAATAAAAGGGCTAGGATATAATATGAATAGAGTGGGTTAGTTATCACGTTGAAAGGGAAAAGAATGAAGAATGGAAGTGTTGAAGGGAAGCGGACGAATGCATTAAAAGAAGTTAAACGGGAAAGAAAATGGAAAGCCAAATAAAGTTATACAGTTAAGGAGGTTAAGTGGAAAGATTTAGGGGGTAATGGAAGAAAGGTGTTAAAACTAAGGGAAATGTGAAGCTAACGAAGTTTATGGGTAATTTTATTAAGTTAAGAGAAGGTTAAAGGGATGAGGGAGATATAAGTAGAGATTATAGAACAACAGGAATTAGAACTATCAGAAAGGGGTTTCGAGATGTAAGGAGGGAAAATCCGAGATGAAGGGAGGGTATTTAATCAAATGGGGGAGGGGTGTCTGGGGGATTATTATGGTTGCTATACCTGAATTTACGTTTATGCCTGCAACTGGAGATAAGTTCATTCTTAGAATTAATAATATTTTTAGATTTAGTAGCAGTAGCTATCATAAAGGTTTCCAGAGTACAAAGTTGGCAATGGGATGCTCCAGGGGTATATGATTTGGACTTTTTAAGTATTGACCAGTGAAGTGAATAGGGAGTATTTTTGAGATTGAGGTTTCTAATTAGATTGGAAAGTGAAGTGCCTGTGCTGTTATCGCTGCTATTTTTAAAGGAATATATATGGTTAGAGATCCGGGTCTTAATGGGGAAAGAGGACGCCCCAATATATGTGTGTATCTTGAAGGGTGGTGCTATAGTTGCATTGAGATTACTAATGGTATTAGAAGAGATTTGGCTTTGGAGATCCAAGTTATGCGAGGAAAGTTGTTTGGAGAAGTGGGGTGGAGCAGATATGGGGGAAATGTGAGTTGGCCCATGAGCACTATCTATTATTAGGGGTGCTTGGTTAGAGGTATGGCTGTATAAGCGGGAGTTTAGAGTAGAAGCAGATTGGGGTTGCGGGGAGATCCGGAGTTCGGGTGGAGTATGGGAACTGTGATTACTCACAACATTGGTGGAGCGGGGGAATTGTTTAACAGTACAAGCGTATATTACGTCCTTCTGTACACAGTTGTTGTTAATGGGACAATCTCTAGGTTTACGGCAGTTACAAGTGGTGAGGGATGTGGTGGGTGGTTGCTGTTGGATATGTTTGATTTTCCTATTGTTAGAGGTTATGATAGTTTGTTCAATATTGGGCATAGTAGAGTATGATATTTTAATAGAATTTCTGTTAAGGATAGTGCTATATCTGTGGGGATGCTTAAAAGATCTGTCTAAGATTTGGAAAAATTCTTTATGTATATTGGTTTTAACATTACTGCTGAAAGGCGGATTAAACCAAATGTTATTCTTTCTTCTAAGTTTTTTTCTTTGTTTATGCGAATGTGGGTCAATATATATAAATATATATATATACACATATATATATATATAAATATATATATATACATATATATATATATAAATATATATATATATACATATATATATATATAAATATATATATATACATATATATATATATATATATATATAAATATATATATATACATATATATTAGTATATACATATAAATATTAGTATATACATATATATATATATAAATATATATATACACGTATATATATATACACGTATATATATAAATGTATATATACACGTATATATATAAATGTATATATACACATATATATATAAATGTATATATACACATATATATATATATAAATGTATATATATACACACATATATATATAAATGTATATATATACACATATATATATATAAATATATATATATACATATATATATAAATGTATATATATATATACATATATATATAAATGTATATATATATATACATATATATATAAATGTATATATATATACATATATATATATAAATGTATATATATATACATATATATATAAATGTATATATATATACATATATATATATAAATGTATATATATATATACATATATATATAAATGTATATATATATACATATATATATATAAATGTATATATATATATACATATATATATAAATGTATATATATATACATATATATATATAAATGTATATATATATATACATATATATATAAATGTATATATATATACATATATATATATAAATGTATATATATATACATATATATATATATATACATATATATATAAATGTATATATATATACATATATATATAAATGTATATATATACATATATATATATAAATGTATATATATATACATATATATATAAATGTATATATATACATATATATATATAAATGTATATATATACATATATATATAAATGTATATATATACATATATGTATAAATGTATATATATATACATATATATAAATGTATATATATATACATATATATAAATTTATATATATATACATATATATAAATGTATATATATACATATATATAAATGTATATATATACATATATATAAATGTATAAATGTATATATATATACATATATATAAATGTATATATATATACATATATATAAATGTATATATATACACATATATATAAATGTATATATATACACATATATATATAAATGTATATATATACACATATATAAATATATATACACATATATAAATATATATACACATATATATAAAAATATATATACAGATATATATATAAATATATACATATATACATTCGGTTATCTCTACGGAGTTGTGAACAGCACCCTTTATTTAATGCACAAGTCTTGAACAGGACTCTTAATTTAATCCACAAGTTTTGAATAGGACTCTTTTTTTAATCCACAGTATTTGAACAGGACTCTGTATTTAATCAATAAGTTTTGAACAAGACTCTTTATTTAATCTACAAGTTTATTATAGGACTCTGTATTTGATACACTAGTTTTGAACAGGACCCTTTATTTTATCCACAGTTTTCAACAGGACTCTTTATTTCATCCACAAGTTTTGAACAGGATCCTTTATTTGATCCACAATTTTTAACAGGACTCTTTATTTTATCCACAAGTTTTGAACAGGACCCTATATTTAATCCACAAGTTTTGAACAGGACACTTTATTTTATCTACAGTTTTGAACAGGCCCTTTTATTTAATCCACAATTAATAAAAGGACCCTTTATTTAATCCACAAGTTTTTGACAAGACTCTTTATTTAATCAACAAATTTTGAACAGGACCCTTTATTAAATCCACAAGTTTTGAACAGGACCCTTTATTTAATCCACAAGTTTTGAACAGGCCCCTTTATTTAATCCACAAGTTTTGAACAGGACCCTTTATTTAATCCACAAGTTTTGAATAGGACTCTTTATTTAATGCAAAAGTTTTGAACAGGATTCTTTATTTAATCCAAAAGTTTTGAACAGGACCCTTTATTTGATCCACAATTTTTGAACAGGACCCTTTATTTAATCAACAAGTTTTGAACAGGACCGTTTATTTAATCCACAAGTTTTGAACAGGACCCTTTATTTAATTCACAAGTTTTGAATAGGACTCTTTATTTCATCCAAAAATTTTGAACAGGACCCTTTATTTAATCCAAAAGTTTTGAACAGGACCCTTTATTTGATCCACAATCTTTGAACAGGACCCTTTATTTAATCCACAAGTTTTGAACAGGACCCTTTATTTAACCCACAGTGTTTGAACAGGACTCTGTATTTAATCCACAAGTTTTGAACAAGACTCTTTATTTAATCTACAAGTTTTGTATAGGACTCTGTATTTGATCCACAATTTTTGAACAGGACCCGTTATTGTATCCACAAGTTGTGAACAGGATCCTTTATTTGATCCACAAGTTTTGAACAGGACTCTTTATTTTATCCACAAGTTTTGAACAGGACCCTTTATTTTATCCACAATTTTTAACAGGACCCTTTATTTGATCCACTAGTTTTGAACAGGACTCTTCATTTAATCCACAAGTTTTGAACGGTACCCTTTATTTTATCCACAAGTTTTGGAGAAGACCCTTTATTTTATGCACAGTTTTTAACAGGACCCTTTATTTTATCTACAGTTTTGAACATGTCCCTTTATTTTATCCACAGTTTTGAACAGGACCCTTTATTTAATCAACAAGTTTTTTTCAGGGCCTTTATTTTATCCACAAGTTTTGAACAGGACCCTTTATTTGTATCAACAAGTTTTGAACAGGACTCTTTTTTGATCCACAAGTTTTGAACAGGACCCTTTATTTAATCCACAAGTTTTGGAGAATACCCTTTATTTAATCCACAAATTTTGAACAGGACCCTTTATTTAATCCACAAGTTTTGGAGAAGACCCTTTATTTTATTCACAAGTTTTGAACAGGACACTTTATTTCATCTACAGTTTTGAACAGGATTCTTTATTTAATCCACAAGTTTCTAACAGGACCCTTTATTTAATCCACAAGTTTTTGACAAGACTCTTTTTTTAATCAACAAATTTTGAACAGGACCCTTTATTAAATCCACAAGTTTTGAACAGGACCCTTTATTTAATCCACAAGTTTTGAACAGGACCCTTTATTTAATCCACAAGTTTTTAACAGGACCCTTTATTTAATCCACAAGTTTTGAATACGACTCTTTATTTAACCTAACAGTTTTGAACAGGACCCTTTATTTAATCTACAAGTTTTGAACAGGACCCTTTATTTAATCCACAGGTTTTGAACAGGACCCTTTATATTATCCACAGTTATGAACAGGACCCTTTATTTGATCTACAAGTTTTGAACAAGACCCTTTATTTGATCCACAAGTTTTGAACAGGACTCTTTATTTTATCCACAAGTTTTGAACAGGACACTATATTTAATCCACAAGTTTTGAATAGGACCCTTTTTTATCCACTAGTTTTGAACAGGACTCTTCATTTAATCCACAAGTTTTGAACAGTACCCTTTATTTTATCCACAACTTTTGGAGAAGACCCTTTATTTTATCCACAGTTTTGAACAGGAACCTTTATTTTATCTACAGTTTTGAACAGGTCCCTTTATTTTATCCACAGTTTTGAACAGGACCCTTTATTTAATCCGCAAGTTTTTAACAGGGCCCTTTATTTTATCCACAAGTTTTGAACAGGACCCTTTATTTGATCAAAAAGTTTTGAACAGGACTCTTTTTTGATCCACAAGTTTTGAACAGGACTCTTTATTTAATCCACAATATTTGAACAGGACCCTTTATTTAATCCACAAGTTTTGGAGAATACCCTTTATTTAATCCACAAATTTTAAACAGGACCCTTTATTTAATGCACAAGTTTTGGAGAAGACCTTTTATTTTATTCACAAGTTTTGAACAGGACACTTTATTTTATCTACAGTTTTGAACAGGACCCTTTATTTAATCCACAAGTTTTTAACAGGACCCTTTATTTAATCAACAAGTTTTTGACAAGACTCTTTATTTAATAAACAAATTTTGAACAGGACCCTTTATTAAATCCACAAGTTTTTAACAGGACCCTTTATTTAATCCACAAGTTTTGAACAGGACCTTTTATTTAATCCACAAGTTTTTAACAGGACCCTTTATTTTATCCACAAGTTTTCGATTAGGACTCTTTCTTTAATCCAAAAGTTTTGAACAGGACCCTTTATTTTATCGACAGTTTTGAACAGGTCCCTTTATTTTATCTACAAGTTTTGAACAGGACCCTTCATTTAATTCACAAGTTTTGAACAGGACCCTTTTATTTAATCCACAGATTTTGAACAGGACCCTTTATTTAATCCACAGGTTTTGAACAGGACCCTTTATTTAATCCACAGGTTTTGAACAGGACCCTTTATTTAATCCACAGGTTTTGAACAGGAATTTTTATTTAATCCACAAGTTTTGAACAGGACTCTTTATTTTATCGACAGTTTTGAACAGGTCCCTTTATTTTATCTACAAGTTTTGAACAGGACCCTTCATTTAATTCACAAGTTTTGAACAGGACCCTTTTATTTAATCCACAGGTTTTGAACAGGACCCTTTATTTAATCCACAGGTTTTGAACAGGACCCTTTATTTAATCCACAGGTTTTGAACAGGAATATTTATTTAATCCAAAAGTTTTGAACAGGACCCTTTATTTTATCGACAGTTTTGAACAGGTCCCTTTATTTTATCTACAAGTTTTGAACAGGACCCTTCATTTAATTCACAAGTTTTGAACAGGACCCTTTTATTTAATCCACAGGTTTTGAACAGGACCCTTTATTTAATCCACAGGTTTTGAACAGGACCCTTTATTTAATCCACAGGTTTTGAACAGGACTCTTTATTTAATCCACAGGTTTTGAACAGGAATTTTTATTTAATCCACAAGTTTTGAACAGGACTCTTTATTTAATCTACAAGTTTTGAACAGGAATTTTTATTTAATCCACAGGTTTTGAACAGGATTCTTTATTCAATCCACAGGTTTTGAACAGGACTCTTTATTTAATCTACAAGTTTTGAACAGGAATTTTTATGTAATCCACAAGTTTTAAACAGGACTCTTTATTTAATCTACAAGTTTTGAACAGGACTTTTTATTTAATCTACAAGTTTTGAACAGGACCCTTTATTTAATCCACAAGTATAGGTTGCTCTCGTTCGTTAAGTAATATTGTCACTTAGAACGTCAAGTTGCAACATAAATATGCCCGAGTTAGATAAAACGCAGTATTAGAAGGTCGTAGGTTACATCGACCGAAGCGTTGTGAGAATAACATAAAAAATGAGAACAGTCGTCCGAATAATCGAGATATTACAAAGTTATAAAAGTAGAATTCTCGAAAAAAAAGGGGGTGAAAACAAAACAAAACAACAACAAACAAACAAATAGATAACAAATAACTGGTTTTCAAAATGCCCGTCAATTTTGGGAAGACTTGGCCACAAATTTCAGGCTCAAAAGATGATGATGATGATGATGATGATGATGATGATGATTATAATAATAATAATCACAATAATAATGTTAATATTAATAATAATAATAATAATAATAATAATATTATTAATAATAATAATAGTAATAGCAATAATAATAGTAACAGCAATAATAATATTAACAGCAATAATAATAATAATAATAATAATAATAATAATAATAATAATAATAATAATAATTTTTTTAAAGTTTACCCATATCCGATTGGCAACCACCCTCGGACTTAAGCTTATGGTTCCACTACCCCCATTTTTACTATCTTTTAAGCCAGAAAATCGCGACAAAGTCATCACAAAATTAGCAGCCATGTTGGAAACCACGCTTATTTGGCTAAGTAAAAGTGACGATAACAAATGCATTGATAATAAATCTTAAAATCAGTAAACACACATGAAAATTATGCAGCTAAGTAGAAAAGTAAATTTTTTTGCGTTTGATAACAGTTATTTTTTGTCTATTTTTTTTCACCTCTTTTTTATTGTTAACTATACTGCACAATAGATTCCAAAATAAAACAAACAAAACAAAACAACAAAAAAAGAAACGGCGGAAACTTAGTTGACAACCCAATAGAAGTAGATAGCGACAGATTTAAAAAGTATTAAAAAACGGCGGGTAAGATTTTATTTTACGCGCGAGAATCGTTAATGGCGGACAGATAGCCGTTGATACACCGACCCAGCTCAAGCTGCAAATATGAACTGGTAACTTGGTATATTGATTGTTAACAGGATAGGCAGGTTGTTGAAAAAGCAAACAAGTGGACTTCTATGTATATATAAGTATATATAAGTAAAGGACTTATTGTGTAAGAAATCAATGTAACCCACTGCGCGCGTAACATATTTTCTCTGGAACGAACGACATAGCAATAACGTCAGCGTTAATATAATACCTACGTTATATATACATTTTTTTTTACTTTCTTACTGTCTTGTTTTTATTGTTTTTATTCGCGGAATAAAACAGTTTTGTTTCGCTGTGTCCATGTTCAATGACGCTCTCAAGGACAGTTCTGAGTGGAGAATCGTGTCGACAATCCTGGATAAAGATTCAGGTCGATATACACACAAAGGATTGTCCAGAGAAGAAGAGGAGTAATTGATTGGCTGGCTATCCTACAGGTATTTGACCTCCCTCCCACCGAGGGAAGCTGTCGCACAAGCCGGGGGTGGGTGTACACTAGGCCAGCGCACAAGATACTCTTATATATTTTAATCACATAAAATACACGTTAAAATATTCCTTGGTATTGATATTGAGTTATGTTTGAAAAAAAAAATCCGTTTTAATTGTTCTAATTAGATGTAATTTGCGATTTATTCACCAAGTCACCAACCTCTTACTAAGTTTCTGCCTATTACTCTCACCCTCTCTCACTGTATGTGATTTGATTACCCCGTTCTTATTTTATACAGTTTCCATCACTTTCACCTCCGTCATCGTCTCTCTCTCTCCCCCCCCTCTCTCTCTCTCTCTCTCTCTCTATCTATCTATCTCGCTTGCTCTCCCTCTTTCCCTCTGTTTGTTAACAGTCAACGATACTAACACTAACTATAAAAGAGAAGATTGGAATCGTCCATTATAAACAATAAGGAATACCACCACAAGTATTAATGCTGTTTAACCCATAGATAGAGAGAAAAAGAGAGAGAGAGAGAAAGAGAGAGAGAGAGAGAAAAAGAGAGAAAGAGAGAGAGATGGTGAATAGAAAGATACTCTTTTTAGATTTTCTCTCTGTTTATTTAAAAAAAAAATAACTGGCATTGCAAACTCACCTTTACCCGATTAAACAAATCTTATCCGAGCTAAATGGGTGACTTGAGCGATGTGGCTGATAGGCTGTACAGGCGACCGACCATAACACCCCCTAAGAAAATACATAAGTAGATCAAAAATTGAATTTGAGTGGTGTAGTGGTTACAGCCGCGAACTGTCAGAGCTATGGTGTTAATTCAATTCAATTCAATTCAATATATTTGGCACAAAATTAGCACAGGGTTAGAGACATTTTAATCTTGGCCATGGAAGATGATTTTGACGACGTTAATATTGCAATGATGTGGATGTTGAGAATAACAAGCACTGTATATTGAAACATACAACGTCTGCTATTCACAGAATGGTCACCCATACAGGCCAGGAGCAACGTCGCTTAACTTTTGTGCTTTAACGAGAACATGTGAGTCAACCTGATTATGCAAAAAGTATGCATTCATATATCATCGAATCCAGCGATATATTAAATAGTAGGATAGACTAGACACTAGTCTTTCTTTATTTATGCCGGTATTTCTAGACTTCTTGCCACTGCACTCAAACAATCTCGATGCAAGAGAGGTGATTGCGAAACGTTTGATTCATTATAGATTCCCCGCGCAGAAATCTTTACAGGGAATATCCATTGTTTCTCGAAACTGAACAGGGGCTTAAATACATAAAAATAAAATAAAAGTCTAATTTTATTAACTAGTCATGGAATTTCTTTGAGCCCCACTAGTATTCGAAATAGACTCATTCGGTATTAAACGACGAACAAGGCCGTAAATCAGGCTGAACCTCCTAATCCATTAAACTATGACCATGGGTGGTTTGTGCATGAGTCTGTGACGTAATCCGATGACTGATATGAAAGGATGGTTCTCACCAGGCGCAGACGGATAGAATGATGGCTATGCACGCGTGTGCGTTCTAACAAGAAACGGAAGAACTATGGCAAGTGTCTACACCCCCCTTCTCACAGAAGAGACGTAGTTAGTCTTTCTCTACTCTATCGTTATTTCCATGGTAGGTGCTTGACAGAGCTCCAATCTCTAATTTTCTTGTCAAAACATTCACACCAAGAACTCGTCTTCTAACACAACTGCAAAAAACTTTACTTCTTCCTTCGTGTGCCTAACAACAGACGGAATTTCCATGTACAAAGTTTCTTTCCATGAACATTCAATTTGTGTAACACATTGCCGTGGGATTGCGTCACTGCAGGCTACTACATGGTCATCTTAAAGTCCAATGCCAACGAATACTTGTCGAGTCGTCCTCTGAAGTAATCAATTTGTGACTATTTCATTCGTCGTTTTCAATCCTCTTATATTATTGTTCATCATTTAACCGACAATCTCATTAACCCTTATCCTCGAGTGGCTTTTGGCCTTGGTAAGTGGCAACTTATTAGTATAAAAAAGAAAAGAAAAAATGATAAAAGACCGCGTGTCTTTAGAGCAGCGTGAAACAGAAAGAAAGGAAATGTAAATTGAGCCAATCAAATAAGAATTGAGTTCTCTATGCTTAATCTAATACATAAAATAATATTGGCGGATTTCAAAGTTGGACCTAAATAAAATTTAATCTGACAAATAAAACTTTGATTCTGACTAGCCAATTTTCATTTGTTATTGTTGTATCATGCTAATTAAAACAATTACCCTTGCTTCAGCCCCAACCAAGGCATATAACCATTGATATGTAAACGGCTACTGTGATCAGGGGCCAGATTTATAAGGGGCATCCTAAGTGACGAGTTGTGCAGCAAGATATTTGTTAACATTACATTTAAATTTCTGCATTACAATAGAATAACATACAATTTATTTTTAAAATACTTAATTTTATCTAGCACTTTTCAAATGTGTAGAAATTCTTAAATAATCAGCTTAAAAAATCAGTCATGGTAATATTTTTTTTCATTTAGTACAAGTTATCGTTCCTTATTATGTGTTATTTTTTTTACCATGTTAATAAATTGTAGTAAAGTACGTTAGTACATTGCAATGCACTAACGTACTTTACTACAATTTATTACAAAAAAATACTTAATCCGATCAAGCAGTTTTATAATATGTAGAAATTCTTAAACAATCACCTTAAAAGAAAAAAATCAGCTAAAGGGGAATAACTATTTTTCTTTTAGTTTAATTTATTGTTTCTTACTTTCTTTTTTATTCCAAGTTTAAAAAATACTTAATCCGATCAAGCAATTTTATAACTGAAAGATGTATTTGGTTAATTAATTCATAGGAATTTATTTACGTAAATTATTTAGAGTTGAAAAAAAAAACACATAATGCCAGCTCTCAGTATATTCACCTTTTTCCAGTGGCGGATTATTTTCTACTTTCTTTTCTTCACCAACTAAAATAAAACGTTCGTTCTTAGTAGCAGCAGCAGCAACAGCCCTCGCCTCAATTCAACTAAGTGGCAGCCCAAAACAAGACAATGTTGCTGACGACACACGCGAAAGATTTATGCTGCGTGACGTCCAAAAAAAGGTTTCTCTCTCGAGCAAAAATGCCACTCCTTTTATTCAGCTTTTTTGGTCTGCAAAAATCCCCTATTTTGCATAATCACGACCGTCGCCTCGAAATCAAAGGGTTCCGTGTTTGCCCCCGTGCGCAGCCACTATTTCCTTGCAGCGGGCGCACGCTCGTCGTGCCCGCTTATCCTTTAGTCTCTCCGCATCGTCACCAAATAATATGTAGAAATTCTTAAACATTCACCTTAAAGGGGGAAAAATCAGCTAAAGGGGAATAACCTTCATTCTTTTGGTAATAGTTATCGTTCCTTACTTCCTTTTTTTATTAAAAGTTTACTGACAGTAACGTTAGCACATTCTTTTTTATAAACAAAAGCAAGGTTTCATTTGTAATTTAGACTGATGGATTATTGACCTATTCTTTCTTTTGTCTTACTTACGTCTTGCTTTGTTCTTATTAAATAAAAAGCCACGTTCACTTTTAACTTCGATACTGAACATAATAAATAAAGGCGTTGTTATAGAATGTAGACATGTTTACAAAATACATTTAGACGTAATGGATCCTGGACAACGCCGGGTTGGTAGAGCTAGTAGTCTTCAAAAACGAAAAAGGTGCTTCTCCAGATTAGGACACGAGCTAAACTCTACTTGGCGTCGTGAAGATCAGGGTCATGGTCATGGTCATGGTCATGGTCATGGTCATGGTCATGGTCAGGGTCAGGGTCAGGGTCATGGTTAGGGTCAGGGTTAAGGTCAGAGTTAGCTCGGGTCCTAATCTGAAGAAGTACCAAGAAAACTAAGAAGAGACGTTTTACCTAATATATTTTCGTGATGAATATTTTCTTCAAATTTTAATATAAGTCAAATAAATGTGTCCCCCTTTTGTGTGAGCTGTTTGGACTCGACCTACCGATTTGAACTCGACCTACCGAGCAAGGGAAAACCAATTTTCAGATCTGTAAAGTATGTTCTAGTTTTTCTTCAGGGAAGGGAAGACAACGTGCACTTCGTCATTACCGCGTATTCTTCATTAGTTACTTGCCGAGAGGGTACAAATGTACTTTGAGGCAATGTTTTAGTCTTTTTCTTTCTTCTTTTTTTTTTAAAATAAAAAATAGATACGACTCGCAAGAAGCAGCCAGATAAAATGTTTTTTGTTATTATATTGTATCCAATCCACCAAATCCATTTATATACTCCAGAGAGCTTCGCCACATATTTGAGAACAGAATTCCGCCCAGAGGTCGATTGTTTTGCTGTGTCCTCGCATGGGTGGTTTAACAGGTTATGGTGAAGTACTTACTAAACGCATCTTCAGGTCTGAATAAATATATATAGGTATACGGCTCGCCAAACTTGTAACCTTACACTTTTACTGTTCTCTACCAACCGAATTTCGAACGGAACCACTTATTTACTCCACGGGGTAACTTGCTCTCGTTCTGTCAACCATGACCGGGTAGAAGTTATAAGTAATTAATGTAGTCTTAGTATCGTGCGTAATGAGGATTGAATCTTCAACCTTGAGAAGACTGTCGGAACTGACTATCACTTAGCACTTTTATCTGTTGCGCTACGAGTTCTTGTGAGAACAACATACAAATATGAGAACAGTAGTGCGAATAATCCACATAATACAAATTATCAATTCTCACCTAAAAAATTGCGAAATATTGAAAGCAGATTGTTGAGGGTTTTTTTTCTTTCTGCAATATACGTAATTTATAGAAATGAGAACGCCGGGCGACGCCGGGCGACGCCGGGTAACCCTTCTAGTATATTATGATAGATAGAATCGGAGACAGTATGTTATACGTTTATTTGTTTGTTGGTTTTTTTTTTTTTTTTTTTTTTTTTGTCATTAAAACTCACATTATAGGTTTTTTTCCACTTGGGACGGTTGAATCTGGTTGTTTTATTCTGCGTTTTAATGAGTGATAATATGAATAATTAATTAATTTCATAGCCACTCGCTGGATTTTATCAATTGGACCGGGGTTTCATATAGGTAAAATATAGGTCATTGCCTATGCCCCACCAGTAATTGCTGGTCCACCAGAGACTTATGAGGATCCACTTGGGTCGGGGTGGTTTTCTGATCGATAAGGACCCCCCCTCCCCACTCATACGGCATGATCACGTTGACACACCGGTTCTCATTAGATCACCAAAGTTAAGCAACGTTAAGCCTGGTCAGTACCAGATGGGTGACCATTTGGGAATACCAGGCGTTGTACGTAGGAGGACGTCGACACCTCCCTGCACGAACTGCAAAAACCTAACGTCGTCATCTCTCCTAACCGGGATATATATGCGACTGGGTGTTACTTGTGTATTTGATATTCCTATGAAACTTCCTCGTTCGGAGGAAGCCGATTCAACCTTCCCAGGGTTAGGCGAGGGGGGCGTTGGAAAAGCGGACAGTCAGTAAGAAAATGTTGATATCCCACTAGTAGGACTCTATACCAAAACCCGGCTAAGCTTTGTAGTGCTCCGTGACACCTGTCAAAGATGAACGGTTAGCAAGCTCGTTCTATCCGAACCGGATATTGTACAATTGTGGCTTTGTACCGTTGTAAAATTAGATTTAAAAAATGTCTAATTCATGCTGAGTTAATTGTCGTCTTGCGTAATTACGTAGGAAAGCAGATTGTAGGGTACAGGTTGCACATTGTTAATATAACAAAAACATTTAGAGAGAGGGTCGAGGAGGGAGAGAAACATGTAAGTTTAACTATTAACTTTTTTTCTTTTCTTCTTCTTGTCATTGTTTCTTCTTTTTTCTTTATTTTTCATTTATTTATTTCTTTATTTATTCCTTTTCTACCTTCTTTTCATTCTCACACCTTTTCTACTTTCCTTTCACTCTTTGTTTTTCTTTATTCTTTCCTTTGTTTGTTTGTTTCTTTTTTTCTTTCTTTTTGTTTACCCCCTTCCTTGCGCTGATTCTTTTTTCTTTATTCTTTTCATTTTTCGTCTTTCATTTCTCTATTCTTCTCTCTTAATTTCTTTCTATATTCCTTTCTTCCTTTCTTCCTTCCTTCCTTCCTTCCTTCCTTGATTTCTTTCTTTCACCCTTCTTTTCGGGTGTCTTTATTTCTTTCGTCTTCATATTTCATTATTTTTTTTTATCTATTCCTTTCTTTCTTCATTTCTGTTTCCTTCATTTCTTTTTCCTTTCTTTCACACTTTCTTCCATCCTTTCTGTATCTATTTATTCCTTTCTTTCTTTCATATGTCATGCTTTCTTTGTCCCTTTCCTCTCTTTTTCCTGGCTTCGTGGCTTTCTTTCTTATTTCCTTTTCTCTTTTCATTTACCCCCATCCTCTCTCTCTCCAAACATTCTGGTATGATAAAAAAGAGTAGAAAAAAAAGAAAAGCTTTTATTTACGTTCTTCCCATGAGACCAAGATCTGACAAAGGTCAGTTTAATGTTTGGAAAATTAGCTCCCCTAATGGCGTACCTTAGAAGAGTACAAAATATTCATGAACGGATCCGTCGACATCCTCTGGTAGGTACGCCTTAAATGACATGCAATAAACCAAGACCTCTCCCGAAGGAGGGTGTAATAACAAAGCGGCATTCACCCTTCCTTTGAAGGAGGAAGTTTCTAGGGAATATCAAATTCACAAACAGTCCCCAGTCGCATGTATATTTCGATTAGGGGAGATGGCGACGTTAGGTTTTTGCTGTTCTTGCAGGGAGGTATCGACGCCCTACTAAATACAGCGCATGGTATTCCCAAATGGTCACCAATCTGGTACTGACCAGGTTTAACGTAGCTTAACTTCGGTGATCTAACGAGAACCGGTGTGCCAGCGTGATTATGCCGTATATAGAGACTATGATTATGCTGCCTTGGAAGATTTAAAACAATGGAAGCATTTTTTAATGCGGAGGGTGTAAGTCCTGGGAGGATAGCGCCCTAGAACCAAATCGAACCACACCTCATTCCGACACAGAAGGATAATCGAAGAGACAAGTTGTCGGCTGGTATGAAAAGAAAAAGTGAGTTTGCAATGCTGTTGAATTAAAAAATAACAAAAATAAAAAGACAAAATCACAAACTAGTCTTTCTGTTCACTAAATCCCCATCTACCCTCTTGTCCTCCCCTTTATCTATTTTTCTCTAACTATGGGTTAAATAGTATTAAGACCAAGGTAGCATTCCCCTGTTGATTATAATGGACTATTCCAATCTACAGTTTTAAAGTTGGTTTCATTACCTTTGACTGTTAAAAAAAACAAGGTATATATATATATATATATATATATATATATATATATATATATATATATATATATATATATATATATATAGAGAGAGAGAGAGAGAGAGAGAGAGAGAGTATAAAAGAAGAGCAGGTGGGGTCAACTAACATACAGTGACAGAAAGTGATAGTAATCGACAGACACTTATTAAGAGATTGGTCAATTGGTGAGTTAATTACAAATTACTGCTAATTAGAACAATTAAAAGTTTTTGTGTCTTCTTCAAACATAAATCAATCTCTAACTGAAAAATATTGTATCATGAATTTTGTGTGATTAAATTATATACAAAAATACTTTAGGGAAACAGACGTTGATTAACTCAACGTTAGTATAATAATAGACACTAAAGCTGAGTTAATCTACGTTTGTTTCCCTAAAGCATTTTTCCTATGTATTTTAATCACACAAAATTCATGATTAAATATCCTTCATGTTTGGGATTTTCGGCCAGGGAGGAGAAACGTGAAACAAGGTATTGTTGTTAAATAATCGTTGACACCGACTGCTCGAAATGTTTTAAGATTTTAATTAATAACACAAAGATTAGTCACGGCTTGTTATGGGTTCACTTACCGACGTGTGTATAAACCATTATACACGCGTGTCGTCATTGTCGTCATTGTCGCCAACCCAGGTTCTTGCTTGTTTGTTGATTCAATCACTCGGACGCCGATGTTCAGTTTTTAATAAAGGTTTATCGCAAAGAGAAGAACAGTCACAGAAAATTTACTTTCGTACGCATGATAAGAGAGAGAGAGAGAGAGAGAGAGAGAGAGAGAGAGAGAGAGAGAGAGAGAGAGAGAGAGAGAGAGACAGACAGACAGAGACAGAGACAGAGACAGAGACAGAGACAGGCAGACAGACAGATGACTCATCCCGCTACACCTCGTTACATTGTGCGTGCCCGCCCTCCCCCATTGGGGACGCAACCTTGGACACGTCTTTCTTTCTTGAAATCTCGTCAGCCAAAGAGACAAAAAATCTTCGCCCGGAAATAACATGGTTTCGCGACTACGATCCGGGGTCACCTCTGACCCTTCAAAAAAGTCAACCAAACTTTGCCATTCAAACACGGTCCTCGTTATGTAACATGTTATATGCAAACTAATCTTCCATAAAGATTCACCATGTAATTGTTTTAAAACTTTTATTGATAAAACTTAAAACGCGAGAGATTGACCGACGAATTAAGTCTGCCATCATCTAAAACATCGTCCCCTGTTGAACTCTTTATACGGAGAGGTGATTTGGCCCGTGAATGTAATCGATAAAATACAAATAGACCGTAGACTGGACAGTAGATAAATTAAACAAATGGGAATAAAATACGTCATTGACGTTCTTGTAATTAGGCCACATCGTTGGGAAACCTCGTCATGGGTGACTGATTAATAATCTAGTAATGCACACTCGTGGCCATTAACCCCCCCCATTGATTATTTAATGTTCTAATCGATAACACACATCTATCTAATATATAAAGTAAAGTGAGTTTGTTTCTCGAATGGTTAAAAACTTTCTCTCCACAAAATCAATATTTCATTCTGATACACCATTTCTTTCGGAACACGTGTCCATTTTTTTAACAATAAAAATGTATTTCGATTTAATTTCTTTCAAAAATGATTTATCCTCCTTGGAATATTTAAAACAATGGACGCATTTTTTTGAAATAATGACCTAGATATCATCATCAACAGCAGGCATCTGGCTGAAAAGACGGAAAGGAAGTTTTTATGTCATTTTTGTTTCATTTCGTCCTATTTTTTGTTCCCTTAGAGAGAAATTGAGTTAGCAAAGCCAGTTTTTAAAAGTAAAAAGAAAGCATATTTTCTTCTCTCCTCCCCCCCTCTCTCTCTTACTCTTACTGTTTATCTCTTTTTCTATCTCCGATTATGAGTTAAATAGTATTAATACTGCGCTGATATTCTTTATTGTTTATAATGGACTATTCCAAGCTTCTGTTTTATAGTTAGTTCTATTACCTTTGACTGTTCAGAGAGAGAGAGAGAGAGAGAGAGAGAGAGAGAGAGAGAGAGAGAGAGAGAGAGAGAGAGAGAGAGAGAGAGAGAGAAACGAGAGAAATAAAGCAGAAAATAGAAAGAGAGCGAGAAAGAGAGTATATATATATATATATATATATATATATATATATATATCTTAACGCATTATATGCTCACACTATGGAGTATGGGCATTGTTTTGACTTTGATAAATCTACTTTAATCAAGATAATACATAATAAATCAACACGTCGACTAATTGAATCTGCACTCATAGCCCTTTCCACAAATAAAATTAAACAGAGAATGGGCTTCTACTTTATCTCCCCTAACCTATCAAAAGCAATTATTCATGAAAACAAGATATATCTAGACACCGGTTGATTCCCTGAGTTTTGAATTAGTCTTCCTTTGGACCCCGTTTCTACTCTTTATTCTTTCTTTTCTTTCCCGTTTTTTTTTTGTTTTCTTTTTGCTATGTATTTATCTTTGACTCTATACATATTTACATATATTCTCTCGCTACATGAACCCTGCCACTATATATATTTCTCATAATTTATAGACGTTCTTGTCTTTTGTCATTTTTTGCATTTTTTTCGTTCGCTCTTGACAAAGCCCATATAACATGTGGCCGAAACATTGATCTTTTTAGGTCTTCCGCTTATTCCATTTTAATTTCATACCGTCGGATTATTTTATCCTTTCATCTATTCATATATATATATGTCAAAACACTTTAATATTTAATAAAAATATTTATAGTTAAAAGATGAAATAGTCTTGAAAGTAGAGCACCGTGAAATTTAGAAAAGTTTGTTGTGATTTGCGACAAAGCGAGTTCCGCACGAGCGTTGAACACTGTGGACAGCAATAACGCCCTCCATCTCTCCGAGTAAGTGTATTTTAAGTTAAATTATTGTCTGTGCTGATTGCCGGTAGCCGTGTGGTCTTGAGTGTTTGTCTACGAACTGCGTTCGATCCCATGTGACAGCCTGCAACCACTACACCTGCACTGATGAGGGCAAAATATGTACACTAGTATGAATTTTGCCACATGTGAATCAGTACAAGTTGCCATGATTGCTCGTGCGCGAATCAAACAACTTTCTCAGGGTGAATTTTAGACCGATCTGACCCAAAGGTTAAAATTGGTGAGATGAGGTCAGATGATATGAGATCATCCGCGGACATGGCGTCACGGAACACAGAGCAAACAAAGAACGATTAGATTTCAAATCAGTCTGTTTTATCGCCCCGAATGGTTATTGAAAATCATGTTTTATAACGAGAAAACTGTGAAAATCGCCCGAGGCAGGGAGAGCGCCGATATCTGACAGTATATCTAAGTATCTGTCTATCAATCTATTTATCCTACTATTAATTAGGGCAAAATAACCGTTTTCGCCTTTATAATAAGTGAAATTGTACTTGTAAAACGTTAAATATTTTTCTCTAAAATAAATCTTCAACTCCGAATCTGTCTTGTAATTTAATTTTCCTTTTTGTTACGTAATAAGACATTATATATACAGCCACAACGAAAGCAGATCCCAGCAACTAGACGAATAATCAACACGGCGGCGATAAAGAAAGAAACAACGGAGAAACTGCAGCACATAAAAAAAGAAAGAGACGACGAATAAATTATGCAGCTACGAGAGAAAGGGAATCATGCAATGTAACTCACATTCGACAGCGAAGGGGAAGAAGGGGGAAAGGTATGTACGCATACATGACACCTATCGATTGCGAGTGTTGATTTACTCCTCTCCAGGAGTTAGGCACAAGGCCAGTTTTTATCTTACTCCCACAAGTAAGATGTGACCCAAAGTCGGGTCGGGAAAGTGGGGTTTGAAAAGCCAGCGCCTGAGGGGTAAGCACTCTGCCATTAAAAATTGCCTGGGCAGCCCGTCGGCATTCTCCGGTAGGGGCGCCTCAGGCAGTAAGCAATAAACTTACCCCTCCCCAAAGAGAAGCCTGGGAGGGTGGACCTCCTAGAACTGCACAGGACAGACCCATAGACCGGCGTAAATCAAGCCCCGAAGGCCAAGACAATACCAATGGGGTGCAGTATCCATCGGAACAGATACTACACTTTGATCTTAGCCAAAATGGTAATGGACAACGCAAATAGAGCACAATATGAAATCTTTAATAAAGAGCTATGTAACAAACATATTCCTAATTGTTGTTATTTGTTAATAACATGATAATAGGTTAGATATGATATCTATATTGCAATATATTATAATATGTAACCAAGAATATATTTTACGTTGTTTAATAATATTACATTAAAATTAAATAAAAAGTCAAATTTTCATTAGCTTATCTCACTTGTTCTTTGTGGACCCCTTAGGGACTTTTTTGCTTAATCTTAGAGTTCTGGGGAACCCCGCTTCAGAAACGCTGCACTAGGCGATAACGATGATATATAGGGACGGGCAATGACGCTGAAAGTCATGTTTTTAATCAAAAGATTAAGACCCCTAATTGAAATATTATCAACTCCGAATCAGAGAAATATCCGATTTTAATGAAATTTTCAGTATTTATTTATTTATTTATTTATTAAGAAATGAATTTTAATATAAAATATTTATTTCATTTAAAAATAACTTCTTAGGTCACTTAAATTACATTACCCTACCCCTTAATTTTAAGGGCGAAATATGTTTTATTATACCTCTAGTCGAAACTAAGCGAGAACACCCTGAAAGTTTGAATGGAAAACAAATTAATGTCATGTGGGGACACTTTAGTGATTGTTACATCAGTAGGTGATGGGCTGCACACTCACCGGATCTTACCCCTCCCTCCCACAGAATGAGTAGGGGGGAGTGTAAGTAAATTGACATTAAGTTCAATACTTTTAGGTAAATTCATACTCTCTAACCTCCTCGAGGAACGCCCGGCGTTTTTCCCTAGAATGAGTGATAACGCCTATGTATTCTTGCCTCAAACACTGAACCTCATATGAACATTTCAATTTTCATTTCTATAATTTTCAGATTATGGATAAAATAGAATAAAGTAAAAAGTTGTATTTCCGTTTTTATAGATGTTCAGCGCGAATGAAGACCCTGTGCAATATTATTGTTCCCCCTTTGATCAAAATGAAATATACTTATCCAATTACCCTGAGTATTCTAGTTTCATAATATATATGGTTATAAGGGTTTATGTCCAAATTAAAAAAATAACAAACTTTTATCACTGTTCAATAATATAGGGGGCCACTTTGATGATCGTCTCATCAGTAGGAGATATGATCCTGAATTGGCTTCACACTCACCTGACTTTAACCCTCCAGATTTTTTTTTTGTCTGTGGGCTTTTCTCAAAGATAATGTCAATTATAACAATCCCCAGATTATACCTGAACTGAAGAGGGCCATCACAGACCAAAACAGTTATATCCAGGTGGGTTTTTTTTAACGTTTGTTTGCCCCAAATAAGGCATATTCCTATGATCGAGGTCAGATTTATAGGGGGAAACCGAGGTCGGGCAAGATGTTTGTTCACATTACATTTAAATTTCTGCATGTTGGTACGGTCGGGGAAACAGTGAACAGGGGGAAAAAAATTCTAAATGCAAGCATTTCGAGGAAAGAAGCGAACAGAGTAAAAAGATCTTCCGGCGTCTCAGGACCTTTACAGTGAAGGGGTGTGATTTTGCTGTTAGTCGGGTGGGCAGCGGGTATTTTCGTTGAGGGGCTGTACTTGCAACGCATATATGCACGTTTAGAACATATCATTGAACGGCAATAAAACAAAGACTGTTGAAAATTCATGAATAAAATTTGGTGAACAAGTCAGGCATAGACTGAAATTTGTTTGTACGAGTTATGGTTGGATTGCAAAAAAGATTGTAAAATATATCACCTTAGTTCTGGGATTGAGTTATGTTTGAAAAAGATTATGTTTTAATTGTTCTAATTAAGTGTAATTGTAATTAACTGAACACTCAACGCATCTCTCACTGAGCTATCTATGTATTTCTCTCGCCCTCTCTCACGCTATTTTTATTCATCCACTCTCAAATATTTCTTAATCTCGCTGTGAGCATTTAGAAAAAGGGTGATTCTCTTTTTTTGATCCCTGTCATCTAATTTGCATAGTGTCTGTAGATACCAAAAACACGTATGTAAATTAGATGGCGAAATAATAAGTCTCTTTACTTCTATATAAGAATAATAAAAAATAATTAGACTTCTATATAATAAGCAGAATAATATGGATAATCTAGAAGTTGTTTTTCTTATTATTGAGTCGCCTTATCAGGCCAAGAGCCACTCGAGAATAAGGGTTAAGGAGACTGGAATGATTGTCAGCTGAAAGATGAGGAAAACTATGGGAGCACTAAGATTGATCAATGGTATGAATTTATTACTTATGGGGGGGGGCTTAACAAGTATCTGTTTACATTGGACTTGGAGAAGTTGTAATCAGCAGGGAAACAGTCTCGCAACAATATGTTCCACGGGCGGGAAGTCAATGCAGGGAAGCTCTGTATATGAAAATTCCGCCTGACGCTAGACACATGGAGAAAGAAAGGAAAGTTTTACTTCGATGTGGTAACAAAACGAGTTTCTGCTGTGAATGTCTTACAAGGAGGAACCAAAGATTGGAGCTCAGTCGAGCACCTTCCATGGTAATAAAGATATATATATATATATATATATATATATATATATATATATATATATATATAGAGAGAGAGAGAGAGAGAGAGAGAGAGAGACAGACAGAGAGAGAGACAGACAGACGGAGAGAGAGACATATAGACAGAGAGATGCAGATAGGCAGAGAGAGAGAGAGAGAGAGAGAGAGAAAGAGGGGGGGAGAGAGAGGGAGAGCGAGAAAGAGAGAGAGAGACAGACAGACAGACCGACAGACGGAGAGAGACAGACAGACAGAGAGAGGGAGAGAGAGAGAGAGGGTGGGAGAGGGAGAGGGAGAAAGAGAGACAAAGAGACAGAGAGAGAGAGAGAAAGAGAGGGAGAGAGAGAAAGTGAGAGAGGGAGAGAGAGAGAGAGAGAGAGAGAGAGAGAGAGAGAGAGAGAGAGAGAGAGAGAGAGGCAACAGCTCTTCTGTGGGAAAGTCGTTGCTTGGAAGAGAAAAAAATCACCCCCACCAGATTTCGAAGTCGATTTTATATTCTTTCAAGGCAGGAAACAGCGCTCTGTGGAGCTCCTCCCCAAAGGTGGCAGCAGTTCTCCATTTTTCGACGAGATTTAGTATTTTAGTTATGTCTGAAGAATGTCATAGTTTTTGAAGTTTCGAATGAAATCAAAGTGGAATAAATAGTGGCAACGGTTGTGACTCAACGGGTCACAGGTACGTCTAGTAATAACTAAATGTGTCATGCGAGAGTAATCGGAATTTAGTCTGACAGTCGGTGGACCAAACCAGTATCGAAATACCTCGGGATTTCAATTCGTGTTGGTAAATGCCCGGCGGGCTGGGGCTCTAAATCTATAAGTAAGAAATACATGCAGTCACACGTATAACATTCAAATTCATCAACACAGATTATTTCGTTTAACTTTATGAATTCAACTAGACGAAGTATCCATTAACAACCGGCACTCGTCTAACTACAACCACAGCAAAGAAATGTTCTTTTCATCTCTCTTTACAAAAAAACAAAACAAAAAAAAACAACAAAAGACAAACGAAACTTCCATGAACAAAGTTTCTTTCCTACAACATACCATCTGTGGAACAAGATACAACGAGTCTGTTTTCCAACCGACTACGCCATGCTGGTCTTCAAGTCAAATGTGAAAAAATACTTGTTGAACCGTCCTCTTGGATTTATTATCCAAGCGGACAGTTCAACAACTATTATTCTGCCCATCCCACCCGTTTGTTTTCGGTCCTATCGTGAAGACGACCATCGTTCAATTGACGATCTCTTTAACACTTATCCTCGAGTGGCCCCCGGGCCTTCATAAGCGGTGACCCATTAGTAAACAAGAAACTCACACGCTTTGAGGGTTTCTTGTTTTTTTTTTGGCGCGTATTATCTCGATCTCGTTATTTATTTTATTCTTGTACGAGTTTGAAATTTAAAATATGTTAAATACGTATATAAATTAGATAGCAAAATAAAAAAAAAATGTCTTTATATATGGACATATCTATTCCTTTGAATTTTCTATCACAAATGGAGATTTGGTATCTGTCTGCAAGAGACTGAAACTATACTATTCATCATCATAAGGTTTTTTATCATTCCCAGAGAAGAAACCCCTCCCCGGTTTCCATTCCACCGTATTG
>OY744539.1:9050106-9087606 GCA_963556195.1 Sepiola atlantica | reverse complement strand
GAGCGTTGTTGTCAAAAATCAAAAGCTGTACACTTTTAAAAAGGTGAAATCGTATGCAAAAGTCCTCAAATGCTTATGAAATGGACAAGAAAAAAGTTTAAAAGCCATGGTTAAATGGGAATTTAATCCAAGACAGAAGTCTTCTGCTTATTACTTAGACTTGTTCATGTTCAAGTATGTTTTAAATCCTTCCAGGGACAAGTGTTAATGTTCCCTTAGATTCGAAACTGACAATACATCACAGCATCTCATTACTTTCATCTGTCATATAAACATATATACATATATATATGTGCATGTATTACTATATGTATAATTATAACTATTAATAATTAAATTATTTATATGCAGACACACTTCTTTCGCTCTTTGAAGGCTCATCAGTGCGTATCTACAACTGATCTGTCTACCACACGGTCCGAACCTCAAACCTAGAGTCTAGTAACTCAACATCTATAACCAAGCGGTCAACGGATCAGCTGTGCGAGTGAGACGTGCAAATACTGCTAATAAATCTATCTTAGAAGGTTCAACCAGGGGAGAGAATCTTTTCATTACTGCTTAAGCGACACAAAATAATTTTATCTCAAAGTGCTCTCTCTTTATTAAGGAGGCTTATGTAATTATAAATATTAATACTTAAATTATTCACATCCACAGACAAGTTTGTCTCTACTAGATATATCATTATGTGATAGTTAGATTTTATAGATGTTTTTGTTTATTCCAATAAATTTACTCATTACAATTAATATAGTTTGTGTTATTCTAAAATCATATTTATATCGGCCAAAGGTTCCAGTACCCCTCCGGAGTAGCAGATTTTTAAACTTACGTTTCATAAACAAAAAAAGACTTGTAAGTAATCGACCGACTTCGACGACATCCAGTGAAAACATCATTCGATTGTTTCGCAAGGGTATATTTTTGAACTGATGCCAACGCTGGACGATTGTCGTCAAGTGGTCAATGGTCAGTGGTCAATGGTGAATCCCTGAACGATAAATGAAACAAGAAAGGCAAGGCTGGAATAAAGCCGACATTTCACTCATTGGGACATTTTAATTGTTATGAAGTCAGTTGCCAAGGAGACGGGAGAATCGGTGACTGAACGGCAACGAACAAAACGATGTATTCGTATAAAAATGGACGCCATCATGGATTTAATAATAAGCGGGCAAGTCACAGCAAGATTGAGGGAAAGTAATTAAAAACACCGGTTTAATCTTAAAACTAATTAAAAAGAAAACAAAAAACATTGAATAAAGGCAGAAATGGATTCTTTTCTAGTTTAAATCATACTCTTCTCTGATATTTAAAGAATTTTATATTGTAGTTTTCTCCCTGAATTTCTCCCTGAATTTCTCCCCTTCTCTGTTTCTGATATATATATATATATATATATATATATATATATATATATATGAAAAATCAATGTGAATAGTATATATTTTAATATATATTTGATTTATTTTTTATATTGTAACGTGTAGGAATAGCAATTGCCCCTTATGAATAAAAAATTAAAAGTTTTTCTTAAAAGGAGAACCAAATTTTCGGCCGCGATATATATATATATATATATATATATATATATATATATATATATATATATATATATATATATATATATATAACCTTCTCTATCTCAGTCCCCCTCTCCCCCATTCTCTCTCTCTCTATCTATCTTTATATATATATATATATATATATATATATATATGTACATATATATATACAGGGTGGGCCAAAATAAGGGTCCTATCTTTAAATTTGAATAACTTGAATTTGAATAACTTCCACAAAATAAAAGTTAAACTCACCAAACTTTATGTGTGTGTAGACTGACCCTTCCGAGATTTTTTGAAATTAACAAAACAAATTTTAGCCGAAAAACACTTCTTAAAACTTACAAAAACTAAAGTATTGTTTTTTACACTGTTTTGAGTTTTTTAAGCAAAAATAATGTTTTCTAAATGAGGGTACGTTCCTTAGGGCTAATACGGCTCATGCTTGCTTCGGAAGGGGTCCTTTACTTATTCTAAAAAAATAAAATAAAAAAATCAATAAATAAAAAAGTTATGAATTTTAAAAAATAGGACCCTTATTTTTGCCCACCCTGTATATATATATATATATATATTTACATATATATATATATATATATATATATATATATATATATATATATATATATATATATATATATATATATATATATATATATATATATAATTTATTACTATTTTATGTATATAATCATATAATATTATAAGATGATACAATATATTGTATATATATTCTAAGTATTTACTTCAAGAGTATATCTATGCACAAATAAGCTACACGGAGTCGCCCATATTTCATTCCCGCAGCAAATCATCAGGCTAAATTCGCAAATTTGAAATATGGACACCTCTGTGTAGCTTACTTGCCATAAATATATTTCCATACTACTTTAAATAAATAATATTTAATTATATATATATATATATATATATATATATATATATATATATATATATATATATATATATATATATATATATATATTAAAATCTTCACGATTAGAATAGAAAAACTTACGTTTTGCAAACAATGAAATGATATCATTCAGACGTTATTTTACAGTACTCATTATTATACAACAAAAACAACAACAAACGTAACAGAACTTCTCATTTATTTAAAATAATGACTCACTCGACGAATTTAACTGGGCTCAATTTCAGATGTAGCTTTTTTCTGTACCCAGGACTTGGCTTGAATAAGCTTACCCTGAATAAAGGCTGTAGCTGAAAGATGTAAGAATATTTGCCCGTCGCTTTGCAGCGCATGTCCTCCTTATATGCCCAAATACAAGCATTTACCAATGAAAATAAAGTAAAAACTTGGAAACTTGACAATTTGTGTCCATGAGAATGTGCACAACACATTCTGAGAAGGATATGCACGGGCGTGTGTACGTGTACGTTGAGAGGGGTGTCTTACATACCGTATAGTTTTTGCCGAACGCACATATGCTATTAGCGGCGTTTTCATCAGCAGGCAGATCGAAGAAAGAGAGGGTCTTGTGAGATGTTTTTAGCGATCAGTATGGATCAAAAAGAGAGCATTTTCCTCGTGCGTTCATTTTTATATCACGGATTATAGCGACGTCTATACATCTTCAAAGAGGATATAATTCGGGTTTGAAACGCCCTCTGTTGACTGTTTGTATATACAATAAATGTATTGAGAAGGGTAGGTAATGCTATAAATACTTTCACTCCCCTTAGATTGAGAAAAAGGTTTTTTGAAATCTGTTTTTATTTATTTAATAATAAATGTATGTTTTAAAGTTGTATGGAAATGTGACTTTTCTGCTAGATCTGGTTTGTGTTTATATATTTTTCCTGGTAGGGCGTATACATCTGGAGAATTGGATTCCACTGTGGCGTCGAAATTGGTGTAGTTGTCGTGTGTCTGTTGTGATTTTCCCCACTGAAGCAAGCTTTAGTCTGTCGATGGAAATACTATCATTATTATTATTTTTTTGTGATGGTGAAATTTTTTCTGCCCTCTTGTAAGGATCTTGGTAGTGTGGTTGTAGTGATTTTTGGTACAGAATCGCTGCAGACATATCGTGTTTTCGGTATGTGAACTTGTCTCGATAATTACTGTGTAGGGGTGAAATGTAGTTTTGATATTCTTGCTTTAAAGTCCTGTACAAATGTAGTCGTAGAGTGTACACCAATTTTGTTGTCCAAATATTGCTCGGGCCAAGATAATGTTGTCTTGAAAACTACTTTAGTTGGTTTGCACTCTAAATCCTGTTTGATGACGTTCCTAACCGATAATATACCCACTACCACGTTGGTTATGTTAGATCTCATTGCGAGTGATGCTTTCAACTGTCTGTGAAATCGCTCTACTAGGCGGTTAGAGCAAGGATGGTACGCAGTCGTTCGTATATGCTTTTTGCCGAGAACGAGGTTGAATTCGGCGAAAAGCTTCGACTGGAACTGTGTGTTCCTGTCAGTCGTGATGACTGTGGGTACACCATATGTGGCTATCCACTTTTTAATGATGTTTCCTTTAACGGGATTGCAGTGGGCCAGCTGGAAAATCCATTAACGATCGTTAGCAAATAGCAGTAGTTCTGGCAAAGTGGTAGGGGTCCAATGATGTCTATGTACAGATGAGAGAACCTTGTGTCGGAGTTGCTGAATTGCACAATGGGGGACTTATTGTGTCGATGAACCTTGCAACGCTGGCAGTTTATGCAATTGCCAGCCTAAAGTCTGATACCTTTGTTTATCTCAGACCACACAAATCTTTCGTTGATCATTTTCAAGGTGTCTTTTTTGCTGGGATGGAAGAGTGAGTAAAGATTATCAAATATGTGTTGTCGCAGTGAAGGTGTGACGTAACGTCTGGATATGGGTGTTATAGTATTGCAATATAAATTTCTGACACTAAATGGGGTTGATACAAGCGTGAGTCTCAGGAATGTGCTTTGGAGAGTCTGTTTCAAAGTTGTGTCTGATTCTTGCTCCTTTGCGAGCAAGTCGTGACTAAAAAAGTCTTATTGATGTAGTTTGTGCCTATTCGGGAAATTACATAAGCTAATATGTTTTGGTCACCTTTTATTTATTCTATTTCAGTTGAGAACAGTGATATATAGTTCAGGTGATGAGATTCTCTGGGTGTATATTTATCCGGGCGTGAAGATAATGCACCTGTTAGTGGTCTGTGTAGAGGGTTAATTGTCTGCCTTCGAGCACGTGTTTGAAATGTTTGATTGCAAGGTAGATTGCTAAAAGTTCAATCGAAAATGTGCTATATTTTGATTGTGTTTAACTAAGATTAGAAAAGAAGAAAGATATAGGTACCTTGGTGTTATCAATCCACTGCCTACAGCAGATGTGTATGAATCAGTGGTTAGGGTTAATTTAGCCTTAACCTTGTCAGTGACGTATGTGAATTTGGTGTAATTTGTTAATGCGGATTTTGCTTTGTTGAATGCGTGTTTCTGTGTTAAGTGTAAGTGTTTGTCTTTGTATTTTCCCCTTTGTTCTGGAGGATATTGGTCAGAAGAGATAGTAATTGACAAGTCCCATGAATCATCGCAACTGACGAAATGAGGTTAGTCGTTGGAATTGTTGTACTGCTTCTACCTTTTCAGGCAGGGGTGTGATCCCGCTTTCATCAATTTGGTGCCCTAAAAACTGCAGTTGCTTGGCACCGAATATAAACATTTCTACATTTATTTTTAGACTATGTTGTGATAGTCTTTGTAGAACTTGGTGTAGATGTTGCTCGTATTTTTAGACTATGTTGTGATAGTCTTTGTAGAACTTGGTGTAGATGTTGCTCGTATTTTTAGACTATGTTGTGATAGTCTTTGTAGAACTTGGTGTAGATGTTGCTCGTATTTTTAGACTATGTTGTGATAGTCTTTGTAGAACTTGGTGTAGATGTTGCTCGTATATTTAGACTATGTTGTGATAGTCTTGGTGTAGATGTTGCTCGTATTTTTAGACTATGTTGTGATAGTCTTGGTGTAGATGTTGCTCGTATTTTTAGACTATGTTGTGATAGTCTTGGTGTAGATGTTGCTCGTATTTTTAGACTATGTTGTGATAGTCTTGGTGTAGATGTTGCTCGTATTTTTAGACTATGTTGTGATAGTCTTGGTGTAGATGTTGCTCGTATTTTTAGACTATGTTGTGATAGTCTTGGTGTAGATGTTGCTCGTATTTTTAGACTATGTTGTGATAGTCTTGGTGTAGATGTTGCTCGTATTTTTAGACTATGTTGTGATAGCCTTGGTGGTAGATGTTGCTCGTATTTTTAGACTATGTTGTGATAGTCTTGGTGTAGATGTTGCTCGTATATCGCTCCGTCCGGGCTTGTTATGAGGACGCCGCCTATGTAAGCGTACACATAAGGTAGTCATCTTAGAATTTTGCCAATGAGGCGTTTAAAAGTCTGGGCAGCGTTTCTCATCCGTTTGAACTGAAAGAGACCGAAAGGTGTAGTCACGACCGTTTACTGGGAATGTCCTCTTCGGCTACTGGGATCTGGTAGAAAGTTTTAGTCAGATCCAGTTTGGAAAATACTGTTGTACCTTGAAGTGCAAAGGTGACGTCGTGTATGTGTTGTAGGGATAGCGATCTGGTATCGTTAGTACACTGAGTCGCCGATAACCGACACATACACAATGAGAATTCAAGTCTGGTCTAGGAACTAGGTAGAAAGGTGAAGCGTATGGAATTTCGGAAGGCTTAGTTATTTTGTCCTGAATAATTTGCTTAAATTCTCGCTCGGTGTATTTGTATTTTTCAAGCAATAGACAAAGGGGATTCGAATTACCTGGAGATCTTGTGGTTCTTATGTTGTATTGTGTTTTTTATTGTGTCGTTTATGTCAAATGGTTTCGTGATGTATGGATATTGGCCCAGGATGTTGACATATTGTTTGGTGTTGTGGATTGCTAAACATATTCCAGTTGGGCCAAACTATGTTAGTATTCCCTTCATCTTGATGTCTGTCATGTCGTCTGAGAGTGTAAGGTTTTACTTGGACAGACAGTCCATAACGTGAAAGGAAATCGGCTCCTATGATGAACATTCTAACGTTTGCTTGCATGAATTTCCAGACAAAGTTCCTGCGGAGGCCTAAAAGTAGAGTAAGTTCCTTGGTGTCATACGTCTGGATATTTTTGCCGTTTGCTACTGGGAAGGGGTGGGATTGTGCCCAGGCGGTGCTAATATGAAGTTTATCTCCGAACCGGTATCCACAATAAATGTGTAACCGCTGTTGTGGTCTTTCACATGAAACAAGCGACCATTTTTTTTTCTTCGGAACAGGCGTAAGCATAATGGTGTTAAATTCTCCTTAATCTAGGCTCAGACAAACGAGTGTATTTCGTTTAATCTTCTACTCATATAAAAGGATGTGTACGGTAAAAAGTGTGTGTATATATATATATATATATATATATATATATATATATATATATATATATATATATATATAGTCTTGAAAGTTTTTCAACCATTAAGTCTATATGGAAAAAAACCCACTTTTAGTCGGTGGAAAATTACTTTGCTTGTAAGTCAATTTACTTTTTACAGTCACTATATTAGTATGCTTCCAAGAATTTACGCATGTCTTAACATTATTTAAGGGATCGTCAGTTGTTTACCATGAAAAACTGTTTCGGGAATTTAAAAACAAAACAGTATTTTATCTCATGGCTTCCCAGCAGAATTGATCAGACCCCACTTCCCTAAAAAAAAACAAGAACAAAAACGTTCCGTATATTAGATCTAAGTTTTTTTTCCAGATTAATGTTTTGCTAACTTATTTTGTTATTATAAAATGTCCTCCTTAAGTGTGTTGTTCGTCTGTGTCTAAGAAAATGTATTCGTTATTTACAAAAAATGCTGTATTTTAAAGTGTTCGGACGAATCCGTTACACTACTTATTTGGCTATTTATAGTTTATGTATTTATATTATTATATTAAATTTAGTTTCATATTAAAAATATTTTTAAATTAAATATATATTTAATTTTAAAATATTTTTAATATGAAACTAAATTTAATATAATAATATAAATACATATATATATATATATATATATATATATATATATATATATATATATATATATATATTTCAGACATGTATTTTTTTGTTAATATATACTATGTGTGTTTATATACACGTTTATACATATTCTACTGAATTCTTTAGATAGTTTTGGATTTGCTCTATCAATTTACTTTGATTAATTTGATATGACTTAAAAGCGTCAGGATGGCGAGTAATTGCCTTATTTAATTGTCTAAATATTTTATTTTGATCGCCTTTTTGTTTAATCATTCTTATTATTAAGGCAGAAATTGTCGGTATATAATCTATTAATTTTAAGGTAACACGAGCAATTCTCGGAAATTCGGACATAACCCTCCCCTAGAAAATATACACAGGGAATGTACTATTTTTATGCGGCATACGAACGATATGAAAAGGGAAGGAATTTCTTTTACCAAACAGTTTATAGATAAATATTTAATCTTCAATTTTTATATCCAAATCAAGAAATGTAGCTTGTGTTCCCGTGTGTTCACAGTTTAATTTTAACTCCTTAGGATATATCAAATGTTTTGTATTTTCAAACTCTTCGTTATCATTAATGCATACAAGGTCGTCAATAAATCGCCTGCAACCATGATAACTATACGCTCTAGATATATCATTTTTAATTAATGATGGCATATATATATATATATATATATATATATATATATATATATATATATATATATATATATATATATATATATATATATATATATATATATATATATATGGGAAAATGAAAAAGGAAAACCAAAAAATGGATGTTTTTTATGTGTACATCAACGTTTCGTCTTTATTTATAAGACTTCATCAGGATGATAAAAAAGAGAAAAAATGTCATGCAAGTACAGATACATGTAGGTTAGACATATTGGGAGGAAAAATAGAATGAAATAGTGGCCACTGCTGGGTGGACGTCCGTATTTGTCCACCCAGCAGTGGCCACTATTTCATTCTATTTTTCCTCCCAATATGTCTACCCTACATGTATCTGTACTTGCATGACATTTTTTCATTTTCCCATCACGTCGGATTACCTCCATCCTTCTCTCCCCATATATATATATATATATATATATATATATATATATATATATATTCAAGTCTGTAGATTAGCCCATATAAGCATTGTCAGACCAGTTTTGGAAACACTAGTTTTACCATTTTTAGTTTTACACCAAACAAGCTTTAGATTTTGAAAAGTCTATGTATTTACATTTCCCTCCCGTAAAAGCTAAATCTATAGTATTATCTAATTCTTTAAGAAAATTTGTATGTGGTATTTTTGTATATAAAGTACTGAAATCATATGTTCAGATTGATTTAGCCTTTTTACGAGAATTTATACGATCTAATTTTTCTTTTACTAGATCTGAATTATTATAAATAGGTTTATATTACTATAGAATTTACTTTTTTTAATGGAAATTATTTATTTGATTCATAATTAATTAAAACACTTTAGATATAACTTTACTTAAGGGTTTTGTGATGCACATATATATATATATATATATATATATATATATATATATATATATATATATATATATATATATATATAGCGTTGGACATATAAAATATATAAAAGATAAAAATAAAAAAATGAAAATAGTAATTTCTAACGGCAATCATATTTTAAAATCGGTCACATGACTTTTATTTCTTTCTCCTCTTCTTTTTTGCTTGACTTCATTCTCCCTGGAATTCAGCAACCAGGTTGAATCAAAAAATAATTTTCTGCCTGATGAGACCTCAGCTCTTGAGAGCTGTAGATCGATAACATCGACATGCCAGTGTAGCAGACCTTGTACATGTTTGAATAAAAGCATTCACAATACAGCTCTATATTTTTTATTGAGCACTCTTTTATAAACCCGGTTTGATTCCCTTTGGATTTCTACCCTGTGGATTTTTACCCTACCTGGATTACTATATATATATATATATATATATATATATGTGTGTGTGTGTGTGTGTGTGTGTGTGTGTGTATATATACAATTAAACAAGTTCAATTGTGTTAATAAGATGAACCTAAAACCAATATTTTTCAAAAATGCTCAATACTAGGTAGACTTTTATAAATATTTATTATATAAACTTTTAAATCGGCCGATTTAAAAGTTTATATATATATATATATATATATATATATATATATATATATATATATATATATATATATATATATTAATGTTATAGAAAACACATCAAATATAGGGAACAAATTCTCACAAATTCACCAAAATTTTCAGACAGTATTCACGACCTAACCATATCGTTTAGATCTTGTTAGGTCGTGGATTTGAAGGGTTTGCTGGCAACTCACTATGCTGTTATTGTTGTTTATTTTTGTTGTTGGTTTTCAATTGTTCGAAATTATTTTATAAATATTTTGAGCTATGCAGTAGTACAAGCCCCCAAAATGTTTATTAACATGTATTCATTCCAAAGGGACAACGTAAGCTTAATTGCGTTAAATTTTCCTTGGTTCAGGCTGTAGTGGATTGAGGTCAAAAATGGATGGTAACTTTTAATGCCACAAAGACAAAGCTACTTTCCTTCAATAACTACAAGAAACCATTTCAACTACCGATCGTCATGGCAAACAGCACCCTGCCTGGGAGTTCATCATTCAAACTCCTCGGCCTAACTTTCACAAATAACATGAATTGGAATAAATAAATTGAAGACATTGCCAAGGCTGCTGCAAAGAAGGTGGCATCCATCTACCGTGCTAGTAAACTCCTCACACCTGACATTATCCTATATCTCTACAAAGCAACCATCCACCCATGCATGGAGTATTGTTGCCACATCTGGGCTCGGTATCATCCACTAGTCTTTCCCCCTTAGACAAGGCCCCCAAAAAGAGTCGCCAACTTAATAGGTCCCTCACTATCCACCAAGCTCCAGCCCCTATCTCACCGCCGCAATGTTGCTTCCTTGTGCCTGTTTTACAAGTACTTCAATCGATTGTGCTCTGATGAACTTGCGGCTCTGGTGCCCCCACGACGCAAATTCACCAGACCAACCAGACAATCTGCCAAATCCCACCCATTCACCGTGGAGGTCCCCAGATGCCGAAGACCTTTCTACTCCAAAAGCTTCTTTCCTCGTGCTGCTGGACTCTGGAACTCACTCCCTGCTCCCTGTTTTCCTGACGGTACTGACATGCAGTAATTTAAAACTAATGTAAACAGACATTTCGCTACACAGGTCCCAATTTAGGTCCCCCCCCCCAAAGAAAACTTTCACCCTTTTTCTCAGTAGCCCCTTACATTTACAGTGGCGACCTGCCTTGTTTGGGGGTGAATTATGCTATAAAAAAAACCTAAAAAAAACGAGTGTATTTCGCTTAATCTCCTACTCATATAGAGGATGGTTACGGTAAAAAAAAGTTTTTCTATTAATAGATAAACAAAAAAAATCTGTTTTTAGACTTTTGTTTTCATCGGAATTAGGGATAGCTTTTATTTTTCGGCATTGAAAATTACTTCAAAGCAAATTGCAACAATACTAGTTTACTAACCAAGAAAATGTCAAGGAGTGGTCTAAGGAGGTCAACGCTATTGTGTGAGAGATTGTTGCTCTTTGTGTCCTAAGTATGTCTCTAAGGAAATCTGACCAGGAAATGTGACTAAATTTGAACCAGTCCTTTTTCATATGTTTGTTTAATCTGAATGAATCAATGCGAAAGTTAGACTCATTTAATGGTAAAATCAAAACGCGCTATTTCAAGCTAATTCAACTTTACACAATAGACGCACCATCATTTTTATATACTGCTGATGTATATGTGATATCAGTCGCAAGGTTAACTAATTTGCATATTAGTTTTGAAAAAGGACATTTTATTAATTAACTATTATTTATTTGAAAACCAAAAAATGATGCAATACAAAATGACTAAAATCATTTTTTTTAGGAAAGACTTTCGATAAATATATTATTTTCAAGCAAGACTTTTTTACTTTTTGTTTTCTTCATTTTGTTAGTATTAACCTTAAAGGGGCGAATCCACCGTAGAGAGAAAAAAATGTACATCGAGGTGTTAAAGACGACAGTTTAAAATGAGGTCAAGTCCGGGCGATGTGTTGCACTGGGTTGGCGCTTTTTGAATAGGAAATTGATCACATCTTGAGAAACATCCATGAAGTATGAATATGTGATTAATTTCCTATTCAAAAAGCTCGGGTTAGATTGCTTGAATCCTGAAAAGGTGAGTTTGCAAAGCTAGTTACATTTTAAAAAAATTATAAAGACAAAAGACAAAATTAATCTTACTGTTCATTATATATGTAAGTGTGTGTGTATTTTTTTTTTTTATATAAACCTAAAGTGTTTAAGCTCAATAGATATTAATTTATAATTCCAGAGCATTTATAAATAAACAATAGAAAAAAGCAGATTCCAGCGACTATATTTTTATTTTTTAATAAAATATTAATTTTTGACAGCCGTTTTTCAATTTATCCAAACAAAGGTTTTACAAGCATATCTCGAATCTTATAGAACAAATACTTCATAGAACCCCCTGAACCCCCCCCCTAAAAAATCGAAAACTAACTTAAACATTCCTTTTAATCGATTTTTTTTCAATATTTGATTAAATCAAATCAAATATAACGTCGGTTTTGGAATAAATGGTTTGGGACAGAATCGATCTAAAGTAAGTTTTCGATTTTTTTTCAATATTTGATTAAATCAAATATAACGTCGGTTTTGGAATAAATGGTTTGGGACAGAATCGATCTAAAGTAAGTTTTCGATTTTTTTTCAATATTTGATTAAATCAAATATAGCGTCGGTTTTGGAATAAATGGTTTGGGACAGAATCGATCTAAAGAAAGTTTTCGATTTTTTTTTTCAATATTTGATTAAATCAAATATAGCGTCGGTTTTGGAATAAATGGTTTGGGACAGAATCGATCTAAAGTAAGTTTTCGATTTTTTTTCAATATTTGATTAAATCAAATATAGCGTCGGTTTTGGAATAAATGGTTTGGGACAGAATCGATCTAAAGAAAGTTTTCGATTTTTTTTTTCAATATTTGATTAAATCAAATATAGCGTCGGTTTTGGAATAAATGGTTTGGGACAGAATCGATCTAAAGTAAGTTTTCGATTTTTTTTTCAATATTTGATTAAATCAAATATAGCGTCGGTTTTGGAATAAATGGTTTGGGACAGAATCGATCTAAAGAAAGTTTTCGATTTAAAAAAAAAATGGAATTTTTGTTCGTCTGTCACGCATGACTGGTAACCTATCAACATTCTTTAACGCATCAATCCACTAAAATAATTGAAAATTGATATCCATTGATAATGATATATACAATGAATTTTATATAGGTTGTACCGAAGACTAACATTCCACTTATCGGTTCCGATCGCAATTTAGAGACACCTCCATATTACTAAGATTATTGAAATGGCAGAACAAAAAGAGACCCCAACATTCACCTTTAGCATAGCATGAGGAGTTTATTCAATCCCCACAGGTATCTTTTGTCGACAGAAACAGCTGTTCGTCTTTTTGAAGTAAGTGGTGACATCTAGTTGTAAAGATGGTCGTAGTGGTGATGCGGCAGTCGTAAAGATGCTGAACTTTTCTTCCTCCCTTTTTGGTGGCTGAAGCTCAACCCGAGTATGTTGTTAATACCAGTCAATAATACGTCTTTGACAATCAGTCTGGCAGTGGCTTTGTTGCTGTTGGGTTAAGATATGGTTCTGTTCAGCTCTAGGGGGGGGGGGTCCACCCCCACAGGCTTTACCTTCTCGTTTTGAGAATGAGTTAGTTGATTGCAAATCGCCTGGCATAACTCTTCCGAGGAATGCTGACATGGCTGTTCAGGCATTTTTCTAGGTCATAGTGTGCGTCTCTTAAATCGCTGGCTTTTCAAAACCTCACCTGACCATGTGTCTAACTTCCTGGAGAGGAGGTAAATATACTCTTGGTGGCTGAAAGAAATAGAAACAATCGAAAAAGCACAACAAACAACACCATTATTTGCTCTGTGATTTAATTTACTTCTTACAGTAATTTGTATGATGTACATCAAGATGAACTGAATCTTCCTACCCCCCCCCCCCGGTAGGGTAGAGGAGGACTAAAAAATCGTGTCTAATCACTTCGACTTCAAAATTTTCAAAGGCAAGAACTCTCTGGCTTTTCTGCCACGTACTTCCTCCCATGACGTCATATCCTCACACGTGGTCATAATTCTAAACTTCTAAATGGAATTTTCTATTATCTGCTTAACTTTGAGCGTACATTGACAATTCATGCTTCTAACCTTCCCTGGACACCTGAATATTGCTACACGCCGAACTGTACACAAGAGTAGCGAATGAGATTATAAACATCAGAAATTAATTCTGAGCCAATGCCCACCATCTACATCCCCGCCGAACACGCGGGAAATAAACTAACGCTAACTACACCCCCCACCTTCCACCAAAAACAGTGAACATAACCCCCCCCTCCTTAATTCAGTGGCGATATGCAACCGCCCGCTGGAGCGCACGTGCTTCCAAATGGATAAACTGGTTTTATGTACTTGACTCTACAAATACCGCTAATACCTGACTTTTAGCCCCGTTGATGCACACCAACGATAATATGTTGTATTTGCGCTTAATGTTAAGCCCCACGGGACATCAAAGAATGTCGAGTATTTTAACGGAACAGATGTTAAACACTGGCTTTAATTTGGAAAACAAGAAACACTGCGGCAATTTTTGCTATTGTTTTTTTTTTATCCATTTATAAACAATATTTTCTACAATAAAGTTTAAAAAAAAACAGATATAAAAATGATAAACACTAAAACAAATCCCATATATAATGTTATATTCTGAGATTTTAAAAGTTTAACCGAAACAGCATTTAAGCTGACATATCAACCCGATTTTGACTAGCGAATTTTCATGTTTTATTATTGGACCTGATTAATTAAGTAGTTCTATAGCAAATACATAATTCGAATCCAGGGAAAGATAACCCAGTCGAAACAGGTCAAAGTAAGGCAAATCATTTGACAGTAAGAATTTTCTCATTGGCTGCTGCTGACGGATGTGTCTCAAATCGAACGGTCAGAGCTTTTCACTTAGAATTTTTGCAATGTCGATGTGTCTCGCACAGTGCTTTCAAGAAGGCAGCCTCACACTTTCGGGGTCAGGTCAAGGTTGCTGTCTGGGCTGGTATGATGCAAAACCCAAAATCGACCAAGAGGACAGTGCATCACTAAAGACCACCCTTAATACATCTTAAAATGTAGTTTGCGATTAGCCATTATAATATCGTGCAGTTCATTTAAAAAATGATGTAGTCTCACCCGAACAATTGGTAATATAGCAGATATTTTTAAAATCATGACCGAAAAATCAAATTCAGCAAGCGTTAATAACTTATATTTTAAATTGAAGATTATAAAAAGAGTTGTCATCCTTACAACTAAAATGTTATTTCTTTTTCTGTATAAGTTTTTTAAAAAATGTGCAAACAAATAAAAATGCCAAACTTAAATAACTTCACTCCATCCCGGGCAACGCCGGGTAAGGACATCTCATTATTTATAAACGTCGATCAATCTAGAGATAACATTGATACTAAAATGTACAATAAATTAATCAACGATGAAGTTACAAAATTTTACAAAACATAGAATAAAATAGAACCAGCCATAAACAAACACCCCAAACTGATATCATCTAAGATAAAATTAGATAACACAATGAAAATGTATACCAAAATTGAACCTTTCATTACGCTTAAAGACCACAAGAAAAACTTCATGGATAAACCTTGTCTGCCATGACGTCATATCCTCATACGTGGTACTAATTCTAAACATCTAGATAGAATTTTCTATTATCTGCCTAAATTGTTTTTGTACATTCACGTAAGTGACTGTTATCCTTCTATAAACGAAATCACATTAAACAACACATCAGAATTGGCAAAACGACACATAAATATTTCTGAAAATCATCTAAATATAATAAACATTATAGAAACTCTATATTGTGTCATAGCTATGATATATGGATAACAAGAACATAAGTACGTCGTGAGATTGCATAGTTCCGCCTGACAACGTAAGGGTGGGCCAATGTCTTATCTGGGCCTTACCTCTCCATATTGTATGAAGTATTCCCGAAGTTATACCATGGAAACTTTGATAACTAAAAAAATATTTATCTGACCAGGCTCAAATATTGCATGGTGGTTTCTGTTATCAAAGATCATCAGATCCATACAAGATGAGCCAAGTAGCGAGTTTATACGATGAACAGAACAGAAGTTATCGCCAAATGTGTGACTTTCACATTTCCGTGACCTTGACCTTTGACCTAGATATCTCAAAATTAAATCGGTTTTAAGTTAGAACATGGCCGATATTTTGACCACGTTTGATGACGATTGGTCGAACAATCTGAGCGTTAGGTTATATACAAACAGACATACTGACAAACCAACAAACTCGACGAAGACATTACCCTCTTTGGCGGGGGTGTGGGGGGGGGAGGATTCTACAAAGTATTCCAATATTCATACCCACTATCGAGGGTATATAATAGTATCCACCCTTCCCTCCCGTTGCTCTCTCTCTCACACACATTCTTAACCCCCCCCCCATACACACACCATATCTCTCATTCTCTCTCTCTCCCTCTCTTTCTCTTTCCGTATGGATATTGCATTGTTGCATCTAAAAACAATAATCTACATGATTAAGATTGTGTGACCACTTCTCGTGTGTCTGTTTGTGTGTTTCTCGCCTCTACATGACTTACACATATTTCTACTATTAATCGATTATTAACACACCAATAAAAAGCGCCTAAAACGTTAAAAGAGGCGGGTCGCTTTCTGGACATTGGAACAGACTTCCAAGAGAGGTAATAAATGCGCCCACAACGCAGCAATTCGAGGTGAATTTGGACAGGTGCTGGGCTACTGTATCCTCTTCTGTGTAAATTTTCATCACCCTTTCCCTACATGGCAACTGAAGCATGATTGTTTTAGTTTTTGCCAAATTAAAAAAAAAGGTAAACTTCTTTTTAAGTTTCGTCAGAATATTGAGAGGAGAAATCTAGACTCAAAGAAAAGCAAACTCTCCCAATTGGCAACAGACACAAATCGCAGACACAACGTTTTAACCGGAACTTAAACATACATACACCGTAAAAAGCAGTTTCTCTCTAACTTCTGTCTTAACAACATCAAGCCAAGCAAAATAATAATCCCAAATGGAAAATTATTATTTATTTTATTAGACGAAAAAAAAAACAAAAAAAAACAGCAACAACTCATCCAAATAACTCGATTTCCCGCCAGAAAAGTTTTGGTGGAAAGAATGATTGGCGGATCAGAAGTCAAAGCAATGTGAAATTATCATACACATACAATGACATTTTAACTGATAAAAATGAACTGAAAATTTACCGAAAAGTTTATTTCATATGAAGTAAACACAAATATTGTAAGTTACACTTTGTACACTGATACTCATGCTAACTAAGATACTACATATTCACTAAATGTATAGAAAGCGGCCATATTTAATTTTTCTTTAAACGAAAGATTTCCTTTTATAATATCTGTAAGGTTGAAAATTAATGAGAGCATTGCTGACAATCTGACTTCAACGGAACCGCACACAGGATCGACAAAATAGTAAGAGCGTTAACACGTTAAATAACGCTCAGTTTCGTCAGAATATTGAGAAGAGAAATTCTCCCCAACTGCTAGCAGACATAAAATAACAGAAACAAGGTTTTACCAGGAACTTAAACGCACTCTCTCTCTCTCTCTCTCTCTCTCTCTCTCTCTCTCTCTCTCTCTCTCTCTCTCTCTCTCTAACTTCTGTCTTAACAACATCAAGGCCATCAAAATAATAATGCCAAACGGTAAATTATTTTTCTTTGTATTAAATTCAGGAAACGACTGATTCAAATAACTCGATTTACTACGAAGAATGTTTTCCTATCACTCATCGTGCGAAACAAATTCTTTGCATAACCCGACACGTCTTGCTTTAGCTAGATAGTGACATCACGAGTCGTCATCTCCTCGACCGGCGTTGGTATCCGTTATCACTGGGGCAATGTTCGAATCATCACGTTTTCCCCGATGAGTGGCGCACAACACACGCGTTCGTTTACAGGGTCGTTCACCTGCACGTTCGTTACAAAAGGTAAAAAGATTCCAGGACATCGCCGGGTAGGTGTATATAGTTCCGAATCATGTGAGACACATTATGATGACATCGCTAATATCTAATCAGCCATTTTACTCTTTTAGTAATATGTGATAAAAAAAAAGATTGAATTACTTCGTGACCCTTCGAAATTTGAAAATTCTTATTTAATTAAAACATTTTAAGTTTTGAATGTTATTTACATCCAATCATTTTGTAAACAGAGATTAAAGCAGCTTTACCGTAACAATTATTTTTTTAGTTTCATAATAAGTTGTTTCAATTAATGAGGGTCAAACGATACCGTACTTATTAAAGTTAAGTTTGAAAAAATCCTATTTAAAAAAATTGTAAAACATAAAAAACAGCATCGTTAAAAAAAAACACGAAACGAAAAATAAAAGTAAAACGTCTCCCAGGCAACGCCGAATATATACAGCTAGTTCCTAATCATATGAGACACATGATGGTACCATCGATAATATCTATCTCTCAAGCTTGATTCTTCGGTTGCGGTATTTTGTGAAATTAATAAATAATGAGGCAGCCATTTGAAAAAAAAAGACATTCTTTAGACCGGGCGTGATAGAAACAATTCGACCTACTTTGACACGCCTAATATGACGACAATGTAGGCTGTTAAATATCTATTAAAATCCATTAAAATTCAGTCAATCCGGTCAATTATTTGATATTTTTAAAGATAGGCACGTCAAACATGCGACCTATTGGCTGCATGCGGTATTTACAAGCATTATTGGTAAACATGCACGAGGCGGTTGCATGTTCAGTGGTTTGCATAGATGCAATGCATGTGAATAGCAGACTTGCTGCCGCTGAGTAATATTTAACAAAGAGAAGACAGACCACACAGGAATATGTCTGATCTAGAGTTTGGCCACCCGGAATTTTATTTTTCCACTAGAGAAAATAATGTTTCTTCATATACGAGGTTTCCTGCTGTGGCTATGACTCACCCAGGGTCTTCCAAATTTAATGATAGTCCAGATACGGGCACCCCGTAGACAATAGTTTTTTTATGTTAATAAATCTGTAGCAGATTGGCTGTTTCAAATAGATGCTGGCTAGCCATTATTTCAAGTGGTCTTTCTGTGATGGCTCCTGTGATATCTACATATATTCTAGCAGATGGGCAAATGTGTGTCAGTTGGTCCTCTGGACATCTCACGGTCAGTTTGGTTTTCTGGAGTCTGACAGTCAGTTGGTTTTCGGTGGCCTTCGGAAACAGATAGTCTGTTTGTGTTCGGTTGGACTTGTATTTTGATTTGGCCGGGCTGAGAATTCTCATTTGCAAGTCTGTTGTTCAGTAGAGAAAGCCAGCATAATTGTAACCTCCAAAAAACGAAAAAACTTTGTTATTTGTTGTAAATTTATTTATAGAGAGGATCTTTCTGTTGCAGCACTGGCCGAGACCCCGCAGTTGACACTTGGTTTTACTTCCCTTTACTAATCTGCAGGGAAACACATACCTACTAAACAACGCTATGGGGAACACGGAATCAAGAAAAATTCAACCAAGTACAATATACACATTTATTAACATATTGACAAAACGTAAAAGTCTTGCAACATAACAGTACAAGGACATACAATACAATAGTTCGTTACTAACCACTTGTGGTGCGCTCTACTAGAACTGGTAGGTTTTACATAGTTTCAACCATATGGGATCCTGTCCAGCGCGGCGAACTTCAAACTTACTCTCACTCTCTCTGTAGCCAGTGTCTCTCTACCCAAGAGGGCACACCCCACCGCTCTCCCTAGCAACCGGAGTCATTAACCCTTGTTCCGCTACAACAGTGTGATCGGTGTTGGAATCGAGCAACACATTTGGACCAGCACAACGAGTAGATGATCACGGCCTGTGCACTGAACGCACACAGGGCACGCTCATAACTGTGCTTTTCTTTATTCAGCACGTTTCTTCACACCTAAAAACAATATATCACATTATATACACATCAAAAGCAGAAAAGACACGCGAATGCATCTGTCGGGTTGATGTGGTCAAAATTTTCACGTTTTTTTTTTACCGCCTTGAATTTAAATTTAAGAAAATTTCATGAATTTAAATCAAACATTTTAAACAGTGTATTATCAAAATAAATGATTGAAAAAAAAAGGTACTGGTACAGCTTTTGAACCGGATACAAACCGAACTGTTTTTTTGTTTTTTTAACCATAAGCATAAACTACCCCTAATCCAACCCGAACCTAGTCGGGTTTTCTCCGGTTCAAAAGCGGTACCAGTACCGAAAAAAAATTTGTATACATATTATTTTTTCTAAGTAACAAAAATATTCTGCAATACTTATAGTAAAGAACTTCAATTAGTCGCGTGCGGACCTCACGAACACAGAAATTGGCCCACATGGTACTCAGGGCATCCTGAGTTTGAAATGCCTGTTTTAGGACACCCGGCCTGTGTAACTTGTAATACTTATTTGGCACAGTTTGAGTAGGTGTGTTCATACCAGTCGACAATCAGTCCGACAGACGGTGGGCCGTTGTGGCTTCTTCTGGTCCTGCTCTGTCGTATGGTTCTGTTCCGTTTCAGGAGGCCCACTCTCCAAAGCTTTACCTTCTTTTTGAGAAGGAGTTAGCTTATTGCTAATCGCCTGAGGCGCCCCTACCGAGGAATGCCGGCGGAGCTGCTCAAGCTTTTTTTGTAGGCCAAAGCACGCTAATCCTAGTGCGCTGGCTTTTCAAAACCACACCTGACCTTGTAGTTAAATAAAATACTTATTGTGGCCTTTTTTGTTCACCAAATTTTATTGAACAAAAATAATTAAATAAATTGGCAGTTTGTTTGATCTATTTCATAAAAAATAATTTTATCTTTTAAAAATGCTTATCGAAAATCATATTCACATTCGTCATATTATGCTCCAACACTTTGAGAAAGGATTAAATGCAACAAAGTCATTTTGCAATCTTAATGAATTTCTTTAGTGAATGAACAATCAGCGAAAGCTAATGGTTCAGGAAGTTCAAATTGTCGATAGAAATTTCGCAGATGAAGAAGTCCGACCGGGCACTTTTGACACCCGTCGAAAAGGCCAAAAGCTCCATTTAATCTGGACCATTCGACCATCGTTTCTCGTCTCAAAAAAGCTCAGAAAAGTATGTAAATTGGTTAGGTTGGTCATAGTGGCGCGCAGAGGTCTGGTGATGCCTTGATGATGTTAAATATACAGGCTGGGTGTAGCGCAAAGGTCATTTGATAGGAGTAAGCGCAATTCGACGCGAACACGCACCTGGCCGAAAAAACAAAAAACAAAAACATAGCATGATTGATTGTCCCAAATAAAATAATCGTTGGTTGAAATTAAGTCACCTGGTCGGTAAAAGAAAACATGGCGGATTGTCAGGAATAAAATAATTGTTTGTTGGAACCACCTGTAAAAGTTAACGGCAGAAGGAAATAACCCGTCGTCGAATTAAACGCCTTGGGTGCGTGGCTACATTGACAGTGAAGTCCCACAGTGGGCGTTTGCAGATGGAGGCGGGGGTATCACAAAGTGTTATATAATTAACTCTAAGTTGATATCGTGATTTGACTGGCGATTTTGGCCCGAGAAATCCACCCCGTCAAAATTCATATGCCTGCGTTTTCCTTCCTCACTAACCCCCACTCGTTGACCGCCACTGACAATAAATATATATCATTAGATTTATCGTCGTTCTTTTGAGCACAACATATATACAACAGTGATTCCTGGGGGTATGTTCTTGATTGTATGCCCAAAAAACTAAAGTATAAGTCCTAGTACTGAGAAATATTACGAGATGGGAGATAGTTTGAATATGATTGCCTTCTCCCCTCCCGATCTGCAGGTCACTGGTGGTTCACCTACGACGACTCACTGACGAAATGTTGTTATTATATATACAGCATAATTACCGTAACACATTAGGTCTCTGTAGATCACTTAAATTAGACGATGTTGAGCCTGGTAAGTAGCAGATGAGTGACCATTTCTGTAACACTTTTTATTGTAACTCCAAACCAGACACATTGCCACTGAAGCGTAAGGAGTTACTATGGACCAGTTTGATAGGGGGCAACCTGGGCGGGGAGCAGGGCTACAAGATGTTTGTTCACATTAAATTTAGATTCCTGCATTTTAGTACGGTCGGAGAAACAGGGAGAAGGCAGAATATTTCAAAAGCAAGCAGTTCGGGGAAAGAAGGTATCGGAGTAGAAACTCTTCCGACATCTAACGGTCTCTACAGTGAAGGGGTTTGATTTTGATATTAGTCGAGTGATTCTGGGTATTTACGTCATGGCGTACACGTGCAGTAAGTTCATCAGAGCACATTCCGTGTAAGTACTTGTAAATAAAGCAGAGGGATGTGGTGATGCGACAGGAGTTAGAGTTTGGCAGACTATGGGAAATATCAAACGCTGTATGTGGGAGGAGATCGACTCCCTGCAAAAACTAACATCGTCACCCCCTTCCTGACCGGGATTTATATGGTTCTAACCCTGCGATAATCTTGTGCCAATATATTGAAATGAATTGGATTGAATTGTTTTTTGTTGAAAAAGCAGCAATATATATGTAATATTCTGCTGTTTTAGTCGATATAATTTGATTTTGGAACAGTTCATTTTAAAATGGGTAAAGTCGGGATTTTTTTTTTACCTTAGTAACATCAAATTAATCACCGGCGATTTCATTTTCCTAATGTGTGTGAAGGATGTTTAACGTACGTAAGAACATGGAATGCTTTATCATATTATTATTATACAGACTCGTGGTACCCGCGGAAATTCCACGGTTGTATCCTCCATCTGTTGTACATTGCTGCCGTGCTTGAAAATATATCCATTCTATGGACGTCCGGCGCGAACTCGGACCCAACGATATTATTGTGCCACCATTGTGCAAACTGAAATATACTAAGTACTCTGGTTAATGTAGTTTCAGAATATATCTGGTTATGGGAATCTATCTTTAAAACCCTTGTAGGAGTTTGTGATATATTTTCATCCTATGGACGTCCGGTGCGAACGAAGACTGCGTGATATCATTGGACCATCTTTGCACAGAACAGAATTGACACTTTGATCCGAGCCTGAAGGCCAAGAAAGTAAATTTTAGTCCCAGTTTCACGCTCGACAAAACAGCAACATCAGATGAAATTAATTAAAAAATTAAATTTTTTTTCATTGCATCTTCGACGATCTTAAAATGAAGGAGTAGAGGGTGATAACGTACGTGTGCACGTTAAATTGCCTTAGTGTATTGTTGTTGTTGTTGTTGTTGTATAGATTAACCACGGAATTTCCACGAGTCCAGTAAAAATTAAAAAAAAAAACGAAAAACGTCGTCACGTCGACTTTGGATTGCGTCTCCCTCTGAGCGAGTCCGCTCGCCCCACCCGGTTTCAAATTTCTAGAGACGTCATCTGGTGCGAACTGGACAAACCAGATTGTCATTGCGATGAAAAGCAAAAATAACAAGAAAAAAAAATTCTATCTGTTTTTTGTTGTTGTTGTTGTTGTTATTAAACAGAAACGAAAGTAATCGGAATCATTTCTTCTCACAAAGACACAGCTTGTACGGCTTTGTCACAAACGCGATATAACGCCATTTGATCAGGTAGAAATAAAAAGGAATTTTAATGGAAGTAGTAGTAGCGGTGGTGGTAATACGTCCACTGGAAGGGTGCGGAGTGTACTAGAACCTCGGGAAGGCTCAGTGCCACTCAAATTCCAGAGAAGACCAACGGTCGTTGCTTATGAGAAACCAATGATAAACGGCCGTTGCGATAATGCAAATTGATTTGCATTGGCTATCGAAAAGAGGTGGAGAGTGCTGGAAATCTGAAAAGACTTATTATCACTCAGACTCCAGGGAACGCCACTGGTTATTATCAATGAACGATCGCTGATACTGACTTGTGTGAAAACTCGAGTGAGTGTACTAGTAGCAGTACTACTACTACTACTACTACTACTACTACTACTACTACTACTACTACTACTACTACTACTAATAATAATAATAATAAAAAAAACATCTTTATTTAATATTGTTCCGAATACAAAATATAGAAATATTTACGAAAGTGGAGACTTACTTATAATGTGCTCTTCCATTAACTCCCCAATTTATTCATAATAAAAAAGAAATAAAAATCTATTAAAGACAAGAGTAACATAACAACAAATAGTAATCAATATACTGCAACATGCGGAAATTGTGCACTCCTCACAAAGAAAATCAACTACAATAATACTTATGAGTTACTTATTTTTCATAATAATAACAATAATAAAAATACAAAATACAAAAAATATAAAAGACAACCGTAACATAACTGTGATCAAGCATCCGGGCCCTATGGGGATCGGGTACCCTGGTGACACGCTAGTATGCATCTTGGTGGTGATGCTATGCCCTGCGTCGAGACGAAGTGAGATATAAAACTAGTATATATTTGACGTAGAAACGAACTTATTCAAACGACGGGAACGAGACGCCAGTTTGTCTCGGTGGGTCGTGCTTGATGGTCGGAACCGATTAACACCAGAGGCGAAGAAAACAGTGGCCAGATGGGAAGTAAAGATTATGAAATTCCATTATCTTAAATTTAATTCCAAAATATCAATGAGGTGATATTGTTGTTTGGGGGAATGACATGTTTTGGATTCACGATTCTGTGAGGGCTGTTTTGACTTGGCAGGGATTTAATTGGGCCTGTCATCGTTAATCACGAACCCGGTCACAGATCATCTCCAGCTGTGTGACAGAATGAGAAAGCGTTTGTTTTGACGATAACGCAAGGCTAGAAAGAAAATTCCATTTATTTTAGGGAAGAGGGGAGTGAGGCGCGTGTCTCCACCCTCATTGAGAGATGAAGATACACAGGAAGAAAGATGGCGGAGAAGGGTATGTGCGACGATAGACATCTTCAATAAAAGAATGTGCGTTGTTCACGCACGAGCAGAAGAGTAGAGACGACGAGAGAGCCAGTCAGTGTTGAATTGTCGGGAGACGAAGTTGGACGGACCCCGGCGCGCGCCGATGATGGCGTGCGTCGAAGAAAACAAACCGACGAAATACTCGCCATCGCCTTCGCCTGTTGACTTGTGACTAAGCAACTACTTGTGAAAAGAATTCGCACACACAGAAAACTAACGAGATAACTTAGAGAAAACACAACTTTTTGATATAGGCATTTACGAGTACGGTAGACATTAATCCAATGTAAAATCAATTCTTTTGTTTTATTAATAATTACTCTTTCATACAAAAACACCCGACCGAGTTGTTTAACATTGTTCCTTTCCTTTTGTTCTGCTTTGAATGATCTTACGCGCTCACAGAGCCAACCGGTTGCTGTTCGCCCAGTGATCGCTCGCTGATATAAACAGTTTCAACGTGGGAGTGTATTTGTAGCTGGACGAGACGACAAGATCGGCGACGTCATCATCATCATCGTCGCCATCCCGGCCTAGAGGAATTTCGATATATATATATATATATTTTTTTTATTGCCACTACGACGATCGGCACGAGTAGAGGTCACAATCTGGCACCGCGACTAGCGTGTCACGCCTGTGTGGTTGACGACCACCACCGTGCACACGAGTGGGATTCATATAACAACGGCACCGTTTTACGATTATTATTAATTTGAAAAGAAAAAAAACACACCAAGAAAACGAACATCAAGAACCCCCCCCCAAAAAAAAAAACATCAAGGAAAAAACAAAAACAAACAAACAAAAATCAAAGTTCCTTGTGTTTTTGTCGGTTATCTGTCGACAAATTTTTATTTAATTTACCAACTTCTTTACAAATGCAAATCCATGATTGAAAAAAAGGATATCTAGATTTCCAGTCTGACGCTCTGCCGAGCTATTTCGGCTGGCTATATCTCCTTTAATGCTGTAGCAATATTAGAGACAGGTGTGTAAAAATTAGGTTTGATTGGAGATTTTACAAGGCTTAAAATTACGTAAGAGAATGGAAAATTATATTAGAAGTAAGAGTAGAATAAGAGATACGTGTACATGAAGTTGAATCGTAAGCGAAAGTCAGAAATGACACGTAGGGAGGAAGGGAAGACAGCTTTTCTCTTTTGCAGATAAGCTGATTGTGTTTAGTCGCAATGTTTTGTTTACCTCTCTTGACTCCCCCAGGGGCATGGGAAGCTTATATGTAAGCTTACAATGCTATGAGAAAATGTAGGAATAATACAAACACATTTTATTTTTGTTTCTTACTTTTAAAGAGTAGAGTCCAGTAGGCAAATGTAATAAGGATTGCACCGTTATACACGACATTTGATAAGAACCAACTGACCTTAGAAATACCACGGCATTGTAAGTTGATGATTTTCTGTTAAAAATAGACGAGGAAAAACAAACAAATGTAATGATGTTTAAGTGCGGGTGTGTAAAAATAGGGTTAGATTCGAAGTATAAAATTTCGTGAGACGTGTACAGGAAGTGCCCTCATGGGGGGAAGTTCTATTTGACACGTAGCTAGGTTGGGAGGAAAGTTTTGTCCTTTGGCAGTTAAGCTGATTGTGTTCAGTCGCAGTTCCCGAAACTCCGTCTCTGTTTTGCTCTCCGCACCCGCCTCCTCACTCTGCGAGGGTTGGGCAATGAAAAACTTATATGTAACCTTACAGTGCTGTGAGAGAATGAAGAAATCAAACATCAAGGGAGATAAGCCATTAAGCGACATTTTTTGTCGGAAGTTTTTCTTTTACGTTGTACCAGGTGAGACGGAAAGATTGAAACTATTACTTCTATGAATGTACTATTTTACTTCTATAACTAATAGAGATTGTGTATCAAAATTAACGACCTGCTAGGTGTAAGGATGGGTAATGTGGCATATATTTAATTTTAACAATAATTAATAAGTATCACCCAAATTTCAGTTTTTTTGAAAAGTATTTTAAAGGGGTTCTAAGGAGCGTTATATGGACACAACTTCCCATTTGAAAATTCAAATATATCAGATTTGCAGTAAATATCATACATAGTCATTAGACACCAATTAAGCAAGATTCATTGAATTTTAATTTCTTATTAAGACCCCTTGAGCTTAAGAATTACATTTTAGATATTTTCATAAATCCATCTCGTGTAATGGATTTTGATTAAAATTGGAATAAGGATGCTAAACTTTTTGTATCATTATCTCTTGATTTTAATCTTCGTAAGAGGACATAAAAGTGGTGCAAAACTGTTATGTTCAGGGAATTAATTTTACCCGTCCTGGAACTAAATCTAGACTATGGGTATAATAAGACGTATTTCATCCTTGAAATTAATGGGGAGGAAGTAAAGTAATTTAAGTTACAAATAGAATGTATAAAGTTATTTTTGATGAACTTTTGATGGACTAAATATTTTATGAAGATCATTTTAAGTTTGAAAACCAAATAAGCAATGTGGATTTTTAAAAAATAAAGTTATTTATTTTAAAGACATGAGCTTTCGACGCAAAACGTCCTCCTCAAAAGTAATAGACAATTTTTCTCTTTTTAATAATTCTTGTTAGAGACATATTAGCCTCTCGGAGATTGCTCAAGTCTTTAAAATAAATTTATTTGCAAAAAAACTACATTTTTCATTCTGTTTTCAAAGATTTCAAAACTGTTCTTCAAATATCAAGCAATGTTTTTAAAGAGTGTGACTATCCGCCATTATCTCAAACACACGCAGCTACGTGACACACGCAGATATTCAAACCTCAACCGTTGATTCTATCGGATTGACTCCTATCTCCGAGAGACTAATATATCTCTAACAAGAAAAATTAAAAAAGAAAAAAAAATGTCTATTACTTTTGAGAAGGGCGTTTTGCGTCGAAAGCTCAAGTCTTTAAAATAAATTAATAATTGATTTTAAAAAGTCCACATTATTTATTTTGTTTTCAAAGATTTCTAAAATGTTCTTCAAATATCAAACTAGTTTTTTAAAAAGTGTGAATATTTTCATTAAATATTCTATATTAACATTCATTTATTAATAAACTAGCAAGGATTCCTGGCGTTGCCCGGGGCCATAACAACAAAATAGAAGAGGTTCAAATGTGTGTAACATCTTTATATTAAAACTTCTATCTATCTATCTCTCTCAAGCCGTCTCTCTATCTTTCTCTCTCCCCCTTACCCATTTTCCACATCCCTCCCCCACCTTTTTTCACCTCCGCCCAGCTGATCTCTTTCTATTGAAAAAAATAACAATATAAGTCATTAATCTCTCCTTTATATAATAGATAACACTGGAAATGGCTGAAAAACCGACCCCACCCACAGACGAAGCCTGGCCCAGTTGACCCCACAAAGAATGAATATATATTTTTTAAATTTTAGATATTATTAATTCAGGGCAATGCCGATCAAGAATATACACAGTTTGTGGGTGTTTTATTTGGTAGTTTTTTTTTACTTTTAGCTGGACAAAAACAGATACAACTGTCATTTCTATAATAGACTAGCATGGCTACCCAGCGTTGCCCGGGGCCATAAAACACAAAATAGAAGAAATTAAATAGCATGTGTAACATATTTATATAAAAACTTCTATCTCTCTCCTTCTCCCCCCCCCTCTCTCTCTCTCTCTCTCTCTCTCTCTCTCTCTCTCTCTCTCTAGCCGTCTCTTTATCTGTTCCACTTTCGCTCTCCACCATTTTTTCGTCCACAACCCTCTGTTTTTCCTCGAACCGGCCCATCCCCTTCTCCTGTTTTAATGTATTGAAGAAAAAATAATGTAATTCATTTACCAGAGTAATCCCTTTTAAATGTAAGACTAATCTTAAATTTATTACTCCTGCACAGCGCCGAGTAGGACAAAACAAGTTAAGTGACGTTGAGTTTCTGGAAATCTGGATCAAACATCAGTAGTAATAATTAGTAAGATTACACATCTAAAGCAAGAATAGGTGTCAGACTCCTAAAAGGCATACTAGAATTGTCCGCATGGACACTTGGTACATAAAAGTGCTAAGTAATAAACAGTTCTAAGTGACAGTCTTTTAGAAGTTGAATCTTCAATCCTCAGTACAAGCGATACTAAGAATACAATTACGAATTACTGAAGACTTCCACCCGGTCATGGCTGACGGAACAAAAACAAGCTACCCCTGTGGATTAAATAAAGGGTTCCGTTCGTAATTCCGTACAAATTCCGGAATTCAACATTGAAAATTCCATAGTTTGACAAGATGCACCTAAAGAAGGTTGGAGGTTACATCGGTCGAAACGTTGTGAGAATAACATCCAAGATGAGAACAGTAATCCAAATAATACATAAAAGGCAGTTGTCTGTTTGTGTTTCCATCTGAAAGTGATAAACTACACAAGACACATCCACAAAGCTGATATATACTTGTTTAGCATAGATACATATTTTTTGTAATATATTTTTTCAGCACCACTAGGAACAAAATTAGTCGGGGAAAGGTCGAAATTTAGGTCAAATTTTTTCCATCGACCTTTGGTGCGAAACTCAAACTAAAATACACTTTCTTGGCTTTCGGGCGAAAATCAAAGTGTAGTATCTGTCCTCATTTGGAGGCGGGAAAATCATTATTGGGGAGGGAGAGGAAGGGGAGAGAGAAAGGAGAGTATAGATAACGATAGAGATAGAGAGGGGTAGAGACTAATTTACTAATGTGCCCCCTGCGTCAGAAATGACGGGGGAAGAAATTATACTTCGCCAGTGTTCGCACTAATATTCATATAAAATCATAGGATAATGTCAGTAATTTAATCTTTCATATAAAAAATATTATCATTTTTTAAATGTCTTTTATATCTTTATTTTATTTTTTCGTTTACATTTTATTTAGAGCGTAGTATTTCTTTCCGAATTCATTTCATGCGGCGGAGCTTGTCTTACTTGCTAGTTGCTTCCTCGCTTCCTCTCACCACATGGAATGGAATCATCGCCCGGGGGCTTTAAAAAGTCATTAAAAAAAAAAACTCTCTAACTTTTGTGTGACCGGAAAGATTTATATTTATTTATATACAAATAAATACAGATTTGTCTTTATTATAGAGTAGAGGATTTGTTTTATTCATTTTGAGCCAGAAAGTACGATCAGTCACTTTTATTCAAAATGGCGGATAATCAAATCCGATGCTTGCCGGCAAAATTGGGATTTCCGGTTTCGTCAAACGAGCTATTTCTATTTATTAGCGTCAACTCGTTTAAGTACAGCTTCATGCAATTAGACTATATCCGATTCCATGTAATAATTAAGCGTAATAATAGAGAATCCTACTTATAGCTTCAATGATATAGCGTAAAAATTACTCGGAAATTTCTAGAATAGCAATTAGCGTACTGGTGATTATCAGGTAGAAACTCAAGTAGCACGTACGGAGCGTTTAACATCCGTCAATTAAATCGTTCATGGTACCTTTTTTCTTTTTTAAATTAACTAACAGGTGTCGGAATCTATTTTCCTTCACCGGGTTATTTCTATCGGTTGATCTAGTATTTATACGTTCTTCAGCTTACCAATTTGTACATGTGCCGAGGTGTTTACGTTTCTTTTTTAAAAAAAATTATTCTGTTTCTGTTTAACAAAACGGAATTAAATACTAATCTTCAGTGCTCTGTAATTCTCCATTATTTTATAATAAAGAGCGATGCCTATTCATTTGTAAATATATATCCGTCCCGTCACACAAAGTCTGCCCGACGAATAAGGGAAGAGAGAACGCTAATCTATTTTCATAATGAGACGTTTTTTTTCTTTTGTTCTTTTCTGCTTTCTATACCGACTTATACGTTTTTTTTCTCTTTTTTAACTTTCCAGTTTAAGACGTTTTCTTTCTTTCTTATTTCCTTTTTTAACTTTCGCTAACATCTTCGATTGTATGAAGTTTATTTTAAAAAATATCTTTTATGTTTATATTTTATTTTATTTATCCTGTCACCGTTTTATAGACAACGAAATTAGATAATAATCTTCAGTGCTCTGTAATCCTCCACTTTATAATAAAGAGCAATGTGTATTCATTTGTAAATATATATCCGTCCCGTCACACAGGAAGGGAGAACGCAAATCTATTTCCCTATTCAGACGTTTTCTTTCTTTTTTTTCCTTTTCTGATTTCTATACTGATTTATACGTTAAAAAACGTATAAATTACCCTTGTTTCCAGTTTGAGACGTTTTTTAAAATTTCTTATTTCCTCTTTTAACTTTCGCTACCGTCGCTAAAAAAATCCGGCTTCATTTTTTTAAATGTCTTTTATGTTTTTATTTTATTTGTTCAGCCAATATGTGACAACAGAATTAGTGTTATATATACATCCCCTCTAATATCTCACAGATCACAATAAATTAAAGTGCATGAACGTTCATAACATACATTGCTGGCCATTCGTTTCGAGACGCGTCCTATCGCGATTCTGCCGACTGAGGAAACACTACCTGAAAACAAGTTCGTTCATACTCCGAAAATAAGGACAAAGAAGAGACGACAGTTGAAGACAAGAAAATGTTTATCCGTCTGGAATCGTCTGTTCTCAATTACTGATCAGTGACGTGGTGGAAGGGAAACAGAGAAAAGGTCGATAATTACTGTGTAATCATATCTTATCGGGACATTTCCAAAAGCACGTGTTCGCACCTCGAGGCTTCCGCTCAAACTGACGACACCTCTACTTCACTCTCTCTTTAGACCATGTGACATCACATCTCTAAAACCCACAAGTTCACACTCGTATGCTTCCAAGCAAACTGACACCTTCTATACCCCAGTCTCTCTCTTTGGGCCATGTGATGTCAGATTCGTTTCTATCACACAGGAGGTCGAGCTGACATCCGAGTACACTAAGCTGACCTCCGACTGAACCCATTTCCTGTTATTATCAACTAACAAAATTATACTCGCCCAATATTTAGCATTAGATAGAAATATCCAATGCTCTACTATCGTAAAATAGTTTTTTTTTAATTTAAATATCTTAATTTTAAATTTCATCGCTCGAAAATTAACTAGTGACATGTTTACAAGATGACCCCCCCCCCAATGCCGCTAATGGAATCGTTAATAAAATTCACAATAATTTCTACAATCCGGTTTTGGTATTAACGGTGGTGCGAGTGTTCCGAGCTCCAGGGTGGACAACACCAATAAATGTCTCACGTCTGCTCTCCATGCGGCCCGATCCAAAGGGTTGACATCATTCAGATTACATTTTTCTACGGAAATAGCTCCAGACAAAGCATGAAGCCACAGGAGCCAACAAGAACGAAAGATGATTATCGCAAAGACAGGAGATGCCTATTGGCTTTAGTCTTGAAAAGACCAAGACTATAGGTAGGAGGAAAACAGTCAACAGGGAGATAGTTCCGCAAGCCTGCAGTTCTTGGAAAGAAGCTACTGGAATACGAAGCTGTATTACAATCAGGTATCAAAAGACCACTATCAATGGAGACCACTAGAGCAACGAGTCAAACGACGAGCTGGAAGAAAAGAAAAAAGTAAATAGATTATACAATTTTGAAGAACACATGCCATAATAGTATTTATAGAAAAGACTGCAACATCACATGTGTGTGTGTGAGAGAGAGAGAGAGAGAGAGAGAGAGAGAGAGAGAGAGAGAGAGAGAGAGAGAGAGAGAGAGAAAGAGAGGGTGTAGGGAAGAAGAAAGGGTGGGGCCAATCAAATTACAGATAGGTTTCTGCACCTTATATCACTTCTTACGCAGGTTTTCTACGGTCTACAACACCCTTAGTGCCTTGTGTTATGGAATTGATGCAAGAGGCGGCACGCTGTACATGGTCTAAACCACGTGAGACGTCGAGCGCGTAAGACACCCATAACCCAACCAATACCAAGTTTCTGATCAAGCACGGTTGAAAGGATCCATTTCCTCCATTTTGCAGCCGCACATCCACCTGATCATGACACGGTCATTATATGCCGAAGCTGTTGGAGATCAGAAACGTTTGGGGCCGATGTCTCGCTGCCGTGCAAGATGAACTTATGAAAAGTATAATTATGTGTATTAAACTTTACGTCCAAGCGAAAGAGTTGATATCAGTCATGTTGCAGGCAGTCGTGCCACTTTTATGCACTCAAGCCAAGTTTTCCTTGGTCGAGCACGTGCCTTAATGCCTGGGATATCTAGGCGTGTTATGGGTTGATGCAAGAGATCAAAACCATCTGAAACACCGAGCGCGTAAGGAATTCATAAACACACCAAATAGAAAGTTTCTGATGAAGCATGCTTAAAAGGATCAGTTTCTTCAGTCTGCAGCCGCACATTCACATTAACTGAACACACCAGAAACAATTATATAAGGCGATCCTCATGGAATAGTTAATGTAATCCAATCATGTTTGTTACAAATAAACTTCAGTCTATACCTGAATTGTTCATCGAGTTTCTATCATGAAGCTCGATCAGTCTTGGCACGTTTTGATAATGGTGATACATTTTCAGGCAACATGAATGGGAATAAGTACATAGCAGATACTGCCAAGTCTGCTGCAAAGAAGGTAGGCTCCCGCTACCGGGCTAGAAAATTTCTCACTCCTGCCAGTATTTTACATCTCTGCCATTGTATTTTTTTACATTTTAAATTCTACCACTCAAAAAAAAAAAAAACTGGTGACATATTTACATGGTGCCCCCCCCCCCCCAAAAAAAAAGGACACCCTATGGAATTGTTAATAAAATTCACAATCCTTTCTGCAATCCAACTTTTGGAAGAAATAAACTTCAGTCTACGCCCGACTTGCCCACCAAACTTCAGTCAGGAATATCCAACAGTCTTTTTTCTTTTAAGTTATATTAGATTGTTAAATAAAAGTAATGTCCTATCCATTGTTCTTTCATATATCGTACTATCAAAATAAAAATGTGTTTGACTTTATAATCATTTCTCTTATAATCTCATTTCTGTTTTTATTCGTCTTCGTAATGTTCAGCAATGACTTTCACACACTTCTTTGGGCCACTACCAATTTCATTTCTTGATGTTTTGTGGGTGTCTGTGTCTCTGCACCTGAGAAATATATATAACAGTGTGACACCCCCTCTCCTCAAAGATGGCTACGATGGAATCGTTAATAAAATTCACAATCCTTTCCGTAATCCAACCATATTTGGTAGAAATAAACTTCACTCTATGCATGACTTATCCACCATGTTCCAGTAAGCAATATCCAACAGCCTTGGGTTGAGTTCTTTAGTGAGGGATTAAAGGTTTCTACTTAGCATAAAGCATTTCTCATCGTAAAAAATTGAGTTATTTAGGTATTCGTTAATGCGAATGCAAACAAATAAAAGCATTATAATTTCCCTTACTTTCGGGGTGAGTGTTATAACGAAAGGGTACGCTAGCCACACTGTTTCGCTGCATCACGGATCTTCAGTGTGGCTAAACGTGGCAAGTGTTTCAAGCTGAGATTCAAAACCCAACAGTTTTTTTAACAGTTGGGACTTATTACCCTTTCTCTGCCAAGCTTCAGCCCCTGCTATATGGCCGCAGTGTTTCATCCCTGTTCTTATTTTACAAGTACTTCCACAGAATGTGCCCCGACTGCACTTGTGCCCTCTCAACAAAAATTACCCGCACCCAACTGACTAGCAGCAAAATCCCACTCTTCACTGTAGAGGTCCCCAGATGCTGGAATGCTTTCCTATCTGATAGCTTCTTTCATCGGACCGTTTTCCTTTAGGAATTCCTTTTTGTTCCTATTTTCCCGACCGTACAAAAATGCAGAAATTTAAATGTGATGTAAACTAACGTCTTGCTGCCCAACTCCCCACCCAGGCTACCCCTATAAATCTGCTCCATTATAAAAATAGCTTCAGTGGCAATATGCCTCGTTTGAGGTGACAAAAGAAAAAAAAAAGGGGGCACCTCACCACCTACCCGGTAATGTATTTACTTGCAATCGTTTTTGCTTTGTTCCAATCAAATGGAAGTAACACTGTATTGACGAATATAGAGTTACTAATGAAAATAATTCTGACCGGGACAATGTATTTTCTGGAAGGAATTAAATCGAATTACATTTTAGTCTTCTTTAGCTTTTAATTGTAGCTTTTAAATTGATAAGTAATAAGTGGTTAAGAGCTGGAAGAGTCATTGTACGGGACCCGCGCCCCAGTATTTCACGGTAAACATGATAAAACCAAGCAATTCCTGATCTATCCCTAGAACCACAGGAGACTATTTTTAGTCTATTTTAAAAAAAATTATTTTATATAAATTTAAATTTAAATTTTTAAGTCTTTTACTTAAAAATTTAAATTTAAATTTATATAAAATAATTGAAGTGAAACGTTTTCGTTGCTGTTTATGGATGCCCGGCGCGAACGCAGACCCCACGATGTTCATGTAAAAGCCCAACAAGAACGAAAAATAGAAAATTGTATTATAAAAAAATATTTGATATTTTAATTCTGTCCGGATTTCTAAATTTACTGGTATGCACTGACCGGCATTAAAACGCATTGTGAAAAAAAATCATAGGACTACTAACGCTAGAGTAACTACTGAGTTGAATGAACATTTGAATAGTCTAGTTTAGACCCCAACTGTCCGATGTCAACTAATCATAAAGCAGGATATTATGGCAGATCCACCGTTAACATTCTTTGAATAACTAAAAAGAAAGAAAAAGAAAACTTTATTATAAGAAATTAATTGATATTTTAATTAATAGAAGGACGTTGTTTACCAATAAAGCGAAATACATTATGGTAGAATATAATTTCGTATTTACGGCATCAGAGGTAAAGTAAAGCCTTGGATAGCCAGTTTCCTGCAACGTGTGTCCATAAACAGTTATATTTCCATTTGGGCTGACGTTACCAATGGGATCCCCCAGTGGAGTGTTCTTGCACCTGTACTGTTTTTCATTTTTATAAATGACCTCCCCAGTGTTGTCAAAGGTTGTGGTGTGCATATACACTGATGATATAAAGATATACGGCAAATCTACTACATGTGAAGATAGAGCGACAGTGCAGGAAGACCTGAACAGGCTATCGAAATGGTCAGGGGACTGGCAATTATAGTTTAACACCAGTAAATGCAGTGTAGTGCACTTTGGCCACAACAACATAAGATAAATATACAGAATGAAAGACAACCATGAAGAACTGAAAAAAGCTTGAATAATCAGAGCTGGAAAAAGATTTAAGAGTGCATATTAACAATAGGCTGGCATTCCACTACCATGTTGACGAATCAGTAAAGTAAGCCAACCGTATACTGGGATTACTACAAAAGACTTTTGCCACCAGCGATAAGATAATTATGAAGAAAGCTGTTCACCACAATGGTTAGGCCGGAAATGCTCCCATGATTCACCAATTTGCTGGTGACATCGATAAGGTTAAGAAAACTCAGCGTAGTGCTACTAAGTTGTGTTCGACACTACGGGATCTGCCCTATGAGAAGAGACTGCAAGCAATGATACTGCCCTCAATGTATTATCAACGCGATCGAGGCAACATGATTCAAGTCTACGAGATCATGACAGGAAAAGACAAGGTCAACCAACAAAGATGATTGCCTCTCGTGACAACCAACAGAACAGGGAGACACAGCCCCAAGCTCTCCAAGAATTACGGAAGATTGGACACTAGGAAGTTTCTTTTGTGCTACGGGTGGTCAATAGCTTAAATGAACTGTCGGAATGCGTTGTCAATATAAAAGATGTCAACAATTTTAAGAGACAACTAGACAAGCATTGATCATATAGACAATATTCCGAAGTAGACTAGGCATGGAGTGGGTGTTACAGGCCTAGCCTTTTACCCGAAGAGTGTATGTATGTATGTATGTATGTATGTATTATGTATGTATGTATTATGTATTATGTATGTATGTATTATGTATGTATGTATGCATGTGTGTATGTATGTATGTATGTATGTGTGTATGTATGTGTGTATGTATTATGTATGTATTATGTATGTATGTATTATGTATGTATGTATGTATTTATGTATGTATGTATTATGTATGTATGTATGTATGTATGTATGTGTGTATGTATGTATTATGTATGTATGTATGTATGTATTTTTGTATGTATGTATTATGTATGTATGTATGTATGTGTGTATGTATGTATTATGTATGTATGTATGTAGTATGTATGTATGTATGTGTGTATGTGTGTATGTATGTATGTATGTATGTATGTATGTATGTATGTATGTATGTATGTGTGTATGTATGTATTATGTATGTATGTATTATGTATGTATGTATTATGTATGTATGTATGTATGTATTATGTATGTATGTATTATATATGTATGTATGTATGTGTGTGTGTATGTATGTATGTATGTATGTATGTATGTATGTATGTATGTGTGTATGTATGTATTATGTATGTATGTATGTCAATTAGTTTAGTGCTGGATATGACGTAATTGAAAGTGTATAACGTCGGCCTTCATTTTTAATTGATAATTGAATTTAAAAATAAATTACGTAAGGAGTTGTAATTTTTTATTGGTGTGTGTGGAGGATGTTTATGCAAAAAAAAATGTACTATAATGAGGATTAATCGTTCTCAATTATAATTAAAGTAATTGTAAGCTATTATTAAAAGTTTATCCAACCCCAAAAGTTTATCAACAGACGACATTAAAATTTC
>OY744539.1:9020106-9045106 GCA_963556195.1 Sepiola atlantica | reverse complement strand
ATTCTACATCACCACTAAAAAAAAAAAATGCAGATTTACCTTCGACGAAAAAAATCTTTAAAAACAGTTCGGTTCAAGAAGTACCAAGCAAAACACCCCCCTCCCACAGGCACTTATTTTAGAATTTACAGTGGGGGATTAGTCTCACATATACCTTTAACGTAACACGTGGCTGCTTTTTATTAAAGTACTTACGAAGTATTCCAGAATACATAAATATATAAATATTAACAATACCCGTACTTCGCTTCACTCACATAATTTAAGGCTGAGCCTGAAAATTCTTGATTAAATATACTTTCTTGGGCAACGCCGAGGCACAGATCCAGCTAGTTATAAAATAAATCACATAAATATACATGTATTCAATAATATCGAATATATATATTCCATGAAGTAAGGATTTAATGCACCAGTTCTTAAATCAAGTAGATCTAATAATCGATCAATGATTGCGAGTTTCGGAAATCTCGTCTTCAAGATCTCGAGACTGTATATGAAATCTCGTGATTGAGAAAATAATCTCGAGATTGCAATATCTACTCTTGATTTGCGAATCACGATAAAAATTACTTGTGTTCATTTATTAACATATGTATATTTTAAATTATTTATTAACAAGATTCGATTATTCTAGATATTTCTTCGTGTCGCATTTGCATTTCTGGGAGAAAATACTGCTAGAAATAAATCTGATCTCAAAGTAAGTCGAAGAACCGGACATTGGTTTGGATGTCTACGCAACTCATAGGGAAGCAACCAACATTTTCTTTAACCAAAGCAGGGTCATCCAGCTGTCTGAATCGATTAATTTAAGTAAAACCAAGTTCGAAGAAATTAGAATTCCGAACGGATTTGAAAAAGGAGAATGCTACCTGGAGAAACTGAAGATGGTATTGATCAAACACTTGAGCAATAAGTGAAAGAGATTAATACGAATGTCAGGCTCGGATTGTTACTGAACTGGGAGCAAGATTTGACTTCATATTTCATCTGCGAACTGTCTTCGCTGGATTATCGTCATCAGCAATCCTAGAAGACACTAAGGAGGAGGAGTTGCAACAAGAATTTAAAGAATACGCTGGGAACTTAAATGTTTCTATATATTGCCTTCTGAAAGCTTTGGGAATTTTTAGCGGCAGACATTCGTAATGACCAAATCATCGGCTATTGAAGTGCAAGAAACAGTTCCAAATATTGTTATTGCATGGTGGCTGTTTTTAACTGATACCGTTTTTGTTGCCACCGCAGAGAGAAGCTTCTCAAAACTAAAGCTTATTAAAACTTATCTAAGATCGAGTATGTCGCAAGATCGCCTTTCGAATTTATCGCTCTTATTAATTGAGCATGAGACTGCGGAGCTGATGGACTTTGACAAATTAATAAGTGAATTTGCTTCGACAAAAGCTCGCAAAGTCATATTAAATAAATCTGTTTATCAGCTAATAAAAAATTTTTTTTTGTTTATTTTTCATATTCATTGTTTTTCATTCATTTCTATTATAAATCTTTAATTTCTTTTTTTATCCTCCAAGGAAAAGGGGCGGATTTTTTTTAATAGGGCTCGCGCGGCACTTTGTCTCGGTACGTCACTGTGAACAATGTCAATGTAAAGTTGCCTCTCGATTATAAAACCTGTTTTTTTTTTCGTCTTAATGTGACAAATAACTAAAATTTAATAGATAGCAGAAATGATAAGATTGTCATAATATTGCTATCACACTTGTAGAAACATAAAAATGAAACGACTTTTTTTTTCTTAAAAAAAATAAATAGGAGTGACTAGTTTGATTGTTATCAAACGCGGCTACTCAAAATAAAAGAGAAAAATCCAAACGAAACCAAACAAAAACACTAAAGCAATGACGAAGTAAAAATGAGAGAGAGCGAGAGAGAGAGAGAGAGAGAGAGAGAGAGAGAGAGAGAGGGAGAGAGAGAGAGAAATAGGCCATTACGCAAATTGTAAAGTTTATCTCGCTGAATAGCCCTTAAAATATCGTACTACTATTTTATAGCAATGGTCGATTGATCTGGATTTTTCTTTGGTCGGCTTTCGTTGAACGCAGCGGAAGTGTGACGTTGACAATGACGGTCATTCGTCACTGCGTACACAACCGTGTATATATATATATATATATATATATATATATATATATATATATATATATATATATATATATATATATTAACATAGTTCACCCCAAACAAGGCAGACGCAAGGGGCTACTGAGAATTAGAGTGGAAGTCTTGGGTGACATCCTAAGTTAGGAGTTGTGCAGTGAGATGTCTGTTTACATTAGTTTTAAACTTCTGCATATCGATACAGTCGGGGGGACAGGGAGCAGGGAGGGAGTTCCAGAGGCTACCAGCACAGGGAAAGATGCTATTGGAGTAGAAGGCTACACAGCATCTGGGGACCTCCACAGTGAATGGATGGGATTTAGCTGATTGTCTGGTTGGTCTAGTGTATTTACGTCGAAGGGGCACTAGAGCAGCAAGTTCATCAGAGCACAATCCATTGAAGTATTTGTAAAAAAAAGCACAAGGATGCAACATTGCGGCGATGGGACAGGGCTAGAACTTGGTAGATAGTGAGGGACCTATTAAGTTAACGACTCTTTTTTGGACATTGGCTAAGAGAGAGAGAGAGAGAGAGAGAGAGAGAGAGAGAGAGAGAGAGAGAGAGAGAGAGAGAGAGAGAGACTAGTGGATGATGTACTAGCTCAGGTGGGCGGATGGTAGCTTTGTAGAGATACAGGATAATATCAGGTGTAATAAGTATACTAGCACGTTAGAACGAGCCCACCTTATTTGCAGCAGCCTTGGCAATGTCTTCAATGTATTTATTCCAATTCCTGTTACCTGTGAATGTTAGGCCGAGTAGTTTGAATGTTGAACTCTCAAGTAGGGTGTTATTTGCCATGGAAATCGCTGGTTAAAGAGGTTTCTTGTAATTATTAAAAGGAGCTTTGTCTTTGCGGCATTAAAAGTTACCAACCATTTGTGGCCCCAATCCACTACAGCCTGCAGGTCATTTTCTAAGGACTCAGCCATTGCCTCGGATATGTACGCGTCCGTTTTGCCCACATGCCGAGAGTAGAGCGTAGTGTCGTCAGCAAATATACCTATCTCAGACTCGATGTGATCAGGGAGGTCATTTATGAAAATCAGGAACAATAAAGGTCCAAGGATGGATCCCTGGGGTACACCAGCATTTATGTCATGTCGCTTAGATAACCTGCCATCGATGACAACCTAGAACCTTCTTATATATATATATATATACATATATATATATATATATATATATATATATATATATATATATATATATATATATATATATATATATGTGTTTCATCCACATACAGACTGGTTCGCTGTATCACAGCTCTTCAGTGCGGCTAGACCAGCTAGTGTCTCAAGCAGGGGTATATATATATATATATATATATATATATATATATATATATATATATATATATATATATATATATATGTGTTTCATCCACATACAGACTGGTTCGCTGTATCACAGCTCTTCAGTGCGGCTAGACCAGCTAGTGTCTCAAGCAGGGGTATATATATATATATATATATATATATATATATATATATATATATATATATATATATATATATATATATATATATATATATATATATATATATATATATATATATATATATATATATATATATATATATATATATATATATATATATATATATATATATATATATATATATATATATATATATATATATATATATATATATATATATATATATATATATATATATATATATATAGTTACTTTACTTTTTACTTTAATCGCACATGACTTAATGTCCCCTCGCCTGTATTGCACACAAAATTCTGTCTCCGAATCGCATATTTCTCAGCTATTTGAAGAGGAATGCCGCACTGTTCCTTAATTCTGTCGGACTATTTGTTTGGTGGGCGTCCTCTTGGTCTTGCGTTTGTAGAAGTATTTTCTGTAGCTGCCATTTATCATCCAACTACTAGCAACATGACCAAACCATCAAAGCCTCCTAGCCGACACCGCATCTTCGATGGTTTCCGTCATGTCCAGCGCTTCGCGTATGCAGGCATTACTAAGCCTACCATTCAAAGTAATCTTAAGGGTTGTCCGAAGACATTTAATCTCAAACACCAATAGTGCTCTGACTTCTTGTTCTCCAGTAGTCCATATCTCTGAACCGTATATGGCTATTGGCAGAATGAGTGCCTTATATATATATATATATATATATATATATATATATATATATATATATATATATATATATATATATATATATTATAATTATAATATAAAATGAAGTAATAAAATAAGGTGTCAATCAAATTTTATTGGAATTCAAAGTTCAAGCAAAGTATCCTTGTCTGGTTGAATCGCTGGGGAGAGAAGATTACTTATTTTTTCGCTCTGCTGGCAAGATGCGACCGGTATTCAGTCTTGTTTTGCTCAGTTCGGATTTAACGGGTTTTCTAATTGAACAACGAACTTTGATTTGATTTGGGTTGCGCATATCGGGATTTTGGAATTTTAATTGAACTTTCTATATTATTTGATTTATTTATCATTAACATTGAATATTGACACATTTCGAGACTGGATAACTTTGTCAGCTCCTTCAATTTCACGTATATGGACTGCTGTTTGTAACTTGGAGTAATGTCTTTCCTGATTATGTTTCTCAATTTGTATGACCTGGATGCATTGTATGGATTCAACAAAAAGTATGTTTTTGGGTTGATATGTTTGATGTTATGTATTTTTATTTTTTTTTAATATTTTTATGTATTTGTGTATATAATTTTATATATTTTCAAAGCGTAATTTTATTACCTGTAGTAGTATAACTGCGGTAATGGTTCTCTGAAGAGAAGAATTATCTTTGAAAACTCATGAGCTAAGGACTTAAGGATACTTTGCTTGAACTTTGAATTCCAATAAAATTTGATTGACACCTTATTTTATTACTTCATTTTATATTATAATATTAATGCTCTATCCAGTATATTGAGCTTCAGTTTTTATCCGGATGTTTCACTAATTATAAGATATTAGTTGACGCTTATATCTTTTGTTGGATTGCTTCATATATATATATATATATATATATATATATATATATATATATATATATATATATATATATATATATATATATATATATATATACTATTAGGCCACCATTAATCAAGGTCAAAAGCCAAGATAAGGCTTAATGATACGGGATGATTGTGTAAAAATATGCAAAGTCGATGGTAATGACACAGCCTATCCATACGTAAATTATCAACTTTATTCATCTCTTGTTCTTATTTACTTGCCTCCCCTACGAAGGCAGAGTTAGACAAATGATTGGACAAATGATTGGTTTTTAATGTGGGGAAACTCCAGCTCCACCAAACGGAGCACTCTGGATTGGGACAAAAATAAAAATCACCCTAGTCAAGAAAGAACGTTTCCTTCACCGACCGAGGACAGAATAAATGAAGTGTAGTATCACAACAGATACTACAATTTTAATTATTTATTTGCAGAAAATATTTTTTAAATTTCATTTAAAACAAATTGGGCACAAGGACATCAAAAGTGTGGGGAAAATGGATGTCGTTGGCCATTCTTGTTCTATGGTGATAACAATGTCTATCCTACTCTTAACTAGAACCATGTCACCACAATACCACATTTACACTAGGGGTAGTCCCACTTAAGATATCCACAAATTGATGAGATATTTTATTGTTTATACAAGGATTTCGTTGGAACTACACTCTGATCTTAGCAAGTCTTGTGGAATCATCAAAAGTAAAGAATTAAAAATAAAAGAGTTAAGAAATGTCTAAAAGTCGAGACGAAGGGAGTTTTGTTATGTCCGTATGTATGTGGATTTGTGAGTGATTTTGTGAGACTAAGAAGCTGTCGCTATATTTAGAAGTAAGTCGATGACTGTGATTTGTGTTGTTTTTCAAGATACCGGTAGGCAGAGGTTACCGCCCAAAGTTCATTTACCCAACAAGAATATATGTGTAGCATTTAGTAACACCGTGTTGTGAATGACATAGGTTCCTGTGGCAAGTCATCACTCTCACTACATCTCACTGAGGACAGCGCATGAACCCTCGCTTATTTAGATAGGGCGAACGGGTACCCGGCTCCTACGACAAACTCTTTCTGATTGGCTGAAGTGCGATATATGTAACAAATCGAGGTTGGATATTTTGATCCAATCAGTATTAAGTATTGCAACAAAACAAAACACGAATGTTTCAGAGATCCTTTCTCTGCTATTATTGTTGTTGTCGTTGTTCAATAATTGTCATCCAAAAGATTGGGGACACTATGTGAGTACTTACATTGATCAATTGTATGAACTACGTTTGATTACTTGATGCGGCGGTTTATGACAATGATTTGTTGACATTAGATTTGAAGCAAGTGCTAATCAGCAACGAAGCAGTATCGCGGTAATGTGTTCCACGGGCGGGAAGACCTTGCAAAGAGGCTTTGTTCATGGAAATTCCGCCCGATGCTCGGCACATGGAGACAAAAAGGGAAAATCTATGAAAGAATATAACATCAGTTTTTTTCGGGTGTCTTTTTATATTAGCTATGGTTATTTACCTACATAAGGATGCAACTAAAAAAATTCATTAGTCTGCTCTGAAAAAAAAGCAAAAAAAGATAAATAAGTAAAATGGAGAGAACAATTTTGATGTTGACGGTTCTGGGTTTTTTATTGGTTTAATTTGATGGGAGAAAAAATTCACAGAAGAAGCCTTTTGAAAACATCTTGAATTTGTTATCAAGAAAAAGTGTGTGTGTTTTGAAAATAGACAGAAAGAATTTATGAATAAAAATGATTTTTAAAACAAATTATGAACATTTATTAAATTATTATATTTTGAGCGCTATTGAGTGAATTTAAAGGAATTTGAATGAATAATATATATATATATATATATATATATATATATATATATATATATATATATATATATATATTCTCTCTTAATGTTTAATTTTACTTCAGTCGAAGATCTCAGAAATCAAGGGGCCCCTTCCTGGGGCTAACACTTGATCTCTATATGAGATACATAGATACCCGAGTATTCTATTAAAATTCTCCTTTATTTCTCAAGCATTGAGTTAGTAAAAAAGTTAAGAATAATTTCTTCTCTCCCCAACTGACCAGTCAAGTATGTAGTAGTATATCTTTTTTGTAGTCTGTTGGTCTTACCGGATTCCAGGACAAGAATTCATCTAGTCTGGTGGAGTATCCAGCTACGTGGTGTTACTTGAAGTAACATCACTAGGAGAAGATGCACTATTCCTCGTATGAGGGGATCTTATTTGTGCTGCGGATACTATGTAATTTTGAATATTTGATCAGAGTTTACTTGCAGGGGTAAGTATCCTCATGTAAGGTTGTCCTGACAAACCCTTGAACAGAGAGACCGAAGACACTCGAGGATAGTGTCTAGTAGGTAATTCAAACTGTGTGTGTGTGTGTGTGTGTGTGTGTACAGGGTAATCTCCTAATTTAATGAACTGATCATTATGGATTTTAGAATATTTTCTAATATTTACGGTGAGTAACATAGGCATATTTTTTTGTAAATGTTTACATTTAGGGGATGCATATCATTATGAACTTTGGAATATATATTCTCGGTAACTCAGTGAGTACCATGGGACATTATTTTTTTTTTATAAACTTTACCATTTAGTGGGTGCGCCTACCCAAACCCACCCTCTCCTCCACAAAACTATTAATATCCTAAACTAATGAACGGATTATTATGAATTTTGGAATATATATTCTTGAAAACACGGTGAGTAACATGTGAACATTATTATTATTATTATTATTATTATTATTATTATTATTATTATTATTATTATTATTATTATTATTATTATTATTATTATTATTATTATTATTATTATTATTATTATTATTATTATTGTTGTTGTTGTTGTTGTTGTTGTTGTTGTTGTTGTTGTTGTTGTTATTATTATGGTTGTTGTTGTTGTTGTTGTTGTTGTTATTATTATTATTATTATTATTATTATTATTGTTATTATTATTGTTATTATTATTATTATTATTATTATTATTATTGTTATTATTATTATTATTATTATTATTATTATTATTATTATTGTTGTTATTATTATTATTATTATTATTATTATTGTTATTATTGTTATTATTATTATTATTATTATTATTATTATTGTTATTATTATTATTATTATTATTATTATTATTATTTTTTTTTTTTTTTTTTTTTTTTTTTTTTGTAAACTTTAACATTTAGGGGTTGCATATATACAAAAACATGTTTTGATGAACCAATCATTATGAATTTTGGAATATATATTCTCAGCAACACGGTAAGTAACATAGGCACATTAACTTTTTTTATTGTAAAGTTTACCGTTTAGAGTGTGCGTCCACCCGAACTCACTACCGTCCCACAAAAAAGTTTTAAAATAAACTACATACAAAAAATTAGAGAAAAGAATTGCTCTATATCAAATTCTGAGTTATATTAAGTAATACATTTTTAAAAGGACCGGAGCGTGCACGTGAGCGTCAATAATATGCATGTGTTTGGTAAAATCTTCAACTATTGAACTCATCATTATGAATTATGGAATATGTATTCTAGGTAACATGGTGAGTAACGTGGAGACATTATTTATTTTTGGTTTTGTAAATCTTACCATTTAGGAGGCTTCCACTAAAACAATATAGTACCCCCCCCCCCCACCGAAAGAAAAAAACATTAAAATTTAAAACTAATGCCATATTTATTGCTTATATCACACTTGGGCGGGTATATATATATATATATATATATATATATTATAAAATTGAAAATAGAAGCCTTTATCAATGCAAGATTAATTAATTTTTTTTTTTTACTTTAAACTTATTAATTTCGGAATAAAATTCCACTATCAGAGTTGACCAGTATTGTTTCATTTTTTTTCATAAAAAAAACAAAACACAAAACAAAAATAAACAAACTTTTTTCCTTTTGTTTCTTTCATAAAATGTCCTTGTTATGATGTATCAGCGCCGATGTCGTTGGCGGTTATGAATTCAAATTCTGGTTGTAGAACGAAGAAAGCATTGGCATGCTCGTAGTTTAAAAAATGGGTCGTTCATTTCACAGCATTGCTGGGCCAGTATTATACAATTGAAAATAGAAGCCTTTATCAATGCAAGATTAATTTATTAATTTTTTTACTTTAATCTTATTAATTTCGGAATAAAATCATCATCAGAGTTGACCAGTATCGTGTCATTTTTTTTCATAAAAAACACAAAAACAAAAATAAACAAACTTTTTCTTTTTATATATGTGTATGTGTGTGTGTGTGTGTGTGTGTGTGTGTGTATGTGTGTGTGTGTGTGTGTACCAAAATATTTGCGTTTGCATATACTTTCTATTCTTTATATATATTGTTCATAATACAAGATGGCTGCTCTTTTTTAGGTAGCGATTTCTGAATCTCTCTCAATGGAGGTGAATTCAATGTGAGTTGTTTTATGGGGGGGGGGATTCTTGTTTGTTGCATTGCTATGTATTTTTTTCTGATTGAGAACTTTCTGGTTTTCTGATGAGTCCATGGAAGAAAGATCCGAGATTGACATACAAAAACGGTTGTTCTTCTGTTGAACGAAACGGATCCGTAAATTGCACCAAGTTTTTTGTTTTGAAAAAAAAAAAAATGATTGGTAAAATTAATGATTTTTCGGGGGGGGGGGGGGCTATATAAAGGTTGATCTAAGGATATGTATTCCGCCGAATGTGGGGGATTCCCCCTTCTCTTTTCCCCTTTTTTCCTTTTTCCCCTTTTTTGGATTGCACCGGACTTGATCCTTGTGGGGCGCATCACAGCTACCACATATTACCGAATTGTTTGAGCTGCCTTGTTTTCCTTTTTTTTCCTTCTTAAGTGATCTCAACTAGGTCAATCCCCTGTGAGGTATTGTCAGTTGTTGAGGTCAATATCTTAGGTTTGGTATCTCCCCTGATGAACTGCATAGCAAGCACCTTGCTAGGTAGCGAAACACGTGTAGGGAACTATAACTTTACAAAATAAATAAATAATAACATAAAAGAATTTTTCGTTGTGATGAATCCTCTCTGGAAAAAATATCTTGGTAAACTCTCCAAATATATATATATATATATATATATATATATATATATATATATATATATATATATATATATATATATTGAAGTGAATTCATCGATTTTTGATAAAGCCGAATAAAAATGCGACATATTTTATTGTCAGTTGAATGCCGAATCCGAAATAATTGATGACCGAATTATTGAACCAAATAAAAATGTACGGATAATTGATTGGAAACATTTCTACATGACTGGCTGTCTCCTCCCGTGTTTCTTGCCAATTTATCGATCGGAATAACTTCTCTTTATCTGATTTTATATCATGATTATCTTTTAATTGCTAAAAATCTAATTCGTGTCAAGTTTTGTCGTATTATTATTAACCTGTGCATCGAATGGTTTTAATTTTTCTAATAACATATTTAAAAAAAAAAAGAAGTCTTTTGTTCTTACTACATTAATCGTATTTCTGAAAACCCAACTGAATTAGCGTTTAAATCATATTAAAATCGGATATATGTATTTAAAGTTTTAAGGGGCTTCTACCCCATAGCTACCTTAGGGATACACGTAGAGATTGAGAACACAGAGAAGCATGTAGAGATGTAGGACTATTTCCATTGTCTTCCCCCGAGAATTTTATACATATGATTTAAATTTCATCAAAATAGGATATAATACATCACTCAATAAGTCCCAGGCCTGAGTAATAGATAGCGTTACTAGTAAAAAAAATCCATACGATTTGTATAATTTACTAACCTTCAAATGGGACGTGTCAAAAGTTGAGCTTAATTGGATTATTAGTTTACAAATTACAGTTATTTAAGTGGAGCTACTGTTGCACATTTGTAAAACAATGGAACATTTGAATTCCGTGTTTTGATTAAGCATTGTTTTTCAGATGAGAACCAATTCTGTTCAAGCAAAACAAAGGCTTGATAAGTGTTATTCGAACACTTCTCCACCGGAAACAGCGCTTAAGAGATGGTATGCTGACGCGGTTGTAAAAACACAAATGATGCTGAACGCTCAGGTCGCCAAAATTCACTTAGAGATTTGGGTCCACTTCCATTGTCTTCCACGGAAGAATACACTTTTAGTTTTTATGTATAACCTTACTTTCTATAGGAAAAAACAAAACCATCACACACACACACACACACACGCGCGCGCAGACTTTGATATATATATATATATATATATATATATATATATATATATATATATATATATATATATATATATATATATGTGTGTGTGTGTGTGTGTGTGTGTGTGTGTGTGTGTGTGTGTGTGTGTGTGTGTGTATATATCTAGCCAATTCCCCTCCGAAACTAAGATTCTGATTCGGACTATTGAAAGGATCTACCAAAGGATATCCAGACATAAGTTGTCTCTTATATTCAACTATATATATATATATATATATTTATATATATATATATATATATATATGATGATTTAATTCACCAAACCAGAGAAAGATGAGAAAAGAGATCCTTTGTGGAGTTTTATCTAGACCAGAAGGGCAACGGGTCGTCTACACCCCCGGGGAAAGTGGGTGTCTAGTATATATATATATATATATATATATATATATATATATATATATATATATATATATATATATAAGTTAAAATAAAAAGGTATTTCTGTAGTTTACGGACCGTGCTGAAATAATAACGTTATTATTTAGAAACCGATTATTAACATAGGAACAGAAGTCTTTGTTAACTATTCTGTACTTTCAGCTAACAATTTAATAAACAAAAGATAGCGTAAAAATTGAATTTAACTTGAAAATTCTATCTAAAAATAGCCCGGTCTGTAAACTGCAGATGTACCAATAATTATTCTAATTATAAAAACAGTAATATTGATAAAGCAATGTTTAATTTAGCACAGTAAATAGGAATTAGCACGTTTCGTGTGGTTTGAACACGTTTATTGCTGACGTACGCACCACTGTGATTGGTCTTTTCCAAGTCTGAACACGAACGAGCGTGCTGAAAGAAATTCTAGTTATATAAAAATAGAAACCTTTTTTTCAACGAACAACTAATTTGTGTCCCAACGAGCCATGCACCGCCCTGTAAAAAGGAAAAAAATGTCTATCGGTCATTTTTTTTCTGTCCACGTTTTCAAGTTTGCCCTGTGTACGCTTCGACCCTTCTTGAAGATAGGACTATCAAATGAAAGAATGACAAAGTCTATCCATACAAAAAATAATTATTTTTTATTAACAACTTTTTAAGACAACGAAAAATAAAGAGTTCGTAGTTAATGAGAGTTCAGAGTGTCCCAAGAACGTTCCAGGTCTGTAAGGAGAACTTGGGTACGCATGTTTATTTCGGCTGTCGCCTTGTGAGTTTACGTGTGTGTAATTGTGATGGGCATGTGTGTGTATATTAGCGTGCCTGTTTTGTTAGTGAGAGAGTTCGTTTAGCGGTGTTATATGGTGTCGCTATGTTAAGTAGTTCGTGTGTCTTTTGTTGCGTCTTTCCAACGACTTCGGCTTTAAAAGGTCTAAGCAGAATATGTCGTACGCACGTGTGTTGTCTCTGAAAGAAAAGAAAGTGATGAAAAAAAAACCCCGCTGTGCTTGGGTTTTTACATTACGCGCGGAATTTCGGGAGTGAATATTTCTTGCGTTGTGATTGCTTGAAAGAAATTGCTGATTTGATTTTTCGTCCAATCAAGAGTCAATACGTAAAAACAACATTCGCTGCCGCTGCTGTTTCTAACATCCTCTCTTCATTATAGACGCCCCTCCTCATTTATATACCAATTAATGAATCTCACTATGTCTCGGGATGATTTATATCACAAAAGATCGATACCCGGCGTTTTTCAGGCAAATTTGTTAGTGCAAACACAGATCAATGATTTTGACCCCGTTCTTAATGAAAAATTGAAACAAAAATTTGTTTACCACGAAGATATTCTTGCTAAAAACGCAATGCGTACAAAGAGCAAGTTACGATTTTTTTTAATGGATTAAATCTGGTATAGTTGTTACTGTTTGTTTGTTAAGCAACTTCTGCATAGAGCTCAAGAAGATCGTGCCTCATGGTTGTCTGGTCTGCATGAAGTCTTCGTCGTTTGTCCCAACTATCTGTAAACCTGCAGGTTTTTATACCCGACACTGCAAACACAATTAGTTTTGCAACACACATTTCTTGTATTATTTGGATTATTCTGGCTACTGTTACCATCTCTGTTTGTTAGATTCACGACGTTTCGGCCGATGTAACCTCCGACCTTCTTCACAAATACAAATTATCAATCCACATCTAAAAAGTACCGAAACATGAAGAAGTAATCAGACGCAGTCCATACCATTGATAAATGTTAGTACTCCAATAGTGTTCTTCATCTCAGTGAACCTTATCCTTAAGTGGCTAGTGGTCTTGATAAACAGGTGACTCAGTAGTAAATAAATAAATAAATAAACAATGTTTTACTGAATGTATAACTTAGAAAATTGCAAATGATAGAAAAAAAAGCATGACAATGGTAATATGAGGTTCAGGGCTAGGAGCAGGACACATATGGGTTCACATTCGTTCCTGAGCAACGTCAGGGTGACTGCTTGTTAAAATTAAAGATATTCAAAAAATAAAAATAAAAATGAAACCACGAGAAAGCGTTAGAAAGGATGAAGTATTGAACGTTTGGCCAATTAACATCGGCTTCTGTGATGACGTTTGTGTTTATTATTTTCATTCGGTTGGAATTTTCGAAGGAATTCATCCGACTCTCATGGCGACGAATGGAACGATTGATTCTCTGTTTCGAAATTCTTTCGCCGGCGTCTTTCGTTCATTCACACAATACTTTACTATCATCTACTACTACTACTACTACTACTACTACTACTACTACTACTACTGCTACTACTACAACAACTACTACTATAGTTTAAACCTGTTTGATGTTAATGTTTGGTTTCAAAAAATATCTTAACATCTGATTGTCAAAATTAGAGACAAAATAGTAATAGAATGTCGATAGATAAAGTGTGCATTTGCGCGTGCGGATGTGAGAGTATGTGTGTGTGTATTTGTTTGTTTAAAGAGAGAGCGAGAGAGAGGAAACGGGAGAGAAAGAGAGAGAGAGAGAGAAAGAGAGAGAGAGAGAGAGGGGGAGGGGCATACGCACAGAGATTGAGACGGCGAGACAGGCTAATAGACAGACAGTCGGCGAGAGAGAGAGAGAGAGAGAGAGAGAGAGAGAGACAGACAGAGAGACAGAGAAAGAGAGAGTAAGGGGGGGAGAGAGAGAGAGTTTGTGTGTGTGTGTGTTTGTGTGTGTGTGTGAGAGAGACAGATAGATATGGACAAAGCGTGAGAGATGCAGACAAACCGACTGGAAGGCACACATTCAGAGAAAGAGACAAATAAAGATAGATAGATAGATAGATAGAGAGAGAGAGAGAGAGAGAGAGAGAGAGAGAGAGAGAGAGAGAGAGAGAGAAAGGGGGCGGAGCAGTGACAGAGTCTAAAGAGATGACACAAACTTGTGGAAGTCGACGAATTTTGCTAATTTTGAAAGCCGCATTTTCGGTACAATTAAGTGGTGGCGGCGATGGCGATGGCGGTGGTGGGTGAGGCGACCTAAAGATGCGATGAGTAGTAACAGTTTCCTTGATGAACGCGAAAGAGCGACGACGTTTTTCTCTTTTGGTTTAGACACGAGAATATGTGATGATTATTCATAATAACCCCGCCAAGAAGGAAAAAAAAAGAAAAGAAAAACAAAAGCATCTCATTATTTTTTAAATAGTCAGTTTGGGGCGCGAGTAGAACTTCGTTGCATGTCGATATGTTAATCTATGTTAATTTTTAATTTGTACTTTTTTATGATAACACTAGAAAAATACACGTACCAGGAGGGGTAAAAAATTCCTCCCAAACAGAACAGCTTTGCGCTACTTTTATGCCCCCTTACGAAGATTAAAATCAATATATAATGCTACTAAACCTTATGCTTAGAATCCTTATTCAAATTTTGATCAACATCCATTATATAATTTTTATTCTAGAAAATGTCTCAAATTTAAGGGGTCTTAGACGAAATTGAAATTCAGAGGATCTTGCTTAATGACTATAGTTAAAATTAAATGCAAATCTAGTATATTTGAATTTGCCCATATTATGTTCCCTAAAAAAGCTTAAAAACATTGCAAAGAAACTGAAATTTGGGGAATATATTTATTAATTGCCGTCTAAAACCTACTGTTGAAATTTCACAAAAATCGAAGGTATCTGAATTTTCACGAAGAAGCTCCATCTCCTATTTGCCTTCTTTGTATAAAACTAACTTATCTTAATATAGCCCGCATTACGTACCATTATCTCTAGCAGCTGTGTTCCAAACTTCATAATGATCGGTTAATTAGTTTAGGAGTGAACCCTACACATGCAAATATATAAACATGTACACATACCTTATTTTATGCATATATAGAGATAGCGCGAGCACAAACAAACAAGTCACGCCTCAAAATTGCAGCTAAAGAAGCTGTCACACTTGTGCGCGAAAATCCACTCCAAACAGATGAAGACGAAATTATAAAAATAACAAGTTACGCGATGGTCTACAATTACGTCTGCAGACTAAAAGTTTTTCACTCGCCACAAACAAAAACGCTCAATGAAGCCGGGTGTTTCAGGTACAAAGAATCCAACACAGCCACGGAACGCCAGTCACAGAGAAGTCAGTCAAAAGATAGGACGCAACAACAATTCCTTTTATATCTTCTACAAATGAAGGAAAACAATTTAACTGTCCGAACTTACGCACACGAAATGAACAATTCACCCACACAAACAACTTTCATATCTTGCAACTTTGTAAATATATGAATATGAGTGTACACCCTCTGTCAAAAATAACGAAATAAAAATATGCTTCGCCAATGTCCGCACTAATTATATACATATAAAATAACGTCTCAATCAGTAAAGAAAGAAAGAAAATGTCTCAAACTGGAAAGTTTTAAAAAAGAAGTAAGGGAAAGAAAACGTCTCACCATGGAAATAAGTCAAGGATTTATTTCCTAATTCATTTTAGACGGCGGGGTTGTCTGACTTACTATTTGCTTTCTCGCTTCCCCTAATGGTTTCATCAGACAGTTTTTTTTACTTGCTAGTTTTTGTGTGACGGGGCGAATATTTATATAGATACAAATAAATGCACATTGGTTTTTATTTGATTTGAGGATGCTTTGTTTTAGTAATTTTGTTTTTACCATCGCAAATTTCCTTTTAAATTTGATTTGTTAGCATGAGTCATGGTACACAAAGACAAAGGACCCTCGTCTATCTTATCCATACGACGGATCACACTGCATATGTAAACATGCACTAGGCTGCATGTTTTGGTAGGTGCATGCGAACGGCAGACGTTGCAGGTGATAGATGTCCGAAAGGAAAGAGGGGGGGGGGACCCCGGAAGAAATTGAAAATATCTCTGATTGTGAGTTGGGCTACCCAGAAATTGTCTTTTGTTTGAAATGAAATAAGTGCCTCATTAAACAGGGAATCATGCTGAGACCGACCTACATGAGTAAAGTAATGTTCCTAGATGGTCTGCAGATTAGCTATTTTGATTGGACACTGTCTAGCCATTATCTTTAGTGGATATCTCCAGTAGTCAGCTTCTGAGTGGTCAAATGGTGATCACTGAGAAAAACCAGAATTTAAGATTTCCGGTCAAAAGTACATATATTCCAGCCTATGGGCAGCGAGGAAGTAGTCAGAGCCGGCTCTCTGAGGGAAGAGAGAGAGAGAGAGAGAGAGAGAGAGAGAGAGAGAGAGAGAGAGAGAGAGAGAGCAGGCAGTTAAAGTTGGACGTTCAGGAAGGCAGTTGGTTTTCGGTGGTCCTCGGGAACAGAGGGTCTGTCTGTTGTGTCGGGTTGGACTTATGTTTTTATTTGGCTGGGATAAAAGATATCATTTTTTGCAAGTCTGCTATTAAACCTAAGAAAACGCGTAGCATTTGTAATATCCAAAGAAATAAACACCTGTTACTTGTTTATAAACTAGACTTGTGGTTTTACTTGGAATGAAAAGTCTTTGTTGCAGCACTGACTGAGTCGAACGGCAACTTTGCACCAGGCATAACGAACGAGACGATCACAGCCAATGCAGTGAAAGCACTCATGCATGTTCATACATATGCATTTCGTAAAAACAAACAAACAAACAAACAAACGCAGAGATTACTTTGTCAGTGATGTAGTATATCTGGGTTCATTAGGTATTTCGGGTTTTCAACAATATATACTCATTCATCCAGACTACAAGGCTGATGTTGAGCAAAAACCAACCTGTGGCCAATAAGTAATGTAGAAAACATAGTCCTGAATGCGTACTTAATATCTTGAATTGATCGACTCAAGAATTTTTAGATGATTTAAAAAAATGCGATTTTATTTGGTCTGTTACGCTTAAGTTTCAAATAACATTTTCGTCTGTCTGTCATGTTAAGTTTGAAATAACATTTTCGTCTGTCTGTCATGTTAAGTTTGAAATAACATTTTCGTCTGTCTGTCATGTCAAGTTTGAAATAACATTTTCGTCTGTCTGTCATGTCAAGTTTGAAATAACATTTTCGTCTGTCTGTCATGTTAAGTTTGAAATAACATTTTCGTCTGTCTGTCATGTTAAGTTTGAAATAACATTTTCGTCTGTCTGTCATGTCAAGTTTGAAATAACATTTTCGTCTGTCTGTCATGTTAAGTTTGAAATAACATTTTCGTCGGTCTGTCATGTTAAGTTTGAAATAACATTTTCGTCTGTCTGTCATGTTAAGTTTGAAATAACATTTTCGTCTGTCATGTTAAGTTTGAAATAACATTTTCGTCGGTCTGTCATGTTAAGTTTGAAATAACATTTTCGTCTGTTTGTCATGTTAAGTTTGAAATAACATTTTCGTCTGTCTGTCATGTTAAGTTTGAAATAACATTTTCGTCTGTCTGTCATGTTAAGTTTGAAATAACATTTTCGTCTGTCTGTCATGTTAAGTTTGAAATAACATTTTCGTCTGTCTGTCATGTTAAGTTTGAAATAACATTTTCGTCGGTCTGTCATGTCAAGTTTGAAATAACATTTTCGTCTGTCTGTCATGTTAAGTTTGAAATAACATTTTCGTCTGTCTGTCATGTCAAGTTTGAAATAACATTTTCGTCTGTCTGTCATGTCAAGTTTGAAATAACATTTTCGTCTGTCTGTCATGTTAAGTTTGAAATAACATTTTCGTCTGTCTGTCATGTTAAGTTTGAAATAACATTTTCGTCTGTCTGTCATGTCAAGTTTGAAATAACATTTTCGTCTGTCTGTCATGTTAAGTTTGAAATAACATTTTCGTCGGTCTGTCATGTTAAGTTTGAAATAACATTTTCGTCTGTCTGTCATGTTAAGTTTGAAATAACATTTTCGTCTGTCATGTTAAGTTTGAAATAACATTTTCGTCTGTCTGTCATGTTAAGTTTGAAATAACATTTTCGTCTGTTTGTCATGTTAAGTTTGAAATAACATTTTCGTCTGTTTGTCATGTTAAGTTTGAAATAACATTTTCGTCTGTCTGTCATGTTAAGTTTGAAATAACATTTTCGTCTGTCTGTCATGTTAAGTTTGAAATAACATTTTCGTCTGTCTGTCATGTTAAGTTTGAAATAACATTTTCGTCTGTCTGTCATGTCAAGTTTGAAATAACATTTTCGTCTGTCTGTCATGTTAAGTTTGAAATAACATTTTCGTCGGTCTGTCATGTTAAGTTTGAAATAACATTTTCGTCTGTCTGTCATGTTAAGTTTGAAATAACATTTTCGTCTGTCATGTTAAGTTTGAAATAACATTTTCGTCTGTCTGTCATGTTAAGTTTGAAATAACATTTTCGTCTGTTTGTCATGTTAAGTTTGAAATAACATTTTCGTCGGTCTGTCATGTTAAGTTTGAAATAACATTTTCGTCTGTCTGTCATGTTAAGTTTGAAATAACATTTTCGTCGGTCTGTCATGTTAAGTTTGAAATAACATTTTCGTCTGTTTGTCATGTTAAGTTTGAAATAACATTTTCGTCTGTCTGTCATGTCAAGTTTGAAATAACATTTCCGTCGGTCTGTCATGTTAAGTTTGAAATAACATTTTCGTCTGTCTGTCATGTCAAGTTTGAAATAACATTTTCGTCTGTCTGTCATGTTAAGTTTGAAATAACATTTTCGTCGGTCTGTCATGTTAAGTTTGAAATAACATTTTCGTCTGTCTGTCATGTTAAGTTTGAAATAACATTTTCGTCGGTCTGTCATGTCAAGTTTGAAATAACATTTTCGTCTGTCTGTCATGTTAAGTTTGAAATAACATTTTCGTCTGTCTGTCATGTTAAGTTTGAAATAACATTTTCGTCTGTCTGTCATGTTAAGTTTGAAATAGCATTTTCGTCGGTGTGTCACGCGTAAGTATGAAATAGAACTGTCGTTGGTCTGTCATGTTACGTTTGACATAGTATTATTTGTTGATTTGTTACACGTACATTTGGAATATCATTTTCTTCGGTTGGTCATGCTTAAATGCATTTTTTTTAGTCCATCTCGTTTAAATTTAAAATATTTTTTTCATCGCTAAACGCGCAGGTTTTGTCCGGTTCAAAAGCTGTACCAGTACCTATACTTATATATAATACCGTCTCAATCGGTGAAGTTAAAAAAAGAAAAGAAAAATAAGGCAGAAAGAAAACGTCTACTACTGGAAAGTTTTAAAAAGAAAAACGAAAGAAAAACGTATCAATCGTTATACAAAGAAGAAAGAAAAAATGTTTCATTATGGAAATAGAGTGTAGGATTGCTTTCCGAATTCATTTAAGACAGGGGTGCTTATCTAGAATTACGGAGACATTCGACAAAAAAAAATGAGGAATATCTGTTTTATGTACGTACCTGTCACGGAATTAATATATCCTATACGTAAATTAATAAAGTCGTTTTTATTTTATAAAAGAAAATCAAATTTTATCGATAAACGAATAAGGGGGAAATATCGGCGCCATGTTGTTCATATTCAAGGAAGATAATACGAACTTTTGCGAAATAGAGAAATAAAGTCTTGAATTTTGGCTATTATCTCCCTTAGCTACCTTGAATATGATCCATAATGGCGTTGATATATCAACATTACCCGTTCATCGGTAAAATTTGATTTTCTTTTATAAAATAAAAACTATTTGATTAATTTAAGTGATTTTTGGTGTACGATATATTCATTCCATGACAGATACGTACATCAAACAGATATTTCTCAGTTTGTTTTCTTTTTTCTTTTCGCATGTCTTCGTAATTCTAGATAAGCACCAAGTCGGGTTGTAAGACTGGCTATTTGTTTTTTGTCTTTTTGCTTTCTCTAAACAATCAAAATGGTTTCGCCCGGCAGTTTATTTTTTACTCGCTAACTTTTGTGCAACGGGGTGGATTCATATTTATTTATTTATTTTCAAATAAATACACATTGGGCTTTATTATAGAAGTTGAATATTCCTTTAATAATAAAAAAGTAAAAAATTATAAATTAAAAGAGTAGTTTTGTTGTCTTTCTTTCTTTTTTTTAAATCTCAATTGATTAGAGAGTTCTCGCTGACTTTAACGTCTGCTTTATTGAAAATCTGGAAAGCATTTTTTTCTTTCCCTTTTCACTCAATTTGCGAATGTGTAAATGTTGCTAAGTCTGTATTTACGTGTTTCCTACCCGAACAAGACCTTTTGGCTAAGATCAAAGTGTAGTATCTGTTCCGATGGATACTGCACCCCATAGACTGGTATTGTCTTGGCCTTCGGGGCTTGATTTATGCCGGTCTATGGGTGTGTCCTGTGCAGTTCTAGGAGGTCCACCCTCCCAGGCTTCGCCTCCCCTATTTGGGGAGGAGTAAGTTTATTGCTTACTGTCTGAGGCGCCCCTACCGACAGGACTGCCCAGGCAATTTTTAAACCCCACTTTCCCGACCCGACCTTGGGTCACATCTTACTTGTGGGAGTAAGATAAAAACTGGCCTTGTGCCTAACTCCTGGAGAGGAGTAAATCAATACCCGAGCAAGACGCGGTGCAAGGCGGGAAGGTGAGGATAGCCAACTCCCCCGAGAATGAACTCTGTTAAACAATTTTTTTTATATTATTACAAACGGATAACCGCTTATCAAGTCGCACAGACCACTCGAGGATAGGGGTTATTGAGTTTGATAGGTAGACAGTGAGACACCAAGGGGATTAGTAACGATGGTTGTAACTGATCAGAAATTGACTATCTAAGAGGACGGCTCAACAAGAATTTGTTTACATTAGACTTGTAAACGGCGATGTTATAGTCAGTCGGGAAGCATCCTCGTGGTACTGTGTTCCACAGACGGGCACTTCTAGGAAAGAAACTTTGCTCATTGAAATTCTGCTTAGTTCTAGGTACACACAGAGAGAAAGGCAATTTATTGACAGTGGTTGTAGCTAGATGTGTTTTTGTTGAGAATGTTTTTTACAGGAGGGGGGAACCATAGATTGGAGCTCTGTCGAGCACCTACCATGAAAATAACGATAGAGTAGAGAAAGACAAACTACGTCTCTTCTGTGAGAAAGAGGCTGAAGAGTTGAGAAGAAGACACCATCCACTAGATTTCAAAGTCGAATTTGTACTCTGTCAAGGCCGGAAAGGATGCTCTAGGCAGCACCTCCCCTAGATGTGGCAACAGTATTTTAGACGTATTTGGCACAAAAATAGCAGTGAACAGACTCGCGGCATTCCCCGGTAGGGAAGCTTCAAGTAACCGTCAATAAACCAACCCGACCACTAAAAAAATGAGATAATGCCTGGGACCGAGCGGAACCATGCTTTTACTCTGACAAAGAAGGATCTTGGGATTCAGGTCAGTTCCTGCTGTAGAGTCACCACTTATCAAGACCACAATCCACTTGAGGATAAGGTTTAATGAGATGGAAAGATTGTCAACCGAAATATGAGATTACTTATGGGTCGGTTTATGACAAGTATTTGTTGGCATTAGATTTGAAGACGACTATGTTGTCGTTCGCAGGGAAACAGTCTCGGGGTAATGTGTTCTACAGGTGGTACCTCCTTGCAAAGAAACTCTCTCTATGGAAATTCCGCCTGACGTTATGCAGACGGGGGGAAAAAAGGGGAACCTTTTTTCTGTTGTGGTAGCTAAACGAGTTCTGGCAGTGAATGTTTTTCATGGAGGAACCAGAGATTGGGGTTCAGTCTAGCAACTTTCACTGAAATAACAATGGAGTAGAGAAAGACTAGCAACGTATCTTCTGTGATAACCCGGCTGTAGGTAACAGAAGAGGACATCCCCCACTAGATTTCGAAGTCGATATTGTACTCTGTCAAGGCAGAAAAGAGTGGTCCGAGTGGCATTTCCCCAGATGTGGCAGTGATCCTTCATCTTTATGATTAGTGATAGTGGTTTACTTTTTTTGCTGTCAGTGCAAGATGTGACGCAAGGACCAAAAGGTGGAGATAGCCAGCTCCCCGAGAGAGGAACTCTAGCTGTACAAAAATAACCCCAAAAGGGGCCCGTTGTAATTATCTGATAGGTGCGCATCAGGCGATCGGCAAGAAATCCTCCCCCCCCCCTACCAAAGCGAGAAGATAATGCCTCGGAGGATGTGTTAAATATTGGACTAGTGTAATTTTGTTAGTTGAGGATAACAAGAAATAGGGTTCAGTCGGGGTCAGCTTAGCGTACTAGAACGTCATCTTGACCTTTATGTGTGCTGAAAGCTGATGTGACGTCACATAAGAAATAGAGAGAGAGAGAGAGAGAGAGAGAGAGAGAGAGAGAGAGAGAGGGGGGGGAGGAGAAAAGTCGTCAGTTCGCTTGGAAGCACACACATGTGAATTTGTGGTTTAAGAGATGTTCTGATAATTAAGCAGTAATTATCGACTTCTCTGTCTCCTCCCAACTCCTCCGGTCAGTGGTTGAGAACAGACGATCCCAGACGAATAAACATTTTCTTGTCTAGACCGTTGTCTCCTATTGGTCCTTATTTTCGAGGTATGAACGAACTTGGTTGTAGGCAGAGTTTCCTCAGTCGGGCAAGACGCGTCACGGAACAAACGGCCAGCAAAGTATGTTATGAACGTTCGTGTATTTTAATTGATTGTGACTTGTGAGACATTATACCTCCCCAAAGAGAGGATATATATATATACAGGGTGGGCAAAAATAAGGGTCCTATTTTTAAAAATTCATAACTATTTTATTTATTGATTTAAAAAAATTTTTTTTTTTAGAATAAGTAAAGGACCCCTTCCGAAGCAAGCATGAGCCGTATTAGCCCTAAGGAACGTACCCTCATTTAGAAAACATTATTTTTGCTTAAAAAACTCAAAACAGTGTAAAAAACAATACTTTAGTTTTTGTAAGTTTTAAGAAGTGTTTTTCGGCTAAAATTTGTTTTGTTTATTTCAAAAAATCTCGGAAGGCTCAGTCTACACACACATAAAGTTTGATGAGTTTAACTTTTATTTTGTGGAAGTTATTCAAATTCAAGTTATTCAAATTTAAAGATAGGACCCTTATTTTAGCCCACCCTGTATATATCATATATATATATATATATATATATATATATATATATATATATATATATATATATATATATATATATAACATCGTTTCGGGTTTACTACCCTCATCAGTGAAGGAGTGGTGGTTGCAAGCGGTCGCATGGGGTCGAACGCAGTTCGTAGATTCAGCCTAGAATCACGAGCCTAATGCCTATGTCCACACGGCCGCGAGAAATCACCACAGACAGTAATTGAAATTAATATTCACTTTCCCGAGAGGTGGGGGCAAGCGTCTTTTTAAAAAAAAAGCATATTTCACCCCAAACAAGGCAGGCCGCCACTGTAGACGTAAGGGGTTACTGAGAATTAAGGTGTAGATTTTGGGTGTCATCCTAAGTTGGGAGCTGTGTAGCGAGATGTCTGTTTACATTAGTTTTAAACCTCTGCATATCATTACAGTCGGGGAAACAGGGAGCGTTGTCGATAGTGTTCAACGCTCGAGCGGAAATTTGCATAGTCGCTAGAATGACAACAATCTTGTAATTCCAAACAGGGCTCTACTATTAAGACTATTAGACAGTAAAGGGGCATAAACTATAAACATTTTAAAAATATTAAAGTCTTTTATACCTACAGACGACGTCGTTTCGGGTTTTCTATACTCATCAGTGCATGAGTGGCGGTTGCCATATATATATATATATATATATATATATATATATATATATATATATATATATATATATATATATTAAGAATAAATACTAATCATTTATTACCTACAGACATCGATGTTTCATGCTTACGCAATCTTCAGTGCAGGAAGTTAATTCCCGACAGTCGGCGGGTGCGAACTCCTATCACAAATCGCCACAAAGTTATGAGGAATTTAACTTTGTAAATGCCAAGTTGGCGGGTATTTACAACAAACAGCGAAGAGTGATCAACAACAACAAACCGTGTTGATCTCGCAATGAAGCTAGTGGTACTGCTTGTTATTAAACTCACTCAGAGTGCCCGGCCCTAGTAAAGGGGGCTATATATATATATATATATATATATATATATATATATATATATATATATATATATATATATATATATATATATATATATATAAACCAGATGCACTGCACCTACTCTAACGGTACTGGACTATACCTCTTCCCGCTCAAAAAGAATCTTGTCATGCCAAGGTAGTCTCCACATGTCGGATTAGGTACCGAGA
>OY744539.1:9010106-9015106 GCA_963556195.1 Sepiola atlantica | reverse complement strand
CTTTTGTAAATAGAAAGTCTTTCTTTTGTGTGTAATAAAAGGTTAAAGTTGTAAAAATATCTTTAGTGCAAGGAAAAAATTTGACCCGATATTTTGAGGAAAATTTGACCCGATATTTTTTCAACTCCCAAGGTCTAGGCCAGATATTTTGTATGAAATTTTAAGACATTAAATGGATCTCTGAATTGTTTATTGACAATTTATTGATATTTTTTGGGCAACTTATGAAAAATATTTTTTATTCAATCTTTAAAAAATAAACTTTATTGGTTTTTTTTTCACCCCAAATTGTACTATAGAAAAAAATGGATAAATCGATTTGTTTGAAAGTACTTGCGCGTTTATCTGTTATAAATAATAATATACAATATAGTTACGTTCGTAAAACAAACAAATATTAAACAACAACACGACGAGTAATGTTGTCCTGGCTGTCTCTCCTCTTCCAGAGAAATGTTTTCTTTAAAAAGAAAATAATCACCAATAATGTTTAAATGTAAACTTTATTTACTTAAAACAAATCTGAATTCCCTTCCAAAATAAATAGAAAAAATATCGGGTCAAATTTTCCTTTCCTGAAAAAATAGGTTGTTAATGTAATGAAAATTAAAATTGTTTTAAAATACTTCAGGGATTTTTCTATTTCTATTTTATACCCCAGGAAACGAAAATTTACGTATGATCCTATACTTCGTCCGACATGTTCTCCTATAACTCTCAAAATATTAGCGAGATTTTGTCAAATATTATCTTACGGTCTTACACTTAAAGTGACATCCCAACCCATATCGATGAGATCCTTTGACGCCCACCCCTATCATTCGACCACTCATTGGCAGAATAGAACGTTTATGAAAGAAGGTACATTTTCATTATGAAGCGCTGAAAAAAAGGCGCTCCTTTTTTATAGGAGTTGGGGAGCGTGAAAGGAGCCAGTTCCAATTTTGGGCGTTGGAGCAGGAGCGGGAGCAGCTTAAAAAGTAGTGGAGCGCGTAAAGCCCTGTTTATTTAGATATTTTTTAATTTCATTTTACGATTGTTTCATTAATTCTCTTTATTCTTTTAAGGATTTTCAAGACCTGATATTTTTTTAGTAAACTATACGTATCTTCTACCTCCATTGGTATATAAAATGACGTCAAGTGGGTAAACGGAACCTTATGTTATTGTTTTGAACTATATTTATCAATCATCTAACAATGTGAGTCTTGTTGTTTTTTTGTTTTTCTGATGTTTCTTGACACGATTTTTTGACTTCTGAAGAGTTGCACGTATGAAAAATACAGGATATATAACTCTATATTATGGATGTTCATGTATAGACGAAACAATCCGTCAAGTATTTGGATGTTTTGAAGGTTAATAATGATATAGTTACTGGAATCTAACTTTCTATTGTTTATATATATATATATATATATATATATATATATATATATATATATATATATATATATATATATATATATATATATATATATATAAACAATAGAAAGTTAGATTCCAGTAACCATATCATTATTAACCTTTAAAAAATCCGAATATTTGACGAATTGTTTCGTCTACACATTTAAACACTCGCGAACATGTTTTTTTTGGATTCTACTTGAATTTCTACAATATTTTTGACTCAAATCCTTAAAAATTTATTTACGGAGGTCCATAGAAGATTTAAGATGGCCTTAAATCCCCAGCCTACACCCTAACCAATCTCTTCTATGGCAGAAACAACTATTATTCTGATGGATGAATTCCTCCTGTATTTATAGTATTTGACCATATTTGATGCATTCTCCACGAATACTCCAACGGTGATTTTTGTCTTTCCATTCACAACCTTTTTTTTTTACTGGACATTTTTTTTTCAATGGACATCTTTTGCATTTTCTCACCCACTTACATCTACATTTGATAACCTTTTCAAATCTTTTAAATTATGACTTTTGGTTTATTCTCCGCCAACTTATCTATCTATTTAAATTCCTCTGATGATAAGAAACCATTCTTTGAAAAGCCTGGCTTAAGGAAAGGAAAAATATAAACATTCTTATGTTGTCTTGAATAACTAAAGATGTAATAGATTTGTCATTCTTACATTTTCATTTCTCTCTCTCCCCCCTTTTCTTTCTCTCTCTCTCTCTCTCTCTCTCTCTCTCTCTCTCTCTCTCTCTCTCTCTCTATATATATATATATATATATATATATATATATATATTACTTCGTGTATATACACATATAATATTATAAAGTGATATAATATATTGTGTATAGATTTTCAGTATTTACTTCAACAGTGCTCAATACGTGAGTAGAGCTTAGTAGTAGACGTCTCTGTGCAGATTAATTGCCATAGAAATATTTTCATACTTTGCACACACACACACACACACACACACACACACACACACACACACACACACACATATATATATATATATATATATATATATATATATATATATATATATATATATATATATATATATATGCGTGCATGTGTGGGTGTGAATTTTGAACGATTTTAATTATTTTCAAATCATATTCCAAATAAAGAGTATACACCAAGTTATTAAAGATGTTTACAGCTGTTTCAAAAGGGTGTTTATTTTCAATCATACAATGCAACATAAAATCTGTGCAAACGGCGTCTGTCATCTCCGAAAGCAACAATGTTCGAAAAAACGTTCATTCTTTGCAAAAATAAAACAAAAATCAAAAGAATAGATCCATATACATACAAACAGACCGTTTCTCTGTATTACAGCTCTTCATTGTGGCTAGACATGCGAGTGCTTCATGCTGAGATTGTAACTCGTTCATTGCTTTTTCGACATTCCGAGCTTTTACCACTGCGCCATAGGCACAAGCGAGAAATGGGAATCTTATTGTTTATATAAACAATACCAGCAGCCAAAGGGTGCTTCATTCGGTTTTACGAAGAGCTTTACATTATCACGAATAACAGCCGACGAGTTCACTTTCCACAGTGCTCAACCCACGAAGACGTAGAGGCATACTGAGGCATTTCCGCAAAGCAAATGTCTTGGTAGTTAGCCGATGAAAGAGGATGTGGTGGAGGCGAAGATAAAGTTTTCTTTCCTTTCCCTGAAGACGAACTAGAAAAAACTCTGCTAACCATAAAATTAGTGAACTATCTGTTCGCACTTAGTAGGTAGGGCAAGTTCAATATTGCTAATGTAAAAGTATGGAAGACGCGAAGGGACAACTTAATTAAACTTATTAAAATTTGAGGAAAGTAAATGGTTTCCAGTGGGGCGCAAAAAGACAGTTTGAGATGCTTTGTTGTGAATATCGACTCTGTATTTGACAAAATCTTCTATCCGTAGTTCTTTCAGCCAATCAAAGAATCTCAGCGCGTAGTATAAAAACGTAAAAACATTTTTCTTCCACTCTTTCCGGGTATCTTTCAGACAACACGCGTGCGTACGCCACAAGTCAGCATACCCCTTTTGTGGCGAAATTCCTCGACAGATTCAGCCAGAGACATTCACGGACTACTAAACAACGTTAGTATATATACACTGTGAATTTAACATTATCGCACACAAGTTTATACACACACGTAAACGCACACGGCGACAGCCGAAACCAAACGTGTGTACTCAGTTTCTCCTCACACGAAAAAACATCTATTTGACTCAGGAACGTTCCTTGAGAACTTTGAACTCACATTCTTCGCGAACTTTATCTGTCATTGTCTTAAAAAGTTATCGAATAAAGTGAATTAATTTTGTATGGATAGACTTTGTCATTCTGTCATTTGATATTGCCGCTCCCTCTACAGCTTGTCAGAAGTCAGAAGACATGACGTAGTTTCTATCTGTGCATTATGAGCGACTCTTTAATGTTCCTTAAACAAATTTATATAATAACATCAATGTGGAATAGTTCAAAGTTCTTAAGTAGCATGAATTTCAATAGTTCTTTTTATGGAAATCTGTACACGCAGTAACAAAAGTATTACTTACTGTGATCTTAAAATAAGTCAATGATTAACCGTTATAACAGGACGAGTGAACACCCTTCGTGAAAAATGACGGAAAAATAGCATGCTTCGTCAGTGTTCGCACTAATATTCATATGAAATAACGTCTAAAAAAGTAAATGAGCAAAAAAGAAAACGTCTCAAACTGAAATGTTTAAAAACAAAAGAAATTTTAAAAAAAAACGTGTCAATCGGTATAGGAAAAAAAGGGGAAAAAAGAAAGAAAATGTGTCATTGTAGAAATAGAGTGAATGATTTCTTTCCGGATTAAGCTTAGACGACGAGACGTCGTCGGACTTTTGCTATTTGCTTTCTCCCTTCCTCTAAACACTAGAAATGGTTTCGTCGGGCAGTTTTTTTTACTCGCTAATGTCTGTGTGACGATACACACACACACACACACACACACACACACACACACATGTGTGTGTGTATATATATATATATATATATATATTTGCATGTATACAATGAATACACATTGGTTTTGAATATAGAGTGGATGATGATGATGATGATGATGATGATGATGATGATGATGATGATGATGATGATGATTTAAATTTACGCCAACTCATGCCAGAGGGTGTCTACCGTAGTGCTATTATGAGCAAGCTTTTATCGACCATCAATTTGTTAACGTAGTGTAGTGGGGTAGTTCTGTATTTGGCAGGCATGTCCTAATCCTCACCCTAACCCTAACCCTGTGAACTCGCACCAGTCTAATTTTTTTACTGGTGAATAACCACTTATCCAAGCTAAAAGCCACTCGACGATAAGGGTTAATGAGATTGATAGATTAACAGTTGGATGATGATGACTATAATAATAATATTGAAAATAATGAATAGAATTAATAACATTTGATGATTCAAGATGACGGTTTACGACAAGTGTTTATTCACATTAGACTTTGAGATAACCATGTTGTAGCCCTAAGTGAAGAAATCTTGTGGCAACGTGTTTCACAGATGGGAAATTATGGAAACAAACT
>OY744539.1:8900106-9002606 GCA_963556195.1 Sepiola atlantica | reverse complement strand
TATTTATTTTTTAGTTGACAGATCAACAATCTATTTTATCCCAAAGAGAAATAGATGATCTTTCAACGGCCCTTAATCTATGACTGAACGGAGCTGTATTATCTATTATAATAATATTTATTTAGTTCTAATTATTATTATTATTATTTTTTTTTTTTTTTTTCAAGTTTTAAGTTTCGGACATTAAAGAAAGCTACAGAAGTTGTCACCTGGCTGGAAAGAGGGGAGGGGGGAAGCAACATGAAGAAGCGCCGAAGCTGCGATTGGTCGAAGTCGAACCACGTGACCCTGAACTCGTCATATTAAACCTCTCACTGTGCGAGAGAGAGAGAAAAAGAAAGAGGAAAAGAAACACGGGGTTTTGCTTTAAGTGAAAGCAAGTGGCTTGTCGCTCTCTTGCCTTTGCCAGCTGCCTTGCCTTTTACTGCTGCTAAACAACTACAACCAAACGGGGAAAAACACGGCCGCTGATCTGTAGTTAAATTATTTATCCACTGTGGGCTTGTTTCAACGCAGAGATTAAAAAAAAACAACAACACGTTCATTCATTGGTTTGAGCAAGTTCTCTATTAAAAAAAAAACTGCACGCCAGAAGAAGTATATGAAAACAAACAAAAGTTTGTCTCCCATATAAAAAAAAAATCGACTTTTTCTTTTCTGGGATAAAATTAAAAGAAAATAACTTTGACGTTTATTATTGCCATAGTAGCAGTTGTGTTTTTGTCGGAAAATTAAACGGACTGCTTAAAAAAACACAAAAACGTAACAGCCGGACATTTAAGGAAGGATCTTTTTACCAACAACGGATATTAAAAAAATAAATAAATAAAAATACGAAAGACCATGAGTGATACAAACAGCAACGGTGGTAGCGCCTATACGGTCAGTTATCATCCACGGTTGTGCCATTTAACCAAATGGGAGGACTTCAATGGTTACGGATTTAACCTGCACGCCGAGAAGGGCAAGGCGGGCCAGTACATTGGCAAGGTGGACGAAGGGTCCCCGGCGGTGGGCGCCCAACTCCGACAGGGTGACCGGATCGTCGAGGTAAATGGCGTGAACATCGGCAACGAAAATCACCAGCAAGTTGTACAAAGGATCAAGGCCGGTGGCGAGGACACCAAGTTATTAGTGGTCGACGCTGAAACAGACCTTTATTTCAAAGAGAAGAAGATTGTCGTACGGGGTGATATGCCGGAGGTTGTTTATTGTAAAACCCCGCTCACCTCCGATATTGTCCCCGCTGAAGGACCCGTACACGTGAATTCAAACCATACAGATTCAGGTAAGAAAAGTTAAAAGTGTAGTATCTGTACTTTCGGAGGAGAAATCCTTCTAGATTGAGTATGTATTTATTTTTATCCAGAGTGCCCGTTTTGGGTTTAGCTGAGCCCCCTCCCCCGCATTAAAAAAACGACCTTGTGTGTACTACGGGACACGAGTAAACAGGGGCTTAGAAAAATTAAAAATTAAAAATAATTCTTTTAATTTTTTGGATTTGTTAACTAACCCCCTCCTTGGGTCTACATTATGGCAGTCAACTTAACTTTTTTTTCTTGTTTACTTGGGGCTCATATCGATCCGAATTTTTGCGACTCACGGAACAAACCGGAAATGGCTGAATCAGTTTACGATTTGGGTGATTCTACAGAATTTGAACCAAACAGACTTTTGCCGAATTAACCCTAAACCTAGGTTAGGTTTATGTTACCCCCCCCCCACAAAAAGTTACAGAATAGTTTTCACTTGATTTGAAGAAATATTAAACAACTCATACTTAATACAGAGGGGGGGGGGGAATAATTAACCCTAACCAATGAAATGAAATGAAAAAGTTTTCATTTAATGTTAAGACTAATGTTCGACTCTGCCATTTCCAGTCTGTTCCGTAAATCGCAATCTGAAACATTCGGAGGTAATCGAGCAGAACAATCGAGAATCGCGACTTCCGCTTAAATTTTAAACCAATTGTTTTGGGTAAATGTTGAGATCGACGGTCTAAACAGTTCCCTATAAAATTAGTGTATAGGCGAAAATGTGTGTGTGTATAATGAACGTGAACGACGTTTTGGAGTTAAAATCAAGGTGCCGCTTACTTTCACGAGGACATTGCAATATTTAAAGAAATGTATACACTTTATGTACTTAAGTGTTAGATGAAAATGAGATTGTACAGAAAAATTACGCGAATTCATCCAGTATTTATTAAATTATAAGAAAAAAAACAAGATCTTGCGTATCTGTAGACATTCATACTTACTTATTATGCAAGGGAAATAACTCAAATTTATTTTTCGGGAAAACTAAAATGGCGACTGTACCGACATTAAAAATCGTTTTTTAAAAATAAATACTGGATAAATTTGCGTAATTTTTGGTGTAGTCATTAAGCTACAACGTAAGTACATAACAAAGTTTATACATTTCTTTAACTATTTCTTTTTGAGAGGCCTAACATGTCGTGAAAGTAAAGAAGCATGAAAATCAATTTAGTTTTACGTAGTAATAAGGTTGAAGACGTTTTTACACTTTTCGTCCTGAGCCATACAAAAAAAATATATTGCTTCTTGTTTAGAAAAGTTTCTTAATTTGTAATTGTTACTTTTCTTTCACTTTTTATCTAAACAGAACACACTCTTTACTTAATACCCCCCCCCCCCCTAAATTTCGGGATTAAACAATACGGAACTTTATTTAATGCAATGTATTTCACCTGTGCGTAAAAAAATATCATTTTCATTGAAACTTATAATCTCTATTAAAATTGTTAATGTTTCTCGTTTCTACGTAACTTACACATTATTTTCCCTTAATCATTTAGTTATTAAACTAAAATTTCTAAAACTTAAAAAAAAAAAAAGATTAAATCTAAATCTACCAAAGTGCATTTTCGTTTATTCGTAAACAAGTTAAGAAAAAGAAATTAATTTGTTTGTGACCCTTCGAAATTTGAAAGGAATTTGTAAGCCTTTAAATGTTCGGATAGAAAAATAATTTTCGTCTTTAAAATTCATAGCTAAATAGTGTCTTATAGCGTAGTTAATTTATACAACTTTGTTTTTATTGACTCGTGTGTTATTAAAATAAAGATTTATATACAGGATTATTCCCCCCAATTTTTAACTTGTGAATACCTTAGAAAAACTAGGCGAAAAAAAACGATTAGAATTTATAGTGGGAGATCAGTTCCCTATATATTTTTAACGTAAAATGACCCAATCCGAGCAGTTAGTTAACCAATTTGGTATTTATGCAGTTTACGAACCGGGCTGAAATAATTAATAACCTTATAATTCTATTATTAACATGGGGAGGTGATTAACTATTCTGTACATTCAACTAACAATTTAATAACAAACGAAACCGTAAAAAATGAATTTTAACATGAAAATCCTATCTAAAAAATAGCCCGGTTCGTAAACTGCATAAGCACCACCAAATTTTATTACTAACCCTAAGTTTGGGAAGGATTTCTCATAGGCCAAAATGGTTAACTGCCCTTAAATCCTAAAATGGCCCGGAAATCATTTTACGTTAAATTTCCTATGCGAAATTGATTCCCCACTCTAAATTCTGAAATGTTTTCTGCAATTTTCTTTCCGACAAGTTATTTTCATGGTGTTTTCACACGTAATCGTCTACAAAAAAACCAACTCCCCCCCCCCTCTCCTTCGTATTGCATTCAGATGAAAATTTTCTCAGCTAAAATGTCACATGTTTTAAGCTACGTAACATACCTGGCTGTGTTGAAAAAAAAACAAACTCTTGTCAAGGTGTGTAGATGACATTCTTGTCGATTGTCATTGATTTAAAATGTCATTCTCTCTTGGTCTACACCTTGCTTGCACATTTTCAATTTAAAACAGGTTTTTATTTTTTTAACCATTGAAAACTTAATTTTAATACGGAAATTGAAAGTATCGTGTTTCTCGCCAATACGTAACTTTGATAAATACTTTATTTATTAATCAAATATTTATTGAAATCTAAGTGAATTTTGTTGTTGTCCCTGTCCCAATAATCTAAAGTGCCCCCTTTTTGGAGTTGTATTTTCCCTACATTTCAAACCGACCTTGGGTCTAACTTTGCCCTCGTGGGAATGCAAACAGACTAAAACGAATGTTAAATCTTTAAAAAAAAATTTTTTAATTTTTAATTAAAAAAAAGAAAAAAAAAATTCGAAGCTAGTTTTAAGATTAAAGTAAGACACAAGGTCGGTTTTTAATGTTAGGAAAATCCAGCTCCCTAAAAAGGGGTACTCTGGATTGAAATAGAAATTGCCTCAGTCTAGAAGCACTTCTCCTTCACTGACCGAGGACAGAATAGACTAAGTGTAGCATCAGAACAGATACTACACTTTGTTCACTTTGAGTTAAACTATTCGAATGTAATGTGCATATTTTAATCTAGTTTCGACTTGATCTGTCTTTAAAATCGTTAATTTTAACTTTGAACTTTCAAATTTAATTTATGAAACTTACCCCCCCCCTTCCTCTCCATTCTTTTCTTAATGTAATCATTACACCTTACACGTGTATTTCGCTAATCCACCTATTTAATCCCATCTTTTATATAACCAACTGTTTTTCTCAAAGGAATGTTAGCAGTTTACGACTAATCCTAAATCGGAGACAAGAGAATCCACTATGACACCCAAATTGAAAGCGATAAACAGTTAGACTAATTTAATAAAATAAACTTTTCAAGTAAGGTTGTCATTTCTCAAGTCAATGGCTCGATTGTTGGCCAGATCTGTTTTATTAAACTTAATTTGTGTTGGCGTTGAAGAGATTGTCGAACACGAGGCAGTGGTTGTTAACATGTCCCCTTAAAAAGGAATAGTAGTATCTTCGGGATCGCATCAGTAGCAGCAGTAACTCATTTTACTTGGCCTAAAATGTCTATTTCCCTTTCTTGTGCTAGGCGATCTGTTTAATGTTCTAAATGATAATCAAATGTTAAACCAGATTTCTGAGTATAATTAAAGTTAGTTTTAAATTCAAACTTTCTTTAGAATTAAGACTTGCGATCTATGCAACTTTTTAAAAATTTTATTTAGAACGAAAATAACTAAACCCCAATACTGTTTTTTTTTTATTTTTTTAATTTTTTTTTTATTAAAAATGTTAATTTTACCAGAAATTATTTTCTATTCGTCAATTTAGATTTCAAAATCAATTTTCTAAGGCAGCGACGTAAACACTGTTTACAGCCACTTCCCCCCCCCCAATTATCTCCGTATAATAACGATCAGATAAAATGTATTGTCTGAGTTTCTCGCCTACACGTAACTTTGATAAATACACATTGAATTGTTGTTTTTTTATTTATTAAAATGTTTAAAATAAGTGAAAACCAATTTTTAAATGCTATTGAAAAAAAATGGTACTTCTGCAGTTTACAGACCATGATATTTTTAGATAGAATTTTCAAGTTAAATTCAGTTTTTAAAGTATCTTATTAAATTGTTAGGTGAAAGTACAGAATAGTTAACAAACCCCCCCTTCTCCATGTTAAGAATGAGTTTCTAAATAACGTTATTTGAGTACGCGCACGGCCCGTAACCTGCTGAAGTACACAATTAAAAAAAAACAATAAAAAAACCCACATCAGTTTAAACTATTTTTCTAGGCAATGTGACCAGCCGTGGCCGTCGTAAAAGGCCACGTTTCATCCGGGCAACGCCGGGTGAATCCACCTTGTTGAAGATAACGAAATATCGTCACTGTCTACGTGAGATTTTCGCAAGAAATGTTCGCCTCGTATTAATGTGTGTATAGTCGAAAGTCTACTATTGTGGTTTCTTCATACCCCCCCCCCCTACTCACTCCAATATTTCCCGAATAAGCAACTATTCTAGAAAGGAACCGACTTTATTAATTACCCACTTGGCTAGATGAAACAGTTTTGTTATTGTAGATTAACACACTTCGCTAAATCATCCCCTACCCCCCCCCCCCCCAACATTCTACTTTTTTAGGCGTTTTGGTGTGAAAACACCTTGAAAAACTTGTTAAGAAAAAATTATTTGAGAATTTAGAGTGAGGGATCAGTTTCGCATTTACATAAGAGTAAAATGATCTCTAGCGTTTTGAGGCAGTTTACCCCCCCCCCCCAAAAAAATTGTTTCGTTATGGGAGATAAATTTGTGCATTTTTTTTCTGGGAGGCTACTCTTTTTAGGTTACGTATGGTCTTACAACCTTGTCACTCTGACGTAGGGTTAGTGGTAAAAAAAAATCTAGGTTAAGTACCCTGAAGTTAGAATAGCCGCGGCCGTCGTAATAACCCGGAAATGGATCATTTTACGCTAACTATATGTACGAAACGCCCACCCCCTCCCCCGATTACTTTTCTTTTTCTTTCCGACAAATTTTTCCGATTGTTCACACGTAATCGCTTAAAAAATTAAATTTCTCTGTGTGGGTGGGGGGGGGGATAGCTGAAGGTGTTAATCTACAAATTTATAATTTTTTTCATTTGAAAATACCCCCGTCTCTCGCGCGCACGTACACACATTCACACGTACACATACATTCACACATGCATTCATTCACGCATGCACGCACGCACATGCATACATGCACGCATGCGTGTGTGCATACATGCACGCACGCATACGCACATGCATGCACGCACGCATACACATGCATATATACACATCCATACATGCGCGCACATACATATACATACACACGCGCGTGCACACAGTTTTAGACATTGTTTAATGTTTCCTAAAACGACAAAACAAATCAGCATTCCGGATTGACCGCCACTCCATCTGTTTCAGGAATGTTTTCACTTTTTTCTCCTATGTTGATCATTTTGGCCAACCCTTATGAGACTCGCCCTTCTTTCCATCCATTGTATTTCTCATTTTAGGTTTCGCTAGCTGTTTCTACCCGGTGTTGTCCTGGAGTTTTTTTTTTAATGATTTATTTTAATTTTTTTAATTTTTATTTTAACCAAATTATATTTTTAGAAATAGGATTTAAAGATTTAAATTTAATTACGAAATCGTTTGGTCACTAAATTCTAAATTGAACAAGGTTGTTATAAACTACAGCTAATTTTAAGGTAATTTTAAAAAATCTATAAAATTATTGGATATAAACAGCTCCCAAAACTTTTAATCTTTTAATATATGCGGACTTGCTAACATTTAAAATCCAGAAATGGCTTTTTATTTGACAGTTCAAATGCTGCCAAATTCGCTTTCAAAGTTCGAAGAATCAAGAAGTAATTAATCTTTTTTAGGTACGTGCAAAAATGGCGGTCTTTTGTATGGACTATGCTTATTAAAAAGCGCGTATCATTAATTATTTAATTAGTTTCCGTGTAAACTTTGATTGTGTTTGAAAAATAAAAGCCTAAACTTAATCTCTAAACGAAAAAAAAACTGCATATTTACGTGTGAAAAATAAATTATGAAATATGGCACAAAAAAAAAACATTCAGTGAATTTTGAACTTTAAAAAAATTACTTGTAAAAATCCCTTGAAAGATAAATATAAGTTTTTGGGAACTATTTCAAAGATAATAACTAAATTAGTCATAAGACACGGAATTTAAAAAAAAAATTCCCACATTTTACTAAATAAGCAAAATTATCCCTCAGTCATGAGTAAAATCTGCCATGACTTATCGGTGAAAGACTTTGTTTACCAATTGACTATCGCTATGCAAAATATATGGAAGACAAAAATGTCATAATTTATCATTAACTTTATATATAAAATGGTTTTGTAATAGTTTATAGAAGTTGAAAAATTATTATCCATTAATTTCTTTTAAGGTTATAAAGAAATTTAAGTACCTTATTTTGTTATAATAAAAAAGGAAATGCTTATTTAATTAAAATATTTGAGTGTGCGCAATTAAGATCTTTATTTTTAACTAAAAAGGTTCATATTTAACTTGGTATTAGTTTTTAATTTAGTAATACTCTGAAATTATTGATGACGTCTGTTTTTCCTTAGAATTTGAAATAAAACTTTTTAAATGTTAAAAATTATTAAGTTACGAACTGCGTAAATTTTATCAATTTTTTTTTACATGATTTAAAACTTTAGTTACTTGATTTATTCTTAACGTGTCGTAACGATAAATGACATTGATTCTTTTTAAAATAAAGTTTTTGTTTTAATTTTAAGTGAAGAAGTAAATTAAAGTCAATGACAGCACTGACAATTTATTCATTGAAAAAAAGTTAAAACAGTTATTTATTGATAAACAGAATTCAATTTTGAAAGAAAATGTCATGTTTGAATTCTCTTTATTTATTAATAAATAATTTTAACTTAAATATTTATTAATGAAAAAAGACAAAACAAATACAAATCTTTCCAAATAATTGACAATGAATTGTGAAATTAACGAAATTGTTGAATCTCTAAAAATAAAAATTTGAGGCCGGTGTAAAAATGAGTGCTTGTTGAAAGGCTAATCTCAGCTGGTTATTACAGAACGGGGCTACCATATCAAAGTTCATCGTTAGTAGAAATTATCCAATTTTTAAAATTCTTAGTTAACTTCCTGGGTCTCAAATTTGTCAATTTTTTGTTTATTTTCAAGATTATAATTTTTTTTTCTTGCGCTGATGATGCAACGTTCATGTATGAAAGAGAAATATAATTATGTCGCATTTTTTATTTTCCCAAAAACTCTAATCATTAAAATCACATGAAATATTTTTTGCAATTATATTTTTTGGGGTGAAAATATTGATTAAACAATGTTTTATTCAATAATAATATCGCTAATTCAAAAAATTAATTTGTAATTTGTAAATTTGTAAAAATATTTTTTATATATTACGAAAAAAGGCCCCTAAATACCGTGTTAACAAAATCACTATGATTTTACATTTTGGGAATCGGCCATTGATTTTGCACGTAACTAATCTTTTTCAACTATTAACAAAATTAAAATGGCTGACTTGTTTACAAAAAAATGAAATGCATTCTGATGGATATAATTTACTATTTTATAATAGTTCGTTTTAGTAAATTACACTTGCATTTTGGATTGCAATAAATATTCGATCAGTAGTAAATAAAATATTCTTTCTTGTAATATCCCCCCCCCCCCCTTCTTCACACACATAACACGTGAAGTAGTCTTATAATTTTATTAATGTGATTTCCGTCTTCGTGGGTGGTGTCCCACAATATGCTTCGGTACCTAAAGCCTTGTAAGGGTCTAAATTAGGGGCGGATTAAGGTTTTATAAAATTGTACAAGAGATAATTTACAAAAAAAAAAAGATTGACATGTTTGAGCTAAAATGGAGTTAGTATTACGTATAAATAGGAAAAAACACTTTAAATTAGCACATCGGCTTATTTTCAATATGATTTCCTATTAAACATGGCGCCATCTAGGCAGTAAGCCGATAATACTAGTATATTTACTAATTTAAGCCGTTATCATATTTCATGCGTAATACTAAATTGATTGGTAAATTTGTAGTTTCCTGCTCAAAATGGCGGACAACTCTGGCGTCAATGAATCGTCTGCTATTTTCCGACCTCACAAATGAGTAAACACAAATTGTTTTGGACTAGTTTCAATTTACCTTAAATTATTTTAAAGAAAATACAATTGGGAAGTTAGTCCAAAACAATTTTTGGTGTTTACTTACTCATTTGTGAGGTCGGAAAATAGCAGACGAGTTATTGACGTCAGAGTTGTCCGCCATTTTGAGCAAGAAACGACACATTTACCAATTGATGTTGACTCCAAAGCGTTCAGCATGTCATCTTAACAAAACGATTTCTAATGGCTTTTCGAAAACTCTTCACTTGCCTCTAATCTAAACCTTTACCCTAATGTCTTTAAAAAGATTAAAGAAAAACTAATTTGAAAAGATTAATTTAAGTTTAAAGTTTGCCATTTTCGTTTTATTACGTTTTACGTTTAGTTATTCTTGATCATATTTTTACCACCTGAAAATAGAATTCGTAGTAAGTAAAACCGTATATTGAAAAGAAAAAAAATAACTAAAAATTTATCATTAAACATTTTTTTTTATCAATAACCGACAGTCTAATTCAATTGCTGTGGCTCTTTCTACGTTATGATTTAAAACGTCTATATTCTACGTTCGTTTGATTTATGGCTGTTTTTTTAATTTTTTATCACCGGCCTCTGGTGACGACTGAGGGGTGAAAAGATTTCTTTCTTCTCTTCAGCCAATTACAAATTTTTCCTATCGACCCATATTAAACTTCTAAGTCACTTAACCCTTACCCCCACCCACCACCACCCATAGCAATGTTAAATGTTTAACAATTGCTAGTTTCTCTCGCCTTCTCAAAGCTTAGAAAACAATTTTATTGGGCTTTAATGGCTAGGTATAATTAAATTAATAGTATCTTCGGACTATAGATTGAACAACTTTTTTTTCTTTTTTTTTTTTTTTAAGACGAAATTTGTTAAATCTATTTAGCTGCGTACATGAGTCTTACAGCGAATGGCTGGCCGTTTCAACTTCATTTTTCGGCGAACGCGCATTACGCAGACGCACCTCCGCTATCTAAAATGTTACACCCCCCCCCCCAAAAAAGTGAGCGTTTTTAATTCAAAGTGTAGTATCTGTTCCGATGGCTGCTACACTCCTTAGACTGGTACCGGCTTTGACCTTCGGGCCTTGATTCCACCGGTCGTAGGGATTGCCCTGTGCTTTTCTTCCTCACCCTTTGAGAAGGGGTTAGTTTATTGTTAATCGCCTGAGGCGCACCTATCGGGGAATGCCGACGTGGCTGTCTAGGCATTTTTTTTTTTTGTAGGCCAGAGTGCTCATCCTCTAGGGCGCTGGCTTTTCAATCCCATTTTCCGACCTTGTGTCACATCTTACCGCTGTGGGAGGAAGATAAAACAATTTCCCTGTTGTAAAAACAATTGTAAATATAAATATATCCACATGTTCCCACACCTACATCTATTTCTGAATTAACACATTGCAACAACTTTGGTAATTTTATAGAATCGCTCCCGTCTCCAATAGTGTTGTTGGTGCGAAATAAACAACAACAAAAAAAAAAACGCTCCCTTAACTCTTCACTAACTTTAAGTCAGTGACAACAGACCGTCTCAAAGAAAAAAAAATCTTATAATTGATGGTAAAGTTAAAGGTTTTTTTTTTTTTTTTTTTTTTTTTTTCTCTCTCTCGATTGGAAACTGAGTGACGCTATAAAGTTACCAGAACTTTTTTAATCAGTGTTTCAAGCAAACTACACAAACTCTTAAAGAAAAACTCATGAGTACTCCCCCCCCTTCTTGGCCTTTTGGCTAAGATCAAAGTGTAGTATCTGTTCCGATGGATACTGCACGCCTGTCCTGTGCAGTTCTAGGAGGTCCACCCTCCCAGGCTTTGCCTCCCCTCTTTGGGGAGGAGTAAGTTAATTGCTTACTGCTTGAGGCGCCCCTACCGGGGAATGCCGACGGGGCTGCCCAGGCAATTTTTAATGGTCAGAGTGCTCACCTCTCGGGCGCTGGCTTTTCAACCCCCACTTTCCGACCCGACCTTGGGTCACATCTTACTTGTGGGAGTAGGATAAAACTGGCCTTGTGCCTAACTCCTGGAGAGGAGTAAATAATACTCCCCCCCCCCCCCCTAAAAAAAAAAATCCCGGCAACTTTTTATCTCGTGGTTTTGAATGAGAGGGTCATCTAAAGAAAAATGACTTCGTGGAACTGCAAGGTTTACTCATATTGTAAGTTAATTAATAGCGTTTTGGAAAATGGCCAAAGGGCGGTCCGATTTACATTAAATGAACGTGACAATCTTCCCCACCCCTTTTCAGTCTAAACATTAGTTTTTTGTTTTTTGTAACTTGAATATTTGATGCTTCATCGATAGTATATGAGGTATCATCTGAAATGCGCCTTTTTAAGGGCGTCATGCACATTCGCGTGTTTCTCTTACAAAAAATTATTTTTCCGAAATATTTATTAAGTCTTATCTTTTTGATTATCCTAATATTAGTTTAATTTTGTTCTCCTTGGAACTTCTTATTACAGCATAAATTTATTTCCATATGGAAACAGTACGGAAGACTGAATATAAGTATTCACTTGAACTTAGTAGTTAACAGCTGGAATTCGCTACCAGACAGTGTGATCAGTGCCAGAACCATGACTGACTTTAGAACTAAACTAGACCGACATTGGAGAGACACTCTATATGACCCGGCCATTGCACGCACTCTATAGTCTAGATGACACACGAAGAATACATGATCAGAAGTTACAGGCATGCGCCTTTTTCCATTAAGAATGTATTTATGAAATAATTTCTGATTTCGCTTATTGAGACGCCCCCCCCCCCCCCCCCCCGTCTCTTTAAAACACACACACACACCCCTTGGCTTCCTACGGAAACGGTTTAATGGGGGTGGGAGGTGGTACCGAGCACAGGATTTCTGACAATGACAAAAATACTGAAAATTCCTGTTTATTTTTGTTTTGTTTTTTTAAACATTCAGGCGACATTTATTATTCCTATGCTGGGGTTTTCTATCAAAACGTGTCTTGAGTGTCGACTGCCGCAATTTCTCTCGGAGCACAGGAGCAGTATATCCTCAAGCGAAGATAGCCTTTTTTCGTGGCTGACTGCTAAAGGTCTCTGGATGGACTCCTTAAAAGGTTTGGTCGAAATTACTCTGCACTAGTCTGGTTGGTCATCGTGCGACCAAACCACCTCACTAGGGCTGCTCTCCACAAGAGGAAACAAATGTCAATGTTTGACTGCTACATCTTTAAAATAACTTATTCTTAGCTTGTACATTAAATTGACGTTTCTACAGAATTTAAACTGACTTTCTGCTGAACTAAAAAACTAAGTTTAGGGTTTTTAAAAAAACCCAGTTTGGTTCAAATTCTGTAGAAGTACCCATTATTATATTACAAAAAATATATCGGTACCCGCTTTTTTTGGGTGGTGGGTGAAAATTATTTTGCAGATTTAAAATTGTTGCATACAAATTAATTTCTGATGTTAATAGGCCGAAGTAGTGTATTAGTATATATCTGGTTATGGGATCTATCTCCAAAACTCTTGTAGTACTTTGTGATATTCCATTTTATGGACGGCATAAGCGCAGACTCTATATTATTGTGCTATTTTTTTTTTATAGAACAGATACTACACTTTGATCGAAGGCCTGTAAAGTGTATTTTAGTTTCATGAGCGAAGCAACATGAGATAAAAATACCATTTTTTTTCTTTTGGCATTGCATCTTGGGCGATCCCATTTTGTAAAAAGGCGTCGAAGGTGATAACATATGTAGGAACATGACATTGCCTTAGCGTATTATGTATAGATTATTTAAGTTTTGAAATGATTTATAAACTTTTACAGTCATCATATCGTATTCAGGTTGAACATCCATTTTACATGCCGGCATGTGTTGGACAGATTTTTAGAAAATTGACTTCAAAACTTATCTCGGGTCAGATTTTTTTGGAAGTTTTTTTTTTTTTTCCTTAATCGAGGCAAGATTTTTATAGGCCGGTTACATTCCTGATGCAAATCCAATGAAGTGATAGGATCAGCGTTTTTATCCAGATATCTTCTCTAGGTGATTGCCTACCAAGTCTAGAAAGTGCTTTACCTGCTTTTAGTGTAAACATTTTATTGGGACACCATGTAAATCCTGAACTTGACAGATGCAAAATAACATTTCTTATTGATTGCTTGATTTAAAAGATAATTTCAAAGTCGAGATTTCCCTTATTTCTTTGACTGGTATAGCTTGATAAAATAAAACGCTACATATAGAATTCTGCTTCGTATGCGGTTTCGTCGCTATTGGCACATGCTTCTAGAAAAGTTTTTTGAATTAACCATTTTTTTATATTTCATCCACTCGGCCATTTTTTTTTTTTTTTTTTTTTTTTTTCTTCTTCTTCTCTTTGCTTAGTAATTTCAGAGTAGGAGTGACTACTCCCCCCCCCCCCCCACTATACACAGTAATAAGTCATTTTATTTTCTTTATCTTTTAGAAAATTAAATTTTTGGATGGATGATTCAATGACAAAATCTACATAAGTTTTGCAATAAAATCGATAAGACGTCTTGAAAATATTGAAATTTAAATCTCCTGAATATATTAAACCTTTTTTCCAACGACAAAATAGACATGGCACTGTGTGTATTATAATATAAATAAGATTTATATAAATCAGATTGATTCGCAAGGGAATCTAATTTCAATTTGAAATGACAAGTTCGACATTTTGAAATTAAATAGAGCTTACGATTGTATTTATTTCAAGATTTTTTATAATTTATACCCAAAACAACTCAACGGATTTACAATTGTTTAAAAAAAAAAATCTGCACCGTAAATAAAATATCCAGGTAGTCTATTCTATAAAGAGCAGTTGTCTGTCTGTATGTCCAGCTAAAAGTTTTTAAAAAAACCCCAAAAAAAACAAACAAAACTATGAAACAAACGCTGACAAAGTTGGTATATTTTTGATCGTTGCTCTGGATAAATATTTAACATTTAAAAAAAAATCATTCTTTGGTTAACTGGGCCAGGTTTCGTCAGGGGGGTGTCGGTTTTTCAGCTATTTTTATGATTCGGAGGTAGATGGAAGTTTTAATATAAAGATGTTACACTTTTTAACCTTCTATTTTGTATTTTTATGTGCCTGAGTAGCTCTGCTAGTTTACCATAAAACACTAATTTTTCTCTGGCATCCTTATTTCCTCCATGCGATGAATCTCACTTTTCCGTCTTGAACTAAGGATTCTGAAGAGAACTTGTTTTATGGTAAACTACCTGGATATTTTTACTGTGCAGATTTTAACCAAATCCATTGAATTGTTTTGGGTATTAATTATAAGATATAATTTTTAAAAATCTTGTATATAAAACCACTGTAGCATGCCGACCGTTTTCCTCTTTTTTTTTTTTTAATATAAATTAGATTTTTGAAGTTAAATTACTTCTGGTAGTGTTTAATAAATCCATTAAATGTAACTGTTCAAAATTATTACACTTAAACAAAAAAAAAAAAATGATTAAAAATTCGAAAGTTACGTTTTAAACGTGAATTATCAGACGGGTTTGATAATTGTATTTGGTGCTTCTGCAGTATTGTGTACATATGAAATATTTTCGTCAGTAATTTAAGAGTGACTTGAAAGGAGGAGATAATTCAAACTTTGTCAAATCTGATTTCACCAAAAATGGAAGTTGGAAATAACTAATTTTAATACACGACTTGCATGCACACAACATTCAGTGTTCAGCACTGACTTTTTAGTACAAAATCAAGTAAAAATTCAGACGATACGTTAACACTAAATAGATTGATTGAAATAAATTAAACATCAAATAATAAATAAACCAGTTAAAAAAAAACAACACGTAATTGAATGGGAGTAAAGTTTAATTGAACGAGACATGTGAAAATTTTTATACCAGGTACAATTCTGTGAAAATAAATCAGATTTGACAAGTTTGAATTATCTCCCCCTTTTCGTCATTCTTTTAAATTAAAGACGAAGTTACTTAATATGTACACAATACTGCAGAAGCACCTCTTATTTTATATGCTACTAGCGGAACCCGTCGCCCGGCGTTGCACGGGAAAAAGTACTACCTATTGCATAAAAAAGAAACGGCCTATTGTTCTTCCCCCCCCCTCTACCATGTTGGTGAATGTTTTAAATCTAAAAAAATAAAAATGAAGTGGTAGAATAGAATGGGATCGAACGCTGTAACTGGCGATCATGAAACCTCCCTTAACGACTGCGCCACGGTTTCGGGATAAAAAGGAATGTGAAAATAGGCGAATTAAGCTAAGCTTGTTTATTGACAGCTTCTGCCAGCAACGGTTTAGGTCATTTATTTCGGCAAGTTTTCTATAATATGCGTGTTAAAGGTGTATGATTTTGAAAATGTAAATGTGTCGGAGTCTACCAGTATCTTGGCGCTTATTGAATTAAATAGCAAGTCGATTCGATCAAGAAATTGTAGCCGCCATGTTGAATGCTGAAATGTTGCAGGAACTGTGTTCGTTAATTTCATTCGCTGAAATCCAGAATGAATTTTAATATAGAAGTCATAGGAAGAATTAGAAATAACGTAATCTGATATTCGCGGAATATCATCGGAGTGAACGGGAGCGGTCATTAAGTCTTTGCGTATTGCTTTATATTATGTAGTAAATTAATACCATGCAAATAAGGACGGACTGTTTTGTGAAAAGTAAACAGTGTTTATTAGTTCCCGGTGTCGATGAGTGGAGTGACAGTACATAATTGTTAGGAGGAAAGTTTTTGCTACCACCTATATGGAGTTTGTGTGTCGTAGATGGTGGGCCAAATGTAATATTTAGTGTTAGCTGGAAAAAAATAACTTTACTCAAACACGCTCGAGTGAATAAGTGTGATATAATGGTGAGTTTAGTAGTCTGTGATGCATGGGGTTATTTTCCTATACTTCGAGAAGGTACAGGGGAAAAATCGTCTCTACTTTATATATTAGATTTTATTGACTAAAATTCAATTTTTTTCTTTTATTGGTTGGCTACATTTGCATTTTTTTTTCTTTTTTTTTTTCCCCCCCATTACCAGTCTTCCGTTTTGTTGCTTGCTGCATTTGTGCCAATGTCTCTTGCTGACTGATCTTCAATTGTCAGTCAGTTGGGGGGGGGGAGTCTTTTATGCACTCTTTCCTGTGTTTACTCATATTCGAACAAGGCCGTTTTTATATTTAATACAATATTTATAAATAGTCAATTAGCTGCTGAGTTTGTGAGATAAATAGAAACACAAGACGTGTATTTATACACAAGATGTCGGCGTACTCTAAAGATAGGACTCCACATATAGTGTATGGAGCTAGTCTTCATCTTTATAAAGTTAGGTATGTATTTCTATGTACAGGATTTACTCCTAAACTAATTAACCGATCATTATGAATTTTGGAACATAGCTATTAAGCGTAAGGGGTCAAAATTAGGGCTATATTTAGTTTAGTTTTATGCAAATTGAGCAAAGAGGGAGGCAGAAGCCCTTCATGAAAATTTAGATACCTCCGTTTTTTTTTTTGTTTTTTTTTTTTATCCTTAATGTAAAGTTGTTTGTGATATTAGATGTAATTTTCGATTTGGCTTTGAACCGAAGACTTCTGATTTTCTGATTTTTTTTTTTTTTGTTTTTATTAGTCTGAACTCTCTGGGAAGAGAATGAACGGTTGCCATCTAGCATAAGACAAATCTCTGTAAAAAAGATTGAGCCTCCTATGTAAAAATAAGCATTATAATTTCCCTTTAGTAAGTATGACTGCCGACAAAGTGGTTGGGTTTCGATTCTCTGCTTGAAGCACTTGCCATATCTAGCCGCACTGAAGTCGTTATACAATGAAATGGCACTGTGGATTATATTTTATATACTGAGTCACCACTTAGCAAGACCAAAAGCCACCCAAGGATAAGGGTTAATGGGATTATCAGTCGGATAATGAACAATACTATGATAGGATTGGATTATTCAAGAGGATGGCGCAACAAGTCTTGGATTTGAAGACGACCATGTAGTCAGCAGGAAAGCAGTTGTGTGGTATTGTTCTAAAGATGGAAAATTCTTGGAAAAAACTGTCCATGGTAGTTCCATTTTGTTTTAGATACACAGGAAGAAAATGGCGTAGTCAGTCTTATTAAAATGGTGCGAACATCTGGTTAAGGAGCAGGAAAGAGTGGGTAACCTTAAGACAAGTACAAAATGAGTCGATGAAACCGTGAACATCAAAATCGATATCATATTTCAAAAATTTTATAATCTAATCCATTTGTCTATTGACTAACCCTTAAATACTTTATTTTTTTTATATTGGTTTGAAAATCAAGCGAAAAACCTTTCATAGGGGTAATATAACATTGTAGTATAAATGATTTTTGGAAGAAAGAAATATTGAACAAAAATAATGTTGCAAATGTGCAACAAATGGTATAAAGTTTTACATGTATAACAAAACACTACAATATATGCATCTAAATCATAACACTAGAGAATCATAAAATTTTTACTTGCCATTATAATGACCAGATTTAAAGGTTTAAATGAGACACCACCATGATTATCTGCACCAACTATAAGTATTTCCAGTTTTCATCAAACTGAAGTTTGACTACAATATGGTTTATGAGTCAGTCTGCTGAAATAGACAACACAACTATGGCCACACTATGAAGAGTATTGGTGATCCAGAATTTACCGATGCTCTTCCTATTTGGTGCAATGGGTTGCTTTCAACGCTTCTAAAACCAAACTTCTATCATCACCAATGCTCAGATCCTTGTTTTTCCCAGTTTAAATGTCTCTCTCCTTGAAACTGTTTCTTTTGATAAGGGGTCCTAGGACTGCTTTTCACTCCAGATCTAAAATGGAAGACCTATATCCAATTTGTTACGGCCGTTCGAAAGTATCTGACTCTTGATGCAATACTCTACCTATATGAGTCAGATACTTCCTAAGATGTGGTGCTGCTGCCACGTGTAGGGAGGTGCCACTTACTTTTCCTTGCCTTAGTAGAGTTCAAAATCGATTTTGCAAAAATAAAAATAAAAGGTTGAGCAATTTCCAAGATAATTTCAAGGTTTTGATTTTTTTTTTTTTTAAATTTATTTGAGTAATGGTGATTGTTTTAAAATTTAAACTCTTCATTTTATAAGAACATGATTTGCAGGTTTTGAGATCTTATGAAAGCCCGAAGCATGTGAACCAATAGAAATAACTCTAGTGTTTTCTGTATCGGTGCTGTTGAGTATTATGTAGGGATGTGAGTTCTCCACTTTTCAGTGGATTTCCGCTATATTTAATAAAAAAAAAAAATTAAAAAAAAAACACATTCTTAAATAACTAAAGTCTCCATGAATGAGTTTTCAGCCTTTTGGTTGTGATCTGTTTATTTTTATTTTTTTTACTATCCCTTTGTTTCATCCTCTGAAGCTAAAATTTTTCAAAACTCACTGAATTAGTCTTATGCATATGGTCATTAAAATCGCATATACTTATTTGAAGTTTTAAGGGGGGTTTGTCCACATAGTTCCCTAAGAGGGGGCACATAGAGATTTAGCACATAGATATGGAACTACTTCCATTGTCTTCCTGGAAATTTTACATAGAAATACTTTTCGTTTTTACTGTAGATTCTCTAACCTATCTTCCTATAAAAACACGCACGTTATACATATGTCAATAGAAAAGCAGATTCTGTCAACTATATCTTAACTTTCCAATATTAAAAGGATTTATTTTTTTATGACAAATTCCACACATGCTTGAACACCTTGTCTAGATCTATCTTGAATTTTCTAGAACACTGATTCGTCAGAAAAGCATAAAAAAACCCTGAAGGAACTTTGAAACATTCCTGTATTTATTAGAAAAACAATGCCATCTTTGATTATAGTAAAGTAAATCAAAATAGATTTATCTGCCCACTATCTACCCCTTCAAAAAAAAAAAAAACCCACTAGTCATCCCCAAAAAATGAAAAAGAAATGATTACATTATCATTTAAATCCTAAATATTAGAAAAAAATTATTCTATCCTTCCCCATGTATTTAAAAAAAATCTAAATGAGACACCACCATGATTATCTGCACCAAAGTGCATCATGAAAAGTGGAAAGTTATTGTGGATATAGAAAGGGGTGCAAGGAAAGGTACATTTGCATTTCTAATGAAATATTGGGAAATTTTGGTATCACAAGCCTTAGCACATTCTGACAACCTAGGAAATGTCTCCACTTCATCAGATCCTTTGACATAGCCTGGTTTGGTCCTAGTAGGCTACCATGCATTACCTGCTCTTTTAGGAAGGTTAGGGTTATTGCCGGTTGCCATGGAATGCCGACAGGTTTGTAATTTTTGTAAATTTCCAAAGCGCCTATCTTGGCGGAGTGAGGTGGGGGGGAGGGGGACTGGTTTTTCCTAGATTGGAAGACTTTGTCACATCTTGCTGCCGTGGGAAAAAATTAAATACTTTTTTTTTAAATTACATTGGTAGCCATACAAAATCAGTTTTTCAACCTGAAGTTGTGCATGATGAAACAAATCAACTCATCCGACACCTGTGGTATGCGTGACTCTACTGGTTTCGATTTTACACATTGTTTTTATTAAGGACGATAAAGTGGCTTATTCAGGTTACAAAATGTAACAGAAATATTGACTTTTTTATTTTTTTTAAACTGTTCAATTTCTTTGGATTTTGTACTTATCATGAGGTTCTTCCCTTCTCTCCTGACCGGATTTTGACCCAGGTGTATGTTCATTTTACCTTTATTTTTTGCCTTCTATCTGCTTAAAGGTCTCTTTGAAGTATACAAACTTTTACCAAAATGACCGGATTTGGCATTTAATAACCCGAAAAGGGTTGATAGGCCGTAAAACAAAACAACCGAACAACTTAAAGGTCTGACTTGCAATTTATTATACTAGTATTTGGGGAACCCTGTTCCAGCAATAATAAAAACGGCAGCAGAAATCCAATCTGTAAAATATAGGATATTTTATTTGACCAATCAGTAAAGTATTTCAATTCAATCGACTACTCGATCTCAATTGATTGAATTCCAGTTTCGGTAACCAATCAGTCACTCTGGGAGCCGAGCATCTGCTAGTATTGGCTACATAAGTGAGAACTCTCGCACAGCCAGCAGTGAGACTCAATCTAACACTCAAAACCTTGTCACAACATGGTGTTGTCAACTAGTACACAAACTCCTTGTGAGCAAACTAAATCTAACCGTGGCTGTTTTGCCATAGGTTCTTGGCAAACAAGACGGTCATGGACTACTAAACATCGTAATAGCTTATATAGTCTTTCAAACTTACAAGTCCACATACAGACAAAACGACACTTTGAACTCTTAACTCTTTTTGTTCTAACAAGTCGTAAATAAAATCAATATATATGTATTTAGGCAGCATTTTCTCATTTATGCAAAGTGTTAAAAATAACAGAATTCGTCTTTTAATTATACCTTTTATTTTTTTCAATTTTTCTGGTCTTTTTTTTGTATTAAAATCAAAATTAATAAATATCCCTTAAGTTTAATGAACGTTTTCGATTCTTCGTCGAATCATCCTCAGGTGTCAAAAGCAAATGAACAAAAACTGGAGAAAGAATTTTTAAAGACCGGAGAAACGCACAGAACGTTTTCGTATTGTTCCAGGAAACATCTATAAAAACATAACTGCCCTCCCTCTGATTTAAGAAAAATTCTAGCTAATAACACTAAAATAATACATTCCAAAACCAATTAAAAATACTGGAAGCTATCTAAATAAAACAAACAACAACCTACAATTAATAACATCACATGAAATCAGTGGCAACATTTTAAAATGCTTAATGTAATGCGATTTCATTCTGTGATGCCACTCCGGTGTCGCTGAATTTAAATCATCAATGTCTTTCTTGGAACTATGTGAAAACGTCCTATGGGACATTAATTTTTATTTTAATACAAAGACAATCAGAAATACCTTTAAATAGAAAAGGTATAATTAAACAGACGAATTCTGTTATTTTTTAACAATGTTTGCACACACACATATATATATATATATGGGAAATGAAAAAGGAAAAACCAAGAGATATTTTTTATATATTCACCAACATTTCGTCTTTATTGTAAGACTTCCTCAGGATGATGATTTTAAGAAAAATGTCATGCAAGTACATCGAAATATTGGGTTGACATGATGGGTTGATAAGGAAAACGGCTACTCCGATCATTAATGTTTTTGAAGCTACTCTCTGTACTTGTCATGCAGTAGTATTAATTTTCATGTTCTAAGGTAGGGGGATATTGCACCACTTTAACTAATGGCCTTGGTAAAGATATAAATCCCCCACCACCATCCCCTTGCTCTAGTAACAACATTCTTCCACTGTGCTCAACAAACTAGTTCCTGCACAAAGTTTGTATGCATGACACAAAAGTTGAAAAGAATTTGCATCGCAACCACATCTCAGATTGAGACACACCCTAACCCTACTTGTGTCTGCATGGCTTTTTCGCTTATAGACTGTGAGAATACTTGGATTAAACTCCTGCAGGTGAAATTAGGGTACCCCTCTCCGATCATTAATGTTTTGAAGCTACTTTCTGTACTTGTCATGCAGTAGTACTTAGTTTTACGTTTACTTGAAAGACATACTTTACCACTAAACTTAAGTCTGGGGGGTCTTGCCATTCAGAGTTAGTGGTAGGATAAGAAATTTTTTCTTTTATCAGCATGTCATCTAAACTTTAGCGATCACCTCAAAAATATTGGCTATTTTTTCCTCTCTTGTTTGTGTCTGTCCAGCCTAATGAAAACAAATTCACAGATAATAAATCTTAGTTTTCACATTTTAAAAAGTATACAGGTCGGTAGATAATTAAATTCTACTGAGTTATTTATTTTTAAAGGCTTATTGGTTAACTATTCAAAATTATCATTAAAGCATTTACATATTTTATAGCAAAGTTCACACTAAGAATAAGACGGCTCATTAAAGTGTTCAGATTTCAATGTGAAGATTTCTTTTGCCGTCAATTTTTGTCTGTTCTAAATCTTGTTCTGTTCATTAATCTTAACTTATAATTAGTTACCAGTAAACAGGTTTCGAAGTTCAACCGACATTCACTTTATAGTATTTCTCTCACAACAGACGTTTCTTTATTCTTTGTTTTTTAAATAGATTTATTTAGACACCCCCTCCTCCCTCTTTTGGCAGTTAAAGCTGAAGTATGATTGATACATCCAGATCTTCATTTAATACTGATTCATTCCCTTTGCTGCTAACACGTCTCGTAGTTTTTGCATATGGAGCACAATTGACATCTCACTAAATAAAGACCGGTTTGATTCTGTTATCGGCTATCTTGCAGGTGGCACCACATAATGGTTGCCAACATCCCTAAGTGAAAGTGGTATTATGGAATCGACTGGATTCGAACTTGGCACACTCAGGTCGTTATCCACTTCACCGCTGTCACCTCACTAACTGTTACCATTACTTAAATGACTACTTAGCTATGTGACCCTGGAAAACAGTACAAAAATGATTAACGAATGCTGCATTGTCCTTTTTGATATTAAAGCACTAAGTGGATGGTGATTTTTCGTTGCATGTCATTTTGTACGTTCTAGAAATTTCATTGTATCTTTTTCTCCTAAGTGCTGGAAGTGATTTAAAAAAAAAAAAAAAAAAAAAAAAGGCACATTTTTAAATAGCATAGTAAAATTTGGTATATTAAAGTATTTATCTTTTTACAGTCAATTAAAATGTTTGTGGTTGATCGCAGAAGGTATACAGCGGTGAAGCTTCCACTGTGTCTGTCCATCAGATTCTGACTTTGCTTAATACAATGTCTTGTTTTCTCTTTCAACTGTTGGTTAATGTCATTATAACTGATTTAGAAACACATTCCATAATGAATTTTTGTTTTTGAGATGAGGATTGATATGTATTTGGATTGTTCAGACTATTGCTCTCATCTTGGGTGTTCTCGCGTTTCAGCCAATTAATCTACCTTCAAAATACACCTGAAGGTCAGAGGTTATATCGGTCAAAACGTGATAACACCACCCAAAATAAGCAATAGTCCAAACCATCGAAATAATACATATTCCATAATATTTGCCATTTTCTGTTCATAAATCTTAGTTTTGTTATATATATAGTTTTGTTATATATATATATATATGAGTGTTTGAATTGTTAGTCCTTTTAGCTGTTTCTTTTGCAAGTATGTCGGCCTTTTTATTTCCTGAGAAACCAGAACAGGACTACCAATGCCCATGAGACAATGACACCTTTCTGATATTTTATGTGTAAGAATGATTAGTTTTCCTCTCTACCTACCTCTACCTGGTGTGGTGTTCACCCTGGGCAGGTTGAACCGGCTTCCTCCAAAGGAAGAAGTTTCATGGGAGTATCAAATTCATAAGCGGTCCCAGTCGCATGTCTATCCAGATTAGGTTCCCCCCCCCCCCACTTACAGCGCCTGGTATTTCCAAATGGTCACCCATCTGGTACTGACCAGGCTCAACGTTGCTTAACTTCGACGATCTAACGGGAACTGGTGTGTCAACAGGATTATGCCTGACAGTGAATACAATTTTAATATTTTGGCCAAACACATGCAGTAATCATAGGAGCTACTAGGCTCATTAACAATTTTAAAAACTACCTGGCGAATATACTGTGAACAAAGTGCGAAGGAGATACAATTGATCTTAAAGGGACGGTTAGGATCCTAAAAAGATTTCTTGGAGTCTCTTAAATAGCGAGTGAATGTTTGGGGTTTGGTAGGATGCCCCATCCCCAGCATAAACAAAAGGATAAGATTGAAAGAAAAGGTTGCCATAAGACAATTCGACCAATTGCTCTAAATTTGGTCTTGCATCTCTGGTCTTGCATCTCGGGACTGTCTGCTCCGGGCATAATCTACTTTACTGATTGTGATTTGGGATTGATAATTTAACAAGAGTTTTTATCTTTTCTTTACAAATGAGTCGCCACTCGAGAATAAGGGTTGAGTTTGACAGGTAGACTGAAACATGGTTGTAACTAGTTAGAAATTGATTATGGGGACAGCTCAACAAAATTTGTTTACATTGGACTTTAAAACAGCAATATTATAGTCGGTCAAGAAGCAGCCCCGTGGTACTGTTCCACAGTTGGGCAGTTCTAGGAAAGAAACTTTGCTCATGGAAGTTCTAGGTACAGAGGGAGAAATTAACTTTATTGACAGTGGTTGTAGCTAGACAAGTTTTTGTTGTGAATGTTTTTCAGTGTTGGGGGGGGGGGAGCATAGATGGAAGCTCAGTTGAGCACCTGCCATGAAAATAACGATAGAGTAGAGAAAGACTAGCAACGTCTCTCTTGAGAAAGAGGCTGTAAGGTGAAAAGGACATCGCCCGATAGATTTTGAAGTCTGTTTTGTACTGTGTCAAGGCAGGAAATGGTGTTCAGCGCCCCCCCCCCCCCCCCCATGTGGTAACGGTACTCCATCTTAGGATGTATTTGATTCTTATGGAGCTTGTATGAGTAGTGAATAGCTTGCTGCCCTCCTCCCTCTGACTATCCATGCCAGTCAAAGCCCGAGCACTCTCATCCATTATCTCAATATGACCAAACCAACAAAGTCTCCTGTTATGCACAAATCTGGGGATGGGGCATCCTACCAAACCCCAAACATTCACTCGCTATTTAAGACTCCAAGAAATCTTTTTATCTGTTTGTCAAGATTTAATCTTCTAAGGTCATCAAATCTAGATCCGTCGTGAAGACTCATTACACATCAGTCGTATTCTCATATCATTTCTCTCCATGCAACGCATGTCCTCAAGTCTCATTGGCCAAGTTTTACTTCCATACATAACACTGGACACCCATATCTATAATTGATTAAAAACTATCAAAACGGGGAGAATGCCCATTCTCGTCTGAAACTTTAGATGAACCTTATTTTGTATTTGGCCTATTCTGACTTGCCCTTGTTCCATCAGCCATGACCGAGTAGAAGTCTTAAAGGAGAGTAGAAAGTGGACCATGGGTTTATTTTCGGCAGCCTCATAACTCTTGCTTTCCTTATTTTGTCCTTTAATCCTCACATTCTATGAGCGATGTTTCTGACAAAGGAGGAAGAATTGCTGTTTTCTGGGTTGGAATCTATCCATCTAACACTTATCGTTGGTTAGTTTCTAACTTTGAAGTATTTAAAAACAAATTTTTATTTAACTCTTTACATCAAGTCTTGTCTGGAGCGATTTCCATAAAAAAAAGTAGTGATTGTATTCTTAGTATCGCCTGTATTGAGGATTGAACCTTCAACCTCCAGAAGACTGTCACTTAGAGCTGATTATTACTTAGCACTTAACGTAATGATTCCAGAGTTCAACAAGACTCAACTAGAAAAACGTCTGGAACGAAGTGTGAATAATATTGAAGATGAGAACAGTAGTCCGAATAATCTAAATAATGCCAATTATCAATCCTCATCTAAAAAAAATTCTAGAACATCAAAAACTAAGGATTTGTGCTTAATACTTAAAGAAAAAAAATCTTTATTGTTTTTACTGCTTGTCAGTTTATGGAAAGGGAGTCGGGTGCAATTCAATTTTTTGTGGTACTTGTAAGCATTGGATACACAATTGCAGTGGAATTACTGGTAGGTTAAGAGAACCAGTTTGTGTGCAAGAAGTGTAAGACAATGGAGATGGATGAGAACTCAGATATGAAGAAAGTATATCTGGCTGGCAAAGCTATTGAGGTTTTTGAGAGGTTTTATCTTAGTTATACCATTGGAGCACCGGGTGGAGCAGATGCTTGTGATTGCAAGAGTCGGGAGTGGATGGAGTAAATTTAGGGAACGTCTGCCATTATTAACCAGCAAAGCATTACCACTGGCGACCAAGGGAAAAGCCTATCAGACGTGTATGGAAATGAAACCTGGCCAGTAAGGGTTGAGGACATGCGTTGCATGGAGAGAAATTATGAGAATATGATGGATGTTTAATGTGTCTTAAAGACAGGCTTAGATCTGATATCAGATTAAATCTGGACAGTATAGGGATATGTGTGCAAAACAGGAGACTTAGTTGGTTTAGTAACATTGAATGGATGGGTGTAGTGTCTTAAGCAATCAGAATTATCTCTTGCATTTGGCGATCAGTGGTCTCCCTTGCATAGATTTGGAATATAAATAAATTTGCTAAGCGCTGAGATGTTCTTAACAAGCTGAGCGATTCAACCGTTAACGTGTTCCGTCTCCTGGTTCTTACATTTGTTCTGTTTGTGCGTTCATTTGTATTTTGGAGCGATAAATGCAATTTTACAATGGGTTACAGTTGAGGTAGCAGGGTCGGTTGCCAGGGGAAGGTCAAGGTCAAGGAAAATAAGGGGGAAGTGAAAGAGGTGATAAAGACTTGGTCAGATATAGGTTAGTTTGGAAGTCTATTTTTAAAAGCCGTCTAACACATGCCAGCATGTAAAGCCGTTAAACCAAATATGATGACTTAAAAATCTTTAGTCTTGTTGTGACTGTTTATCAGTTTATTTTAACATAAAAAAATGGTGCTAGATTGTTTGTACAAGAGTTTGTTTATATTTCAAACGAGAACAACATTCCTTGCTTAGACGTGTTTCATTTTCTGAATTCCTGTGATTTTCTTTTTTTTCTTTTTCTCCCAACAATTTTGAGTTGTGAACTTGTGCCTTTTTGCTTCTTGCAAACGTTCACAAAACAATTTCCTTTAACTAAAACTGAAATTTTAATTTCAGTCGTTTTCTACTTTGTACTTGTATTTTGGAGCATGAAACCTTGTATAATGTTGAAACCCGTGAGTGATTCGTAAAAGAATTATATCACCTGTGCTATTAATTCATAGCATTTACTATACAAAATAACATTTCAGTTTTTTAAGCATTTTAAAATTCTCATTGAACTTAAGAATTATATATAAATTCTTAATTATTATAAATGTTTTTATCTACATACGTTTACGTTTCATCCTTTCGGGAATCGTCAATGTAAAGATAATTATTCATACCGGTCGCAGGATTTTAAACCCGGAACATGAGTCCTGTTATAACCCAAATTCTGACGCCATAACCCACTCGGCCACTATGAACAATCTGATAAATCAGTGAGTTTAAACCTGTTATAGACAGCTGTTGTCAAAAGTATTCAACTACTGAAGTAACTTGCATTAAAGCTGCGATGACGGCTGTGTTAATACTACTCATTACAGTGGCCAGCCTAGATTGGGAGCGACATATATATTACACACACACACATATATTAAAAACACTCACTGGCTCACTCTTTATTCCAAAACTGTTACATATCATGTTTCATTGACATTGATTGACCTTTTTCTATTTAAAAAGACTGAAATATGCAAGTTTTTAAATAGTTTGTATCTTAGCTCTCACATTTTTGTTATTGGGCGCTTATTGATTTCTTTTTTCAACATACACCGCACTGTATGGTATGGTATATTTCTTCACTCCCAAACAAGACACATTGCCACTGAGACATAAGGGGTTACTGTGATTAGGGAGCAGCGAAGTGGGAGTTGGGCAGCAAAATGTTTGTTTACATTACATTTTAATTTCTGCATGTTAGTACAGTCAGAACAGGGAGAGAATTCTAAAGGCCAGTGGTCCGAGGAAAGAAGCTATTCGAGTAAAAAGTTTTCCGACATCTGTGAACCTGTACAGTGAAGGAGTGGAATTTTGCTGCTAGTCGGGAGGGGGGGGGGGGTTATTACCTTTTGAGAGGGTACAAGTGCAGTAAGTTTGTTGGAACACATTCCATGGAAGTACTTGTAAAAACAAGCACAGGAATGCAACATTGCGGTGATGGGACGGGCTGGAGCTTGGTAGACATTGCGGGACCTAATTAAGACTTTTTTATTTTTATTTTTTATTTACCCTGTCCAAGAGGGTCTAGTAGTTGGTGCACCAGCCCAGATGTGGCAACAATACCTCATGCATGTGTGAATGGTGGCTTTATAGAGATACAGGATACTGGTAGGTGTGAAAAGTTTACTGGCACGATAGAGGGAGCCCACCTTCTTTGCAGCAGCCTTGGCAATGTCTTCAATGTATTTCTTCCAATTCATGTTACCTGTGAATGTTAGACCAAAGAGGGTGAACGTTGGACTCTCGGGAAGGGTACTATCAGCCATGGCAATCGGTGTTCGGTAAGATTTCTTAAAGAAAAGGAACTTTGTCTTGGTAGCATTGATTGTAACCATCCATTTATGGCGGCGTTCTACTACAGACTAATGCACACCTAGAAATACAATGACCCCGTTGGATCATCCATTGAGTTAGGATTACATTGTTTGAATAAAAAAAGTTTGTAAAACCAGTTAAAAATAACCTAACTAAAATCCAAATTTAGTGTTTGTTTTTGTTTTTGTTTATCTACCCAGCTACGGATTAAATAATATTACTACTGGTAGTAACATTATCTTTTATAATAGATACCGTATAAAATAAGAGCGGGGAGTCAAGCAACATACAGTGAGTGATAAATAGAAACTTGGTAAAAGATAAGTCACTTGGGTGAGTTTATTGCAAATTACAAATAACTAGAACAATAAAAAAATTTTAATTTTCAAATTTAAAAAATTGCCTTTACCCTGGGGAAGTGGTCCATGGGAGCAATTTCTGCTTGCCCTAAATCATCTGATAGTATGTTTTTTAATTTTAATTTTTTTTTTTTCTCTCAAAGTATCGAAAAATATGTAAGTATCTATACTATAGATAAGTTTATTTGCATACTATGTTTGGTTGAAATAACTCCATGGTTTTTGCATCTATTGTATAGACAAATTCTTTTCAATCTATAAGTTTTCTATTTCCTTTTTGTTTTTGTTTTTTGTCAGTAATGTTGAATCGATTGCATTGCATCAAGTGCCCCAATTTGTTTTTACTTATTGCTTCGTATGAAAATAGTTTCTGATTTTTGGAAACGTTGTTCCTTTTTTCTTACCCTGCCAGTTGATGTACAAATGGCAACAAAGGACATCTTTTATTCTGATACAGCTGTCAGGTGGCTCTTAACCATTATATTGACGGTGTGCACTGAAAAATGCCAATTTTTCTGACTTTTAAGTCTCAAAGTATTTGGTTTGGATCTACTTGTAAGGTTTTTGAGTACTCTTGTCCGTCTTTCGTTTGTAGGTCAAGTTTCAAGCTGATCTCTTGATCCTGTACTTTTCTCGCATCTTAAGCGACTTGTTTTTGTCTGTTATTCCGTTAGATGAACCAATTTTAAGAAAATTGGAAAACTTTTCTTCTATATAAAGTCAATTTTTCCCTATTCCGGCTTCCTTAACAATAGGTAGATAAAAATCTTTTTCGTCATACTTATATAATAAATATTGTTCGGTGTTCATAATGAATTTTCGGTGCTGGTGTATTTGAACAGTACCAAATTTCTTCCCTCAAATCTTACTCGCACGCCCCTTTTCCGTGTTCGTGGCCAATAGGCTTACACGTTTTAAGTGTAATTTAGACGGTTTCGATCGATATCAATGATTTAAATTAAAGAAAATGGTTTTCAGTTATCACATAAAAATTACATTTTAACTTGATATTTAATTTTCACTTAAATTATTCCAGCAAATTTTAAGTTTTAATTATAAAATTTTACCTGAAAAATTGACTTTTTTTTAAAAAATTTTATTTTTAATTTTTTTTTTTTAATCATGACCGTTTGGTGCAGGATAGACAATCTATTAATGGCGGCTGGCTGTTAATATATAATCAATGTTAAGATACTTCAATATTGGCATAAAATGATACATGATAAAGTGTTGTGGGGGGTCAGTAGTCCAAATGCTCAACTTAGATTCCGACTCTATAAATTTTAAAAGGTTCGACACGACAGCCCTTCTTTTATACATGTTTGGAAATTTTGAAATGAGGGTTGATATTTTTTATTCAGATTAATATTCTCGCAACGTTCGCACGGATGTAACCGCCGACCGTAATGGTGCATTTTGTTGAACTCTGAAATCTATACGGAATTTCAAACCAAACATTTTCTTTAATCCACGTGTGAAGATTGTTGTTCCGTCAGCCATGATCAGGTAGAAATCTTCAATTTTATTTTCTTAAAGTAATGATCAGCTCTCTATCTCTATCAGAAAGGTTGGTTTGGATAGCTGCCCTTCCCATTGGGAAGCAAGTTGGTGTTTTACGCATATACATGTATGTCACGAAGAAAGAGTAGAACCCCAAAGAGATTAAAACCAATTCCATTTGTCGTTATTTCTCTAACGTTTATGAAAGTTGTTATTAAGACACCACAAGAGAGATGGGAACCTCACCGTTGTGGCTACAGAAGTTCGACCAGCTGATGATCCTGCCTATGAAGTGGACACACCGTGGGGATTGAAGAACACTCCTGTTTTGCTACAGCGCCACGTATCCCGAAATTTAAAAAAAAAAAAGTCCGAAACCACAACCCTTGTCTTTTTGATGTCCTAGATTTATTTTTGTTTTTCAATTGTTTCTCGTGCTTTTGTCTTTGTCTGTTTTGTCCATTTTGTTTTATCCGATGATTCTTAATAGACCCGTATTGTTTATACAAGCTTTCAAACATGCTTTCATTCCTTTTTAGACATCGCTTAAATCTTTTTCTTTTTTGATATATCTAATTATCTTAAGTAGGGCATTTTTTTAATCTCTACACAATAGAAGCCAATGTTTGTAATGGACTCCGAGTTTCTCTACCTTTTGGACTTGTTTAAACAAGCAACTACTTATGGGATAATTGCTTTTTATTCATTTACGTTTTTTTATGCTTTCCTTATTTGGCAGTTCTGTAGTCTTGTTTTTTATACCTTTTATATTTGTCTTTTTAGACTCTTGTCCGATCCAATTCTCACCTTTTATGAAGGATTGGGCCAATCATCTTCAGATAGCTGTTAGAATCATATTGGTGTGTTATCTATATAGATAAATACATCTAGATGGATGCAAGTTTTTAAATTTTTTATTACGAGTGTATACCCTCTGTCAAAAAATGCTTCGCTAGTGTTCGCACTTTTATTCATATAAAATAGTTGGTAAAGTTAAAAACAAACATATTAATCGATATAGAAAGAGGGAGGGGAACGTCTCATTATGGAATCGGATTTCTTTCCGAATTCATTTTAGATAGCAGGGGTGCTCTGACTTGCTATTTGCTTTTTTTCAGTCTCCTAAGCACTTGAAATGGTTTCGTCCGGCATTTTTTTTTTACTTTCCTAAATTTTGTGATGGTGTGTATATAAAAATGTCTGTGTTCCTATAGAAAGGTTAGAATCTACATAAAATCTAAGTGCATTTCAATGTCAAATTAACCTGGGAATATAATGGAAGTATTCCCGAATCTAAATGCACCCTTAAAGGGAGCTATGGAGCAAATTTTGTGTGTGTGTGTGTGGGGGGGGGGGGGTTGAGTTTGGAATTACGAAAGGATAAACTGTAATTTCAATGTATTTATTCCGGAAATGACTCAGAATTTTCTTTAAATTATTTAACATTTCGTACGGTGGGAGGGGGCAAGAAACTCGGAAAGGGTAGTTTCAGTAGCCTGTCAGAACACCACAACCAACTAAAATATAAGTAATCAGTACTTAACCATTGCTCATGCATATTCTCTCTACAACCCTGGCAACACATGTATTTTTGTATTAGGGCAGTAATGTATTTCTTTGGTACTAATGTTTGATACATTTATTCTCAAATAAACAGTTTATGTAAATTCAACTTTACTATTGTCTTTTCTTATGACGCTAATGTTACCTGTGATGTACGCAAATGATATACCCAAAACTATGGTCGCTAAAAACGTAAAAGCTAGGATAGGGTTGAGGACATGTGTTGCATTAGATGAGAATGATACGATGTGTAATGTGAGTCGTAAAGACAGGCTTAGTTCTAATGACCTCGGGAAGATTAAATCTGGACAGTATAGATGTGTGGTCAACAGGAGACTGAATATATCGCCATGTTGAATGAATGGATAAGAGTTTTTTGGGTTAGATGTAGAACAGTTAAGGTAGCAGGGTCAGTTCACATAGGAAAATGGACTTGAGAGATAAAGACCTGCCAGTTTTGAAGTCAATTTCTGAAAGCCATCCAACACATGCCAGCATGTAAAATGGAAATTAAACAGAATATGAAGATAAAATATTTATTAGCCTAACCACTTTTTACCTGCGTTTTCAGTTGAAGAAAAATTGAACGGAACATGGTTCTAACTAACAGGACCGTGGTTTTCTGCAGCTATCATAGATAATTTTGTCTTATGGTACTAGCCTCTGTTGCGATGTTTATCCTTAAAGTTCTTTGAGGTTAAGTACAGAATAGTTAAGTCGAAAACTCGTAAACCAAAAGTAATGTGACATAATTTATAGCAAACGCAGTAGAATTAAATAATCTACCGACGCATATACTTTTAACATGTACAAACTAAGATTTTTTTTTTTTTTTTTTTTTTTTTTTTTCATATATAGAGCTCCAGACTGTTAACTATTCTGGATTTTTACCGTTCTTTGGTACCGTTTTTGTGATAATGCTTCATTTCATTCGGCCATTTGTTGCTTCAAGGAGTTCAGTCTCTTGAGAATAAGATGTACTGTGTAACTTGTATCTTTTATTGCTAAAAACAAACCCCCATGATACCTTTTTTGCTTCGTTTTTAGCTGTTAGCGCCATGGCATAACCCCCGCTTCCCACATTTTCATTCCTGTCAATTCTTAAGCCAAACCAAATTTATTTTGTTATATCTTAACGTGTTGGAACTGATTCTGTGTTTTTATTTAGGTAATTTGTAAACTTTCTGTCTTGCTGGCACTTTGCCTGTAACTCATTTTTATCTTTCACAACATTTCTAGCATTTATCACCTTGGTGTCTCTTTCTTCGGAACGTTTCACCTGTTCTTTTACTCTGGCAATCAAAGTAAGCAAAATGCACTAAGGTCTTCTCGGTCTCGCTTAGATAAGACTACAAAATGGAATTGGATGTATTCCAATACAACCCTTTTTCTCCCCATGGATCAGGTGTGGAATAAGACTTCCGTCCCTAATTTATCTTCTGCTACTAGCAGAGATACCTAGGATTGAATGAGGAAATCTATGCTCTTTTGCGGCCAGCCCATAACACTATTACTTTTTTTTTTGTCTGTCTTTTTTATTTGTCTTTTTTTTTTTCTCTTCCCGTTTTTCATAAAACCTTTTGATATCAACGTTGGATAAAGGAAAGCAGGTTGTCTTCTATCTTCTATCTTCTTCTTCTTCTTCTATTATATAAAGGCCAGTTGTCTGTATGTATGTATGTCTGTCTGTTTGTATGTCCAGCTACTCCTAAAAAACTGTGGCGACATGTCAAAAAGTTTACATCTTTAGGACCGCACATATCCTGGGATCATAATATCTCAAAATTACAAAAAAAAAAATGTCCCCGGGGGTCAACGGGGCCAGTTTTCGGGGGCGGGTCTGGTTTTTTAAAACTTTTTCAATGTTATTTACTGGTGATTTTGAAATCAGCCAATGTATTCATGTAACAACTTGATAAAAATGAGACTCACTACTTGGTCCATTTTGTAGCTAATGAAGGCCTGCAACGGCATCAGAAACTTAGGTCCATGTCGAAATTTTAACAGATCCCAGATCACAAGGTGAAAGTCGCACTTTTGCCGATAGATTCGTTTTTGTTCATTGTAGAGACTTGCTACCTGGCCCATGTGGTAGCCAATGAAATACTGCATTATGTTGGACTATTACAAGTTCGGTCATGATCTGAATTTTTATAGAATTTCAACTTCTGATTATTCCAAAATTAAAATATGGTTCTGGTGCTTTTTGATAACAGTAACCACCATGCCAAATTCCAACATGATCAGATACATTATTTTTTAGTTATCCACGTTTTCATGGCATACCTTTGGGAATATTTCATACAATATGGAGAAGTAAGGTCAAGATAAGACTTTGGCCCATCCTTACGTTGTCAGGTGGAGGTATGCAGTCTCACGGCTGACTTATGTTGTTATATCTAATTTTAATTAGAAAACTTATAAACATATCTATTTTCCAAGCCAAAAACTTGAAAAATTCACCTGTTTTGAACACCTTCAGAAAAATGTTTTTAGCTTAGATTGTTTGAATCAGGAAAAAATGTGTTGGCATAGCCATTTTAATATTAAAAAAAAAAAAAAAAATAGACAATTTAAAATTAGTAGCTTTCTGATGCTCTCCCCTCCTGGATGAATATTATTTCTAGTGATATTGTTTATAATAGACTATTCCAATCTTTCTTTTATTGCCTTTAACTGTTAAGTCAAGAGTGATAGAAGATAAAATTAGGGGGGGGGGGGGGGCTTTTACAGTGAGATAGAAATTTCGTGAAAGATGGGTCAATTGCTTAGTTAATTGCAAATGGCAGCTAATTAATTTGGAAATCTCCAAATGGAGACATTTGAGCATGTATTTTGAAAATATATAGAAAAAAGCCTTAAGGAATCGAAAGTTTATTAACTCTACTTTAGTTATATATATATATATATATATATATATATATATATTAGTAGTAGTATAAATGTACTTATGGCAAGTAAGCTATATAAAAAATTCTTTGTAGCTTACTTGCTATAAGAAATTTTCATACTAAACTGTATTCGTGTATTGAGTACTTCAGTAAATACTGAAAATATATACGTAATGTATTGTACTATATTATTTAAAATAAGTTATATACATGAAACAGTAATAAATTATGTGTGTATAAATGAGCTTCTTAAATTATATCTATATAACGATAATTTAAAGGGGCTTAGTACATTACCGCATTTTCAGTGTAAGTTCTATCGTCAGAAGTGTATTTCTATACATTTGAATACAAGCACAAACTAGCCAAAATAATTGGACTTAACATTAAATTTCCAACGCTTTTATTTTTATTTTTATTTAGTGATGTTATCTCACAAATTATCTTCACTTAAGAATATTAAATTTTGACTAAATTTGAAATTTACATTTATATATTGTAATCAGTAATTCATTGTTTTGTTTTGGGGTTGAGGACATGTGTTGCATGGACAAAAATGAGAATGATACGATTGATGTGTAATGTCAGTCTTAAAGACACGTTTAGTTTGGACAGTACAAAGATGTGTGCAAAACGGGAGATTTCGATTTCACCATGTTGAAAGAATGGATGAGTTCTTGGGTTAGATGTGGAACAGTTAATATAGCAGGTTCAGTTTACAAGGAAGGTATAAAAACATGGGAGGAAGTGATAAGAATGGACTTGAAAGAGGGATAAATAAAAAATCTAGCCAGAGATAGGTTAATTTGGAAGTCAATGTCTTAAAGCCGTGTAAAACAGTTAAACCAAATATGACGGAACGCCACAAATAGTTATATTTGTCTTAAATTGTTTTTATTTTTCTATACAAATTTTGAATAATTTGTAATGTTATGGACGAAAAGTCGCAGCCGCTCATGCCCAAAATTAAATGGCAATTTTGACTTAATTATAACATAAGAATTTATGTAAATGCAACTTTTATATTCATAATTTTTTATTTGCTGATTTTTGTATTTCACTTATTCTTTTTATTATCAGGACTCGAATAACGAAGCAAATATTTTGGAAGTCTTTAGACTAGGATTGATAAGTTGGATTATTTAGACTACTGTTCTCATCTAGGATGTTATTCTCACAACATTTTGGCCGATGTGACCTCCGACCTTATTCAGGTGCATCTTGTCGAACTCTGGGAATCTGTACAGAACTTTGACTGGAACCCGTTATTTAATCCATAGGGTAGCTTGGTCTCATTCCATCAGCCATGACCGGGTAGAAGTCTCAAGTAATTCGTAATTGTATTAGTATCCCCCCGCATTGAGGATTGAACCTTCAACCTCCAGAAGACTGTCACTTAGAACTGATTATTACTTAGCACTTTTATCCATTACACCAATAAAGGGTTCTGTATGAAATCTTGTACAGATTCCTGCATTCGACAAAATGCACCTGAAGATCGGAGGTGACATCAGCCGAAATGTTATTAGAATAACATCTGATATGTGAAATCCTAATAATACAAAGCCAGTATGTTTGTCTGCATTTGTCTACAATTGTTTGTTTAAACTTATTTTGGTTTTTAATTTGATACTTATATCTCTAAATGGACCCCCTTTTATTTACAGAAGAGATATTGCTAGTCTCTCTCTGCTCTATCGTTATTTCCATGGAGCGTGCTCTACTGAGCTCCAATCTTTGGTACCACAACGGAAAGTGACTTTTCTTTTGTTCCAAGTGTGTATCATCCGGATTTTCCAGACAAAGCTTCTTTGCTAAGGGCTTCCTGCCTGTGGAACATTACCAAGGGACTGCTTCCCTGTTTACAATTTGGTCGTCTTCAACCCAAAGTCAACAAATCGTCAAAAACTGCCCATAAGTAATCAAACATAACTCATACCTTTGATCAATGTTAACACTTCCATAATATTCCCCATCTCTCATTAACCCCTATCCTTGAGTGGCCCTTGGCCTTGATAAGCAGCGACTAAATAGTAAAAAAAAATTATATTACAAGGTGCTAAATTTTAATTTCGAAATTAATATTCAGATATATTTTTAGATAATGTATTTTTATATTTTTCATTGTCAAATGTTCTACTTTCTCTTAATACTTGCAAAATATGTGCGACTGAAGGAGCATATTTTTGTCAGCCCGGCAGGATGATATAATAGCAAAACAGATACTAAACTATGCTCCGTTTCCTCATTTGAGCATTAGAAGATAGTATAATAGATAGTACAATAGTCTGGAATTAAGTTCAGCTTCAGATGGATACCAAATTGATACTATCACTATTAATACTTTTATCACTATCGTTATTACTTTTACTATTATCATTATTGTTTGCATATTTTCCATACAACAATAACTGAGTTTAATATTATTTCTATTGATTATTTTAGATGGCTTATTATTTCTAGTACTTTGCCAATCCGTTTTTTATTAAATTATAAGGTGGATTAAACCAAATTGTATTTTGTTTTTATGTTCATTTATTATTGTATCCACTGTTCAATTATTTTGATTTAATATCATATCGCTGGAGTTTATGGATAGTTTATAGCTTATTGAAATATATAGATATATCAACTTGCTTCACTAAAAGCAAAAAGATTATTTTATACTCCTTTCTCCTTCCTACAATTCCACCTATCTTAACAGCTTAGCAATTTCTTCAGATATGATTATGGACATTAGCATTTCATAAGAACTAACAAAAAAACATCCACTTTATTGTAAAGTGTTTTTGTATCTATAAATATCCATTGTTTTTTTTTACTTGCTGATGGACGAAACCATGTAAAGTGTTTAGAGGAAGGGAGATAGCAAGTCGAACAACTCCACCTGCCGTCTGAGATAAGTTCTGAAAGAAATACTTCACTCTGATGTATGGAAGTAAAACCTGACCAGTGAGGGTTGAGGACATGCATTGCATGGAGAGAAATGATACGGTGGATGTGTAATGTGAGTGTTAAAGACAGGCTTAGTTCTGATGACTTCAGAGGAAGATTAATTCTGGACAGTATAGGGAGATGTGTGCAGAACTTGATGGTATGTCCATGGATAAATTCTTGGGTTAGTAGCTATAGAACAGTTGAGATAGTAGGTTCAGTTCGCAAGGAAAACATAGGAGTGAGTGATAGACTTGAGAGGGATAAAAACCTGGTCAGAGATATGTTAGTTTGGAAGTCGGTTTCTAAAAGCCGTTCAACACATGCCAGCATGTAAAACAGATGTTAACTTAAACAGAATGTGATATTTCTATAAGACTTTTTTTTTCTATACTGATTGATACGTTAATTTTTGAATTGAGACTTTTCCTTATTTCTTTTAACTTTACCGATTGAGACGTTATTTAATATGAATAGAAATACTAGTGCAAACACTAGCGAAGCATAATTTTTATTTTGACTGGTGTACACCTGTCCCAAATTTTGTCTAAGATTGTGACGATTTACAAATTAATTTCAATTGTCACATCTGTTCAACATATTTCTGACGAGATTGAATTAGTCACTGCTTCATGTGAACTTTAACATCTTATAATGAATAAAAATATTTGCACGACCCTCGCCGGTCACCATGTTTTCATGTGAATTTAAGTTTGCGATTCAATTAGTAAACAAAATGGATTTTTATTTTACTCGACATATCACCTTCATTGTTAGATGGCTGTAGTCGAGGTGATGGCTGTTGCCAATATACAGGTCAATGTCATAGCTCCAACCAGCATATGCTGTTCATACTTTCTGCAGAATTTCTTTAACGCTGACCCCCCCCCCCCTAACATAACAAATAAGTACCTTTTTTTTTTTTTTTTTTTTTTTTTTCCCCCCCGTACATGTGTACTTGAAGTGTCTGCATTCTTGTGGTGCCATAATCAGATCATGAGCATATTTTATGTCTATATGTTTGTCATTGTGAATATGCATGTGTGAGTAATAGACGGTGTGGTATTGTGTATGCATTGGTTTGCCTTCGTTTTGTCAGTGTGTGTATCTGTAAGCTGCGGAAATAGTGTGCCTGTGCGGCCATTGTCAGTGTGTGAATATGTTTGAACTTTAGTGTACGAGAGTTGAGTATTCATCTGGCCTCCCCTAGACGAAGGGCAAGGGGATCGGCATAATGTTGTGCAGCGTTCTGATTTCTTTTTCGTGCTCCGTCAGACTCGGTCCGTCCTTTTGGTTTGTTTTTTTGTTTTTTTTGGGGGGGGGGGTGATTTGGCATTTTAAACGAGCATGAATCCTTTTCATTGGTCGATAAATATTTTTGGCACCCTAACCCCCAACATAACAAATAAGTGCCTTTTTTTTCTTCTACATGCGTACTTGAAGTGTCTGTCCTAGACTTGACCACCTGCGTTCTTGTGGTGCCATAGTCAGATCATGGGTACATTTTTTTTTTCTAGTGTGATATCTCTCATATCCTACTATGCAATAATTTTATTAACCATTGCTACCTTAGGTTCCATAACGGGCAATGGGGGGGGGGTATTTGTCCAGTAGGCAGAAAATCCCATGTGTATCCAACTACTCGATCAGACTAACTTGTGGACAATTGATACCTTGAGCTATCCGGAATATGGAGGCAAAGATGTTCATGAAAGAAATTATAAATTATGCAGTTTTAAATGTTACCCATTGTTCACAAAACTTAAGGTTTCAAATCAAACTGTAATTATCAGTGTGTGTAGCTTGTGTATTATGGAGGTTGTGTAGTACTGTTAGGATAGAATATGTCACTAGCAATATTGACAAGTGAATGTTTCTGTATTGTTAGCAGTGGGGTATATTTCAAGTGTGTGTGGGTGTTTGGGTGTGTGTCATCTAAAAAAAAAGGTATAATTAAGCAGTAGAATTGTTATTTTTAACAATGTTTGCTTATAATTATAGATTTTACAAATAAATGAAAGATAAATATGTACGTATGACAAATTTCAACTTCGATTGTTCAATGCAAGGTGTACTCGGTAAAAACATGTTTATTTTTCTTGAAATAGATTTGTCATTCGTACATATTTATCTTTAATTTTATAATTGCTCTATCTCGTATATTGAGCTTAAACTATTTAACTATAGGTTCTATCCTCTAAAAGTATACTTTTACTTTCATATTTTATTTATATATATATATTATATATATATATATACATACGCTTTTATGTGTATAAATGACTGCTAAAAGGCTGTTTACATGTTGCATAATGCCCACCTGAAGACAACTGTTTCACCATAACACAGCTCTTCAGTGTGACTAGAAACAAGATTTTTCAAACTGATTCGAAACGGACTACTTTATTAGCGCAGTGCTAGCAGCGACGTGTATAGAAAATCTATACTTGATATTTCACATTATCGGCTAGCTAGAGGGCTCTATTCTAAGTTTTGCGTTTCTGCTGTGAACACCAGTGATCTAGTTTACTTGAGAGCTCAACCCACGAGTGGTGTAGATTTGTTTATCCATAGACAGCTGATACGTTTTTTTTTTATATATTTATCTAAAGTTATATGTTCATATATTTGTATGTAATAAGATCACTCCTGAACTAATTCACTGATCATTATGAATTTTGATACACAGCTGCTAAGTGTAAGGGATCTTAATGTGGGATATATTTAGTTCAATGTAGTTTAATGCAAAGGGGTTAAAAAGGGGTTGAAAGCTCTTTGTGAAAATTCAGATATCTCCAATTTTAACAATAGATTAGATATAAATGAATAAATATTCCTCAAATTTCAGTTGCTTTGAAGTATTTTAAGGGGTGTTAGGAGGGTATATGCCCCCCCCTTTTTTGAAAGTTCAAATATTTCAGATTTACATTAATATAGTCATTGGACACCAATTAAGCAAGATTCCCTAAATTTCAATTTAAGACCCCTTAAATTTTAGACATCTTCTAGAATTAAAATTTTGTAATGGATTTTGATCAAAATCTGAATAAGGATTATAGATATAAGGTTTAGTATCATTTTATCTTTATTTTAGTCAAAAGACTTCATACGACAAAAGTTGTGCAAAACTTTTCTGTTCAGGGAATTAATTGTACCTGTCCTCGGACGAGTATTCCGGTTTATAATCAAATGTTTCTTTTCTGGGGAAACTAAATGTTCTAATTCTGAATTATGTTCCACTTACATCATCTGATGTAAATATTTTGAATTCTTATAAAAAACTATTTTTCTCATAAAATTTATACATGTATCCGTGTATGATAATGAAATTAGAAAATCCATAATACTAAGCAATTATCTCTGGTCTGATTGTTTTGTTAATACAGATCTCATGTCTGCGTTTTCTCACGTCAACTTTGATAAAAAAACATTGAATTATTTTATTTACTACTAGCAGGCCTACCCGACGTTGTCCGGGTCATAAATAACAAAATAGAAGGGTTAAAAAGTGTAACAACTTTTCAAAATTTATCTCTTTTTTGGAGTAACATCTATCATTTACGAAATATAATTGTATTATTACTATCATTGTTCGTGGGCAACACAGAGTTTCTTGTCTACCCCCTTACCCCCTCTCAATAATCTGAAGAGAAATGATGTGAATGAGGACATTTTTTTTTCAAATTCTTGAATGATTTCTTTACTGATTACATTAAGTCGTTCTAAATACCCCCCCCCCCCCTGACTAATTCTATCCTATTGACACTAAATAATGTTGAAAGTGCAGAGCCTTTTGTAAGGCAATGCTGAAAAAGAATATATCAGCTTTGTGGGTGCGTCTTTAGGTTTTGACTTTTTGTTATCCCTATCCAGCGTTGCCCTAAAAATGTTATTTTTAAACGTGTAAACATAAGCAATGCTGCATGTTTAGTAGGTTGCATGATTGCAATGCATGCAGATGACAGTCCGGTAATGAGATAAATCTCTCTCAGGATTTGACCACCTAAAATTTGACTTCTCTACCTAGAAAAGCCTCTTTAAACGGAGGTTCATGCCAAGAAATTAAATTACTTGATATCCTTGAAAAATGTCTACTCTAGATACGAGATCCCCTTGGTCAGAAAGTTTTTATGTCGTGATAAAATTGCTGATCATTTTAGAGTAGGCTAGCTGTTTGGTCTACTCCAAACGAGACCAATATCTCGCGCGCTCTCTCTCATATATATATATGTCTTGGATTTTCTGTCAAGTGTGGAGGCTTTTTTTTTTTTTTTTTTTTTTTTTCATAAAAAAAAAAAAAAATCAAACAAAATTACATAATGTTTTGAAACGCTTGCCGGTGACCGTTGAATATCTTTGCAAGCAGAGCTAACTATTTTTCCTTGGATTTTCGTTAAGTGAGTTTTTTTGTTTTTTTTTTGTTTTTTTTTATCAGCAGGGGCGTAGAAATACCTGGTATAGTACCCAGGCACGATGCTACTTCACTCTGCGAGATTGACGTGTAGATTTAAAATTTAAAAAAAAAAAAAAAAAAATCTTGCAGACGGAAACTGCGCTCTACATCGTCTCGTATATCTTGCCTCGGCTTGTCACTGAAACCAGACTTTGTAGAAGAATGTGGTGCGTGTTAAGCGCACAGCATGGCCATCTACATCTACAGATATCCTTACAAGACTCATGAGTTCCTATGGTAGGATTTAAACTGGTTGTATATATCTATGCACAAACGGAAACCAGTTGCATGTCATAGCTGCAGCAAGACTAGTAAAATAAGTAATGCCTGCTGAGCCATCTGTGTCCACAACCGGACATTGCAATCTTGTAGGGGTGACCTTCTGTAAAGAAGTGACAATCACCATACGGCAGGCTGAATGTTATAAAGCTGCAATGGCTGCTTTTGCTGTCGGTCACTATTGAAAAAGCAACCATTTTCAAAATATTCTTAATGTATACAATTTGTTTTTTAAATCTTGTGTTAAGGACAATTTCCACATAAAAAATTAAGATTTTTTTTTTTCTTAGAAAGAAAGATGTGTGATTATATTTGAGAATTCAACTGACTTTACTTTATTATATACATTAATCGAACATAATTGAAATAAAAATGGGAAAACTAAAACGAATTGACGGAAAAAAAAACATGACTTTTAATTTTTCTTTAAGCCCACCACCCAAACAAGAGCGGCTAAATACAGCTTCCATTATATAAAATAATCAGTAGTTTAAAATAGATGATCCAGTAATTACCAAATATTGGGTCAGAAATGGAGCCGTGTTTATGCAGACAGATGTACATTTGTTCATTTACAAAATTGTTTATTTACGTATCTTTTGAAAAAAAATACTTCTGTAAAAAAAACATAAAATTTTTTAAAAAACCCAAAAAACAACCCCCCCCCCCCCCCCGAAATTCTAAATATTTCTTTAGGCTAACTAGGTGTGTCGCTTATCTTAGATTGTATGCATTTGTTTTGTATGTCGTGGCAGACTTGCCTGAGTGTAAGCTTGCCCGATGGCAAGTGGGTCTTTTGAAGTCCGCCTCTGTTCTTTTACTGCATTTTTATTTTAAACAGACAAGTTTTAGTAATAAAAGAAAACAGTTCACAAATAAGCATTGCCAGCTAAGTTGGGATAATTATTTTCGTCAAAATTTTAATTGTATTTGTTCGTGTACTAAAATTTTTATTCCATGTGAAAATTAAATGATAACGTTCTGGGTGGGTTGCCTTTGTCTCCTAGAACCAATGTTTAGACCCAGTTTACCACTGTACAGGGTGGTCCGAAAGTCTAGTTGCCCCCCTACTAAAAAGTAAACGGAGCAAGTTAGACAGCAATACAAAACTGAAAAAGGTTTATAACTTAATCGGGGAAACCGTTTCCACTCTGACTTCAATGGGACGAGTAAAGCTCGATTTCACCGGATTAATATTAAAATATGAATATAAAGCGACTTGTTGCCTCAGTCAAAAATGCACCTCACAAATCACTAGAGACTTTCTCACTTTCCTTTTTTTTGACTTGGTATCTACTTCCTTCCTACCGCAGGAAAATGTGGGGTGGCCTCAAGCAGTTAGCAATTAACTCCTTCCTAAAGAGGGAAGGCAACACCTGGGAAGACGAACCTCCTACGACTACTCAGGACTGATACCACAGCCTGATAGAGAAAAAGTCACCGAAATGGTCCAGTCTGTCGGGTTGATTATCGAGAACGGATCCTTGACTGGTATATACCGGTCTGAAGTCTTTGACTCTAAAGTCAGATTTCAGACATTAAATAACGCTGGCCAGGTTTCAATTCCACACATTACACATGCCTGATAGACTTTGTATATCTACCTTCCACAGCGGTAAGATGGGACACAAGGTCGAAAGTGGGACTGAAAAGCCAGCGCCCTAGAGGAAGAGCACTATCGCTTACAAAACATGCCTGGATAACTCCGTCGGTATTCCCCGGTAGGGGGGGTCTCAGGTGATAAACAATAAACTAACCCCTTAAAGGGTGAAAAGGCAAAGCCTGGGAGGGTTGACCGCCTAGAACTGAGACAGTGTTTATAAAGACCAGTGTATGTGCATCCACCCCCGTGACACAAAATAGCAAGGCCACCACCCGCCTCGCCGTTTAAAAGGTGTTTGGAAAGAAATGCTTCACTTTACTTCCATAATGAGAAATTTTTTTTTTTTTCTATATCGATAAGTTTTTTTTTGTTTTGTTTTTTTGCCCTTTTAAACTTTCCAGTTTAAGACGTTTTATTTCTTTTGACTTCACTGATGGAAATGTTATTTAATGTGAATATTAGCGAAACAACTTTTTTTTTTTTTTCACTTTTGACGGGTTTACACTCTGTAATAATTTTAAAAAAAAATTTTTAAATAGTTATTACAATCAGTAATAACTATTAAAATAATTTTTTTAAAAAATTAGTTCACACCAAACAAGGCAAGTTGCCACTGTAGACGTAAGGGGCTACCAAGAATTAGGATGAAAGTTTAAGTGGTAATCCTAAATTGAGAGCTGTGCAGCGAGATGCTTGTTCACATTAGTTTTAAATTTTTGCATGTTGGTACAGTCGGGGAAACGGGAGTTCCAAAGGCCGGCAGCACGAGGAAAGGAGCTATTGGAGTAGAAGGCTCTCCGGCATCTGGGGACCTCCACAGTGAATGGATGGGATTTAGCTGATTGTCGGGTTTGTTGAGTGTATTTACGTCGCGGCGGGGGGGGGGGGGGTCTTACATAGTGGTGTTTGAGTTAAAAAAGTTTAAGTGAAGTCACTCCAACGGAGGTTGATTATATCATGTGATTTCCAGTCGGGGCTTTACTGTCTCTTAGCTGGTGAGATTTCAAGGAAGGATGCATCTGGCTGCTGTCCCAATGGAGGATTTCTGATAATTTTCTGACTGTCTTTTTAAGTGAACCTTTTATATAAAATATAATCGGGGTCCGGGATAGTTATCAGCCAACGAAAGAATATGGATTCACGACGATACGGGTGTATAACGATTTATACTAAAAGCTAAAAATATAACAAGTGTTTATTAAAAAGAAATCCACAAAATCGGACAAATTAATCCGGTCGATTACTTTGCCCTGTCACCGCTTGGAAATTCAGACAAAACTAGTCTATACAATTCGGCAGCCATTTTGGGCGCTAACCGCTTCAATATAACAAAACTTAAATATCCTGTTGTGTTGGGAGTTCAGTCTTCACTGGTAAAACTAAATTGTATTTAATGAATAAATTGAAAAGCAATTAAATCTACTTGCAAAATCACTTGAAATTAATTTTTGTGCCGGCTAATTGCGACAAGGTATTCTCTCGACTTCAATAAACTCTCGTTATCTATTTCTGTCCAGTATATATATCCGTTATTTTTAGTTGTCTGTTCTCAAACAAGTTCTTTATTCGGATTGAGTGGGTGTAATATTTCCCAGGGGTGGGGAGTTTCTTTAATCCGACTCGGAAATTTATTTTTTATTTTTTTACATCACATCTTTTTTTCTGGAGTTGAGTTAGCAATTTTTGCTAGAGTTGGACTCTGCCTGTTTGTTGGAATTAAACTTGTGAATAAAGATTTGCTGTCAAATGTCTGTAGATAACTACATATGCCCCGCTCTAACTCCCTTTGTGGGTTGAGCACTATAAGTAAAATTACTCGCCAGCCGCCATAAGTGATAATGCAAAAATCTTTGTAAACGAATACTCTTCGGCAGTCGATATTATAAATTAGTGTACACTCTCCGTTAAAAATGACTGAGGGGGGAAAAAAAATTGTTTCGCCATTGTTCGCACTTTTATTCATATAAAATAAGAATTATGTAAATAATTTAATATTTTTTATATACAAATTATCATTGCTGATAACACCGTTGACTTATTTAGATGAGAGGATTTCTTTCCAAATTCACTTAAGACGGTGGGGGATGTCTAACTTGCTATTTTCTTTCTCGCTTCCCTCTTCACTTGAAATGGTTTTGTCCAGAGACTAGAAAAAAAACACATCTTTTACTATAAGTTTTGTCACTGGACAGATATATATATATATATATTTATGTAAAAAAAAAAATAACATACAAATTAAGACACATTGATCTTCATTATAGTGGAGGTTGGAGGTTGCTAAGAACTTGTATTGTCTTCATCTTTAAGGTGTTCTTACATTTTAACAAAAGCCCTACAATAATACTGATGGGCTTTTAATGTATCAGCAAGACCCCTGGATTCACAGGTGGTGTTTTTGTGTAAGTCCCAATTAAAGTTTCTTCATCGTGTTAATCTGCAGGGATACAGCCATTTTAATTTTTTTAATTTTTTTTTGTTTTCTCTCCATCTTGACTTTTTTATCTAATATTTCGCTTGATATAACAAGCCTCGACAGAGCTTTGGATAAATAAAAGGTATTAACCTTATTTTTTTCTAGAAGTCACGTCCGATGTTGTGTGGACTAACGGTGCAAATGTCTTTTGAATTGAACTTAAATCGAGCATGGTCGCTGGTAGGTATTATTTGGGAAAGTTCATTTTTTTTAAGCTCTTTATAATTTTAAACATAATGAAATAGGCAAAATGCCTTCATAAAAACCATGTGTTAGATGCAGATATTTTTAAAATCAAAAAATATATATATATTATATATATATTATATATAATATATATAATATATATATAATATATATAATATATATATAATATATATAATATATATATAATATATATAATATATATATAATATATATAATATATATATAATATATATATAATATATATATTATATATATATTATATATATAATATAATATATATATTATACTATAATATAATATATATATTATACTATAATAATATAATATATATATTATACTATAATAATATAATATATATATTATACTATAATAATATAATATATATATTATACTATAATAATATAATATATATATTATACTATAAAATATGATATATTATACTATAATAATATGATATATTATACTATAATAATATAATATATTATATTATAATATATTATATTATATATATTATAATATAATATATTATATTATAATATATTATAATATAATATATTATATTATAATATATTATAATATAATATTATAATATTATATTATAATATAATATTATAATATAATATAATATAATATTATATTATAATATAATATTATAATATAATATAATATTATATTGTAATATTGTATTATAATATAATATTATATATTATATATTATAATATTATAATATAATATAATATATAATATTATATATTATAATATTATATATTATAATATATATTATAATATATAATATTATATATTATAATATTATATATTATAATATAATATAATATTATATATTATATTATATATTATAATATAATATAATATTATATATTATAATATTATATATTATAATATAATATTATATTATATATTATATTATAATATAATATTATATATTATAATATTATATATTATATTATATATATTATATATAATATAATATTATATAAAATATTATAATATTATATATTATATTATATATATTATATATAATATAATATTATATAAAATATTATATATTATATTATATATATTATATATTATATATAATATAATATTATATAATATATTATATATAATATATAATATAATATATTATATATAATATATAATATAATATTATATAATATATTATATATATATGTATGTATTATATATTGGTCAGTATCATCATTCTTCAGTCATTAGTTTCCTGTTTTTTTTTAAAATATTTTATCCAGTTTATCTTACTCTATTATTTGTTTCTTTTAATTAGATTCCTTTTTTCCATTTCTTTATCTCATATGTAAATAAAATTAATATGAAAATGTTTATAAAATAAAAAATATACGATTTACCGTTTTGAATGACACATGAAATAGAAGAAATGTTCAAGTATCAACAACGTTACAAACAAAAGAAAATATTTTGTTACTTATGCCAAACCTTGTTTGTAGAAAGGTTGAAAATTAGAACCTACGACAGAAAACCCTAGAAATTTAATTGTTTTTCTTACTCTTTTTACATTTATCTTTTAAATCATGCCCTCCCCCTCCACATCACAATACACTAAAAACGTAAAATACATATCAATGACCTTCTGGTCAGAACTTTAAATGGCTTTTTACTAAAAGGATACCCTGTCTAAAGTCGTAGAAAATTACTTCTGACAAATTTAATTAGGAAAGTTTTATGAATGTTTACAAAAATTACACCGAACACCTGTTTAAACTGTCGGGATTGTTGGTAACTACTGATTGCTTGTTAGCTCCTTACATCAAGTGGCTTCATGCCTTGTCTAGAGCGATTTACATAAAAATAAACCAACCTTAAGTAGTATCAGTAATTTATGAAGTTAAATAATGAAATGAACCTTCTGCTCTCTTGAAATATGAAAAAATGTAATGCCAAATTCCTCTCAACCCGTAAGTAATCAGTCAGTTCTTACCTTACGTTAGTACTCCCACAATGTTCATCTTTCGGCTGGTAATTATTCCGTATCTTTAACCCTTATCTTCAACTGGTTCTTGGCCTTAAGTGGTTACCAAGAGTAAAAGACTGCAACGAGAAAGTCATCAGCAGCTGACTGTTTGACTTGGTCTCAGTGTTCAATGAAAGTATCTTGCCCCAATGCACTAATCTGGTCCCTGACGACTAAATGGATGAATGAATATTAATTTCTCGTTACCATAATAAGCTTGAGGGTAATACTCAATCGGAATGCGCAATATTATTTAACCCTTATCCTCGAGTGACCCCCCCCCCTCTCGGGCCTTGATAAGCAATGATCCATTAGTATATATGACACACACGACCTTTCTTTATATAATAGATAATCTCGACCCATTCTGCTGCACTTAAATTAAATGTCAACCTCCCCACCCATGCTCATCCCCCCCTCCCCACCCATGCTCATCCCCCCTCCCCACCCCTGCTCATCTCCCCTCTCCCCCCACCCTCCCCTGCTCATCTCTCCCCCCTGCTCATCTCTCCCCCTGCTCATCTCTCCCCCCTGCTCATCTCTTCCCCCCTGCTCATCTCTTCCCCCCTGCTCATCTCTTCCCCCCTGCTCATCTCTTCCCCCCTGCTCATCTCTTCCCCCCTGCTCATCTCTTCCCCCCTGCTCATCTCTTCCCCCCTGCTCATCTCTTCCCCCCTGCTCATCTCTTCCCCCCTGCTCATCTCTTCCCCCCTGCTCATCTCTTCCCCCTGCTCATCTCTTCCCCCTGCTCATCTCTTCCCCCTGCTCATCTCTTCCCCCCTGCTCATCTCTTCCCCCCTGCTCATCTCTTCCCCCCCTGCTCATCTCTTCCCCCTCCCCCCCTGCTCATCTCTTCCCCCTCCCCCCCTGCTCATCTCTTCCCCCCCCCCCCTGCTCATCTCTTCCCCATCCCCCCCTGCTCATCTCTTCCCCCCCCCTGCTCATCTCTTCCCCATCCCCCCCTGCTCATCTCTTCCCCATCCCCTGCTCATCTCTTCCCCATCCCCTCCCTGCTCATCTCTTCCCCATCCCCTCCCTGCTCATCTCTTCCCCCTCCCCCCTGCTCATATCTCCCCCCTGCTCATATTTCCCCCCCACCGTCTTCCCTCTTGATCATGTCTCCCCCTCTCCCTCCCCCCTCTTGATTCAACTCTTCCTATTAACTGAAACAGGTTGCCATTCTGTCTTACTGTAATTATTTAATTTGTTTTCTTATTGAGCCTCGTTTTGGATTAGTTTGAGGAGATAGTCTATGGGAGTTTTATACTCTGGCCTGCTTGATTGTGTTTTAACTTTGCTCCATATTTAGTTACTCTTTCTTCAGCTCCTGGGAAATTGTTTTCAAACTGTCTGTTGCTGCTTAGCTTACGGGGTAGCTAGGCAACTACAATTGGCCATTGTCTTAGCTTATTTAGTCTCTCCTTCGTCGTATTACCTGCCTTCAGCTTACAGACCTGTACAGCAGGTTATTTGAGTCGCCTGAAAAAAGAAAATGCCTGTCATAATGACGTCTCCATTTTTTTCCTGTCCTGTTATGGCTCGCATATTTTATTTTTTTTATCTTTGTAATTTTAGATATTAATAAAATTGTGTGACCATTTCCACAATGGTGGCCTCGCCTCTACATGAATTGCACATATTTTTTTCTTTACAATTAATCGATTGTTTATTTAAAAAAAAACACAAAAAAACGGTGCAATAAAGTACCAAAAATAGCTTTATGAAAATCCTATTTAAATAAAATTTAACTACAAATTAAATCCACCGTAATACATTTCGGTTTATTCGTAAACAAGTTAGTCATTTTATTTTGAATAGTTGAAAGAGTAAAAAATGAATTACTTCGTGACTCTTTAAAGTTTAAAACGTATCAAGAAGCATTTAAACAGAATAGTCATTTCTGGTTTTAAAATTATGACCAAATTTTCATGTATTAAGTTTAGTAAGCTACTTATATTCAATGATTTTATACAGGGTGTCTCAAAAAAATGTACTCACTCTTAGAATGTTTCGCGACGTTTGCGAATCCCTTGGTGCGCGTTATCAGCTTTGTTTGAACAATAATGGTCATCAGTTTGAACATTTGCGAACATGATTCTTCTATTACATCTGTCTCATGTATTCGATGCTATTTCATTTCACTCTATGTTCATAAATAAAAGTTTTCTCGTCATTCTACGAGTGAGTACATTTTTTTGAGACACCCTGTAGATTAAAACATTATCTTAACAATTATAGTTCTATAACAATTTAGTTCAATGGCATAGTTAAAAAAAAAAAAAAAATATGTAAATACACTACAGGACAATGCTGGGTAGGTACAGATAGTCTATTATATCAAGGGCAGTCTTTTGTTTTTTGCATGTATCCATCTAAAAGTTAGAAACTACATAAGACATGCTCATAGGAACAAAATTAGTCCGGGGGGGGGGGGGGAGTGGTCAACATAAAAATCCAATTTACAGCAGGATGATAGGGGGAGGGATAGAGAGGTAGACATCTTTCAAAAGAAAGATGTTACACATTTTTCATTTTGTTGTCCATGCTCCCCGGGCAACGCCGAGTAACCATTCTAGTTCAAATTAAAGCTAACACCATGTTATGTTTACTATAAAATTAAACAATCATTGAATTTTTTTAACTTCCTAGAACTTTTCAAAAGTAAACTTCAATAAAGTAGCTGTAGAATTTTCACGGGGTTCTGCTAGTTGGAAAATCGTCTGTCGTTTAGTACAATTATATTATTTAGATAACCAAGAAATTTGAATACAAATATAAATGAATAAAAATAAAAGTTAATGGCAAACTTTTTCTTTGTATAAATCTTTTCTTTCAGCTACCAATTAAAATGGTTGTATGGTGTAATAATCTGCGTGCCACGTTAACATATAATTAATGCTCAGATAATTCCTTTATAATTTGTATGTCAAAGTGGCTGAGGTCTAATCGCAGGGATACCTGATGTTGTCTGGGAGAAAATTAATTAAAAAAACCAACAAAAAAAAAACCCTGTAAACATTGACTTTGTTAGTATTCTATTCTACTTTGCGAAATGAAAGCTAATTTATAATTCAATTTGTATATTTTATTCATTTTAAATCTTTCGACGAAAAGAGTACGTTGCTGATTTCTGACAAGATCCGTTGATATACCTTAATTAAAAATGACCATAAAAAGGCAAAAACTAGAGAACCTCGGTTATCACTCCTAGCATTATGAATGGACCTCCAAACAATGAAGAAACACAACCTTACAAACAAATCTTCCAAATAGATAAACAAATGCATACATGGCATAAACAAATGCATACATGGCATAACAATCACTCCCGCCAAACAACGAAGGAACCCAACTTTACAAACAAGTCTTCCAAACACAAATACATAACATAAACAAATCACAATCTTTTGCAAATTACCCATTCTCAAACCAAACGATAGTGTGAGAATACAATAAAAAACATTTTGACAAAATATGAAATAAAATGTAAATGAAGGATAAAGCACTCGTTCCATTTGGATTGTTTTTGTTTCATCCTTCATTTCTATTTGATTTCACATAAACTTGGCACAACTTGAGTAGGTGTTGTTCGGACCAGTCGAGGATACGTCCTCGACAATCAGTCCAACATTGGCTTTGTTGCTGTCTGGCTGAAGTTAGGTTCTTTTCAGTCCTAGGAGGTTCACTGTTTCTGAGAAAGGGTTAGTTTATTTCTGATCACCTGACATGCCTCTACCGGAGAATATCGACAGCTGCTCAGCCATTTTTATAGGCCAGACTACACTTCACCTAGTGCACTGGCTTTTCAATACCCCCACCTGACCTTGTCTAACTTTCTGCAGAGGCAGTAAATGAATATACATTGTACATATCTTTCACCTCCCCTCCACAACAAAATAGTGACATGTTTTTATAAAGGTATGGCGTCTGTATAAAAGTATTTTCTGATGAAACCTAGAGAAACAAACAAGTAGACCAAATTTCAGTTTGGAGGAGAAAATGTTTTGATTCTCACTTGGGTGGTGTTACTTAACCAGTGTGCCTATGCCATCAAAAATAAGGTTAGTCATTGCTTCTCACCTTGTCTATGACTTATAATCAAAATCATTTAAAAAAAAAAAAAAAAAAAGAAAAAAGTCTTTATTACAAAAAATACTAATATACCAGTCAGCTACTTCTGGTGTTGGCATTTGCTTGAATATATACTGAATTACCTCCCTTAGTTATTTCTTTGCCAGTTATACTATTTATACATATTGTAATTTTCTTAAAACGAGATACTAAGTGAAAGATGTCAGTCTTATAAATTAGATCACGTGACTAGCGTTGCCCTTGGAAAATCTAAAAACACAGGAAACTCATGCTTCCACCTCTGAACTCCATATGCATATTTTTAATTTCTTACTTATATATACATTTTATTTGTACTTTAAGTTCTTGATAATCAGTCCGACAGTAGTTTTGTTGTTTCTACCGGCAAATGCTGACGGGGATGCTCAGGCATTTTTGTAGGCCAAAATGCACTTCACATTCGATGACAAAGAATAACATCTCTACTGAGTATAGATGTTGGAAAATATTTTTTACAGCGCAAATTATAATTACAATTTAATGAAAAATGTCCTTCAATATTAGTAGGACATGTCTTATTATTGCAAAGTAGTTTCTTCAAGTCTGATCGTAATATTTGTAATTTAATTCCTTTGTACATTTAAAAAAAAAATTTTTTTTTTTTAAGGAAGTAACTCTTTATGGACGAATAGCTATGTAGCCGCCCTTCAGGCTGGTAGTGTCATGCCAACACCAGACTGACAGTTTTGGTCATTCTGGTTAATTTATTGCTAATCACCTTGGAATGCAAACGGTGCTGCCCAGGCAATTTTTGTTCGCCTAGAGTGCTCTTACTCGAGAGCGCTGGTTTCAAATCCAACTTTCTGACCGTGAGTTGCATCTTATCGCCGTGGGAGGGAGATAAATATTCAGCTACATCTACTTTATTTTATTTTATTTTATTTTTATTTTTTTACATTAAAATTTTTTTAAGATGGAATTATTTTCAAATGGCTACCAACCCAGACAAAGTATTTTCTGGAAGAAATTAAATCAATTTACATTACGATCCACAAGAAAAACTGATAAACCAGAATAACATTTATTTTTTAATTTTTTTTTTGTCAATTTTCTAAAAAAGTTGAAAATCTATAGAGACGGATTTTACTTTATATATTAGATATATATGGTCTCATTTTCACTTATGTAATTTTTTATTTTAACTAAAAACTAACAGAACCACTATAGGTGAAACTGTCTGAAATAAAATGTTATGAAGTTTAAATTCTCAGCTTTCGAAGACGCCATTGCAAGTTTATCTACTTACCAGACTTGCTTGACACTGTTAAAAAAAGAACTAAAGGCCTGTCTCAAAGAGGGTCTTTATTTTAATTCTAAACACGTTTCCCATATTAACAGTAATGTCATTGTCTGTGAATTTTATTGGTGCCCGTGCCATTAAATATGACAGCTGTTTTGTATTTATTTTTTTGTTATTTACATAATCTCGTTGACACACCGGTTCCTGTTAGATCACCGAAGTTAAGCAACGTTGAGCTTGGCCAGTACTAAAATGGGTGACCATTAGAGAACACCAGGTGTTGTATGTGGATTGGAGAGGATATGGACACTACCAGGTTCTATCATGCCCGCAGAAGAGTTAGGACAGATAGTTATGGGAAAACATTACTTACACATTTTATAAATAAAGTCACTTGGAAAAGGTCATTTCGTTTACAAACAATACTATTACTTCAAGTTAGCTGCTGATGATGCTTGAATGACGTCACTTGGTGAATTGATAGATCCACATAGCAACATGTGCAAACATATTTTGTCACTACAATTTACAAGTACACAATTTGAATGCCTACTAAAGTGTCTTCGGTTTCTCTGTACAGGGGTTTGTCAGGACAACCTGGCATGAGGATACTTCCCCTCTCTCTGCTAATAAACTAACTTTTCTCATTACTATAGCAAATGTTTGAGACAGACCTTTAGTTCATGTTCTTCCATAGTAGAAATAGTTCATGTGAATTTTTAAGTATGTCCAGTCTGATAAGTCATGTTCAATTTGGTTCACTTGAAGAATCCGTGATAAATAAAATTTGATAGTACAATTTGAAGCAGTTTCTGCAGAGACCACTATAGACCAACTAAAATCTAACATTAAACGAACACGACTAGTTCAAATATCCGGTCAGCCGAGAGAGAGGGGAGATCAAATGGTAGTGGTTAAAACCAACAGAGGAACACCATTTGAAACTTTAAAATATTGAGCGCTGCAAAAATCAATCTCGCATTAATTTTGTATCATAATTTTAAACTTATAAATAATTTATATCGCATTGATTTTAAGACGTGTCAATACTTTTCATAACTCTACCTTGTCATAGAAATGTTTATGCTAATGTTACTTCCCCCCCCCCCCTCAATAAATTGGTCACGCTTAGGTTTAATATAATACTAGATGTACCTGTGACCCGTTGGGTCACAACTGTTACCAGTATTTATTCTTATTTCATTGGAAATTTATAAACTGTAATATGTGAAAACCTTCTTACATAACTAAAAATAAGTCTCTTTACGTCTTTATGATAATGATGATATAATCAGGCGGACATCCCAAGCATGTTCGCTCTGTTAACCCAACATGACTCCAGTGACTTGACCATGCAGGCGACTGGACGATGGATATTCTATTCAGCGAGCTCACAATTGGCTCCAGACCAGCAGGAAGATCTGTCCTATGCTACAAGGATGTCTGCAAGCGAAACATAAGGGCACGTGACATCGACCCAGCAGGCTGGGAGTCTGTGACTGAGAATTCCTGTGGAGGAAGAGGAAAACCCAGCAGTGGAGGGAAAGGAGAAAGAACACAGTATTTTTCCTTTCAACATTTTTTTTTTTTTTTTTTTTTTTTTTTTTTTTTGAGACTGTCGTTGGTTTCAGTTTGAAGAAAAAAAATTAGTCTGGTTAGAAAGATCGTTACGATGGCAGCAATAATGGATTAATGTAAGGGAGATACATTTTTGCAACTAAAAATATGACTTATCTCCCTTACTGAGTTATTATTGAGCATTTTCCCATCTCTTCTCTATTAATAACATTTCTGGTTGCTTCTGTTTCTCACTTATGTGTGACTTATATATTATGTTTATTTTACTTTGTTTACTTTTAATCTAAATTTTAAAATTGTGCAACTAATAAATCCCGTGCAACGCAGAGTAGGTACAACTAGTATCTGTGTGTGTATATGTATATATATGTATATGTATATGTATATATGTATATGTATATATGTATATCAAAATTGAAGAAATGGAAATGTCTGAGATGGAGAGCAAAAACGAAGTGACGTTTAAAAAAAAAAAAAAGACTTTATGAAGTCCACAAGTTTCAAGAGATTTAAAGCGCCTATTGGATAAAGAGTTATTACTTAGAAATATATTGTTTTAGTGATTTGTTTTTCTACAGAAAAGTTCTCATACTTATGTATTACTAGCAGGGCTACCCGGTGTTGTTCAGGGGCATAGATAAGAATTTTTTCCCACCCAAAACAATGCATGTTGCTACTGAAATGTAAGGCGCTATTATTATAGGGGGGGGGGGGTCTTGTGTGGGGAGTTGAGCAGCAAGATGTTTGTTCACATTACATTTTATTTGCATGTTGGTACAGTCAGGGGAGCAGGGAGGGAATTCCAAAGGCGAGCAGTTTAAAGGAAAGGAGCTATTAAAGTAAAAAATCTTCCAGCATCTAGCGATCTCTACAGTGAAGGGTTTTAATTTTGCTGCTAGTCGGGGGGGAGGGTATTTACGTTGAGGGGGTATAAGTGTATTAGGTTCGTCACCCATTCTGTGAAAGGACAGCGATAAACATTTTAACCTAGTCCAGTGTTATTTTATTTTTAACATTTACCAGTAAGAATAAGACCTCCCCGCCCCACACTAATTTTGTTCCTGGGCGAATTTTTTTTTTTTCTATCGTAGCTAGCTCGAGGTTATACTGAATGAGAATATGTAATGTTCACAAGTGTATCTTTAGTTTCTCAGTTTTAGGCAGACCAGCAAATAGAACTTTTATATAACAGAAGATGAATGGTAATATAGCCAGTTGACATCTACTCAAGATGACTAATATATTTAAAGAAACGTTTAAGTTCAAGAAACAAAACAATTCAAGATACCCCCCCCCCTCCAAGATATCAATTAATACATAATTTCCTTTAGCTAATTCGATCTTATGACAAACTGTTAACCAGTGTGTGTGGTGGTGTGTTTTTGTTTTTTGTTTTTACAAAAAATCTTTACAATAAAAAAATCTGCACCATAAAACACTTGGAAACAAAGATTTTCATCTTTGTTTCCAAGTGTTTTATGGTGCAGATTTTTTTATGGTGCAGCCATCCATTTATTATTTATGATGCTTAATTTATTTTTATTTGGGTGAAATAAACTTGCTCGTTGTATCTCTCAAGTCTAACATTCCTATACAGTAGAAGGGTAAGATTAAGATAGGCTCGTACTTATCTTCCGGTGTTTTAAGAGTGATGAGGAATGTTAGCTGTGGCTCACTATAATACTTGATCACGCTTTAGGAGGGTTGTTTTTTTTTTGTTTTTTTTGTTTGTCTCTTTCCGCTTGTTTTTGGTCTGATACTTATTAGTGTTCTTGTTTTATAGAAGATCATACTGTCACCAATAACATGGCATCGGTCATTCAGATTGACCAAGACGAATTTGATGAAATTCCAGGTAATATCACAAAGCAATCGATCATCTTGCTAAAAATATTGTCTTTAAATTTAATCGCTCTCACTTCCGACTTGAAATTCTAAAACTTTTTTTTTAATTTTCTAATACGTTCTAGATTAATAATCTGTCTCTCAATGTCTGTCTGTTTCTAAGTCTTTAGAGAATTTTATATCTTCAGGAATAATGTCTATTATAGATTTCGTCTTTCAACTAAATTCTTTCCACATTTAATTCTAATAAGATCTACACTTCCAATGAATATTTCCTCCTTTTTCTGATACTAATTTTTCTAAAATTTTAGACCACTTGTTTAAATAATCAAAATCGATTTTCACTTAACGGTTCATTACATGCATGAGACTTGCTTAACAGTGTTGTCAAAACTCTTAACCAGTTTTTTTTTTAAAAAAAACCTCATCCAATATAACCTTTTCTTAAGCAGTTTCCAACTTGTTTATAATCTGATATCTTCTATATACACATACAATCCTTTTGTACATAAATTCAAATTTTTTTATATATATTGTAAAGTGTTGACTAATTTGCAGGAGATACAATCTACATTTGCAAGAAAAGTTTATATCTCCTCACTTCCTGTTCGTGCCGTCACTTCCTTGAACACGACCATTAAGTTTCTAACCTTAATTCCTCGCAGAACTTTCTTTTTTTACGAAATCTGATTTTGAAATAGTAATTACCTTTCTATTTACTAACCATCAAATCTATTTGCAATTTATGCACTAATGCTGTTGGAAAGGTATGAATTCCAATTCCCCCCCCCCACCCCACCCCAGGTAAAGTAACAAATTGTTTTAAATTAGAGTATACAACTAGTTTATACCTGCTCCTTCGAACGGTGTTGATACAGTACCTGTGTATGTCAGTTTCCATCTTTAGCTAGTTTCTACCACTTTATAGCTAGTACACAGAAAAATATTTGAAATTTTGTGGGGAAAAAATATGCTTAGTATTTGCATGAGAGTAAGTAACTACGCTGAATGTTTTCACATATTGCTCTTATTGGCAAAATATTGTTTTAAGCAAAATAATTTGCTTCTAAGCCGAATACTGTCTTTTTAATCAAAAGGTTTCTTGTTTTTCAAATTTCAAGAAATTAATTAACATTACATTTAAATGTAATGTTAATTAATTTCTTGAAATTTATAAAACATGTATCCAGTAAAAAAAAAAAATCCTTTAGACTTGAGATTCGATCCTGAGTGTTCACATTGTAAAATCTACTGCCTTAGTAATGTGTACTCTGCCCATTCCTTCGTCGACCAATCGCATGCTTCTATTTGTGTACAAATAAACTAAAAGCAAACACTTTCATAATATACTATTAATGTATCTCTGCCCATTCTAATGTTTTCAGATTTGACTTGAATAGTAACTTAAATTGTTATAATTTGTACTCGTATTCCATAGTAAAATTCAGGTCTGTATATAAGTACTTAAACTTTTAATCGTCATCATCCTCCACCCCTTTCTAAAAAGATGGGATCGTCCGATCGGCAAAGATGTTGATTGGCGATTAAACTGATGCCGTTAAGTTAAACAATTCCAACTTTTACCAGATTTAAAATGAACTGTCCCAAAATCGAATTATGTCGTCCCATCGATTAAAACATACAATTTTAAATGAATGTTTCAGAAAGTGACATTCTTTTGATTTGAAAAATATTCAGCTGGCAATTATTTTTACAATAAGACAGGATTTTCATTGTTTAAAAGAATTAAATTGTAAGGGGATATAGTACTAAGTAAAATTCAGTTTTAAGTGATAGTCATCTGAAGGTTGAAGGTTCAATCCTCGGTGCAGGCGATATGAAGAATTGCGAATTACTGATGACTTCTCCCAGTCATGGCTGACGGAATGAGAATACTACCCCCATGGATTAAATAAATGGTTTAGTTCGAAATTCCGTCCAGATTCTCGAATTCGAAAAGATACCCCCTGAAGAAGGTCGGAGGTTACAGCGGCCGAAACGTGAGAATAACACTCAAGATGAGAACAGTAGTCCGGATAATCGAAATTATATAAATTGCTACAATTTTAGATAATAGACATATTCAGTGTATTTCTTTCAAGAATATTTGGCTGACAATTATTTTCACGGAAAAAGAACGTCATTTTTTACTTTTTTTTTTTTCAATACTATTGACCTCGACAGACTTTTATTTCAAAAAAGGAATATTCTTATTACCAGTAAATTATACAGATTGATGTAGAAAGCACCGTGGAATTTCCACGGGGTCCCACTAGTTTAAAAACAATTGATACTTATAACATTTTTTTCCAAACTAATTCAGCTAAGAAGCCTTTAAAGTATTATGTAATTAAATAGCCCCTCCCCCTCCCCATTGTGTATTTCTCATATCTTTCTGTATGCATTGAAAATTGTTCTTTCTGCTTTTTTTTCACACTTTTCGCAAACAATTGTTTCTATAATACAAATTGTTTTATTCGGTGGCGATAAATTTTACTCAGTTTTGTTACTCAGTTTTGTTACTCAGTTTTGTTACTCAGTTTTGTTACTCAGTTTTGTTACTCAGTTTTGTTACTCAGTTTTGTTACTCAATGAGTTGACATTAATATACATTATTTGGATGACTCGGACTGCTATATTCACATTTCATCCGATGTAACCTCCGACCTTCTTCAGGTACATCTATTCAAACTATGAATCTCTTTAACCCATTAGTGCCAATTCTTTTTTTCTTTAATTTATTACCAAAAATCTTTTGTAAAAACAATATTATTTGATACTAAAAATACTTTCAAAGATTTACTTGACTTTATAGGATAGTTAGAACATTCATTTACCTAACTTTATAAATATAGAAGACATGCGTATTTATTATATACATAATATACAGGATAATCTAAAATAATGAACCGATCATTATGAATTTTGAAATATCTATTCTCGGCAACCCGATGAATAACTTGAACACTTTATTTATTTTTTGTAAACTATACCATTTAGGGGGTGCGGCCACACATACTTGCACTTGCCCTAAAAAAACTTAAATAAGTTGTATACAAAAATTTAAGAGAAAAGAATTGCTGTAATTCAAATTAAGTTTTCAAAGTTTTTTTGTTTTTTTTGTTTTTTGTTTTTTGTTTTTTTTAAGCCTTTGATTTTTTTTTTTTTTTTTTTTTTTCCCTACAACTGGAATGTGAGAATATTTTGTTAATTTTCAAAATTATATATTCACTTCAGTTCTAGTTGGTAAATTCATTCAGATTTAAAAATTACTTAACAGTTCATTAGCTAGTTAAGTGGTTATTACTCAAAAAGTAATTAACCAAGATTCAGAAACAACCAAGATGAGAATTGTACTCAGAGAAATACAAATCATCAATACTCAAAAAAAAAAAAAAAAAAATTCCGAAACCTTAGTATACAGTATTTCAAATATTCTTTATTTGGTTTGGTACAAACAAGTTGTCATTATGAACCAATAAAACCAGTTAATACCTACTTAAAAGAAAACCAATAAAATAGCTTTCTTGAGTTATCCCCTCCCATAAAAAAAATAAAATAGTTCTATCACCTTTTCTTTCCAAAGGGTGCCTAGTGACATGAGCATCCATAAGTGTACAAAGTATTAAACCAAAGAGATATAAGTCTATAGTCAGGGGGTGGAATTAAGATATGCTCATACTTGTTCTCGGTACTTATTTGAACAGTGCCGAGGAATGTTAGCTTGTGGGTTGCTATAATTCTTGATCACGATTCTGAGAAGGTTTTGCTCTTGTGTTTCTACCCCCCCCCCCTCTTAACTTGCTCCATTTGGCTTGATATTTATTAGTGTTTTTGTTCTATTGAAGATCACACTGTCACTGATAACATGGCATCAGTCGTTCAGATTTACCAAGACGAATCTGAATTTCCAGGTAATACGGCAAAGTTATTGATCATCTTGCTTTTAACCAGTTTTTTTTTTATTTAATCCCCTCCCCCCCCCCACTCTCAAATCTGACCATTTTTTTTTTGTTTGTTTTGACTAATACATTCGATATTGCTAATAGATTTTCGTGTTTGTTTTTATTTTAAGTTTTTATTTTTATATGCCTTCTCAATTAAAAAAAAAAAAAAAACAAGTGTTCCACTTAGATACTCATGTGTTGAAAGTTTAAATGGATAAAGCAAATCAAACACAGGAACGAGGACGACCGGTTTCTTTCGGACATACAAACTTCTTCAAAGTGATTTTTAATTTTTTTTTTTTTTTTTTTTTAATTTAAAAAAAATTTTTTTTTTTATTTATTTTTTTTTTTTTTTTTTTTTTTTACAACATGCAAGTTGAGGGGGCAACAATCACATCCAGGTAGCCAGGCAGATCTCACTCCACACCGCCAACAAAACTCTACGATGAGGATCAACTGCGGAGAGCTTCCACACTATGCAATCTCTCTGCAGCGGTTCTTTCCAGGGCAACTTGGGTCGGCCGGCCTCTCACCTACCGGGGACTTCCAAATCTTGATGGCGCCACTCCACATGTCCATACCATTTCTCTTTTAATAACCTCAATATACATGATGCCAAGTTATTCCAGCAGATCTTGTGACCGTACGTACGGTTGCCACATCTTCTGGCTTCACATTGCAAATCTGTCTCGTGATCTAAAATTTATTAGACGCACAACATAGGGAAAGAAACGCAAAGCGAAATGCCGGCGTGTGTGGCAGTCTGAAAATATGCTGTGCGTGGGAAAGAGGAAAAAGACGTTAATTGAAAAAATGATGACTTTGTATATCCGAAAGAAACTGGTCAATCTCTTGTTTCTTTATTTTCTCCGCTGTTTAATTTCTTTTTCCAAAAATCTTTCACCACGTTTTGTCACCACATTTTTGACGACGTATCGTTTATTTTATCCTCATACTAATATACATTTAAAAGAATCGTATACTTACATTTTTATTTAACATTTGCTTTTTATTTACATAAGCTAACACCAGGAAGCTGTTTTAATTCATTTTCTATTAATAATAACATAGATGTAGGGGGTGGGCAATGAAAGTGATTTGCTTTTTAACCAAAAAGAAAAATGAATACTGATTTTAAAAAATAACAAAAACAACAACAACAAAAAAAACACTAAAGATCAATATCTGATCTTTAATGTGATTTTAAATATTTATTAAATGAATATTAATATAAAGTATATATTTTTTTTTTTTTTTTAAATTGCAAAAAAAAAAAAAAATCATTACTTAAGTAATGATTTTTTTTAAAGAAAATACAGTTGGGAAGTTAAGCCAAAATCTATTTTGCTTTACCTACTCGTTTGTGACCTAATATGCATAAAAAAAAAAAAAAAAAAAAAATTATACTTAAAAAGTTTTAAGCCAATTTTCTTTACCGTAAATGTTGAGGGCCGTAATCCATGTTCAGCTATTTTGTATCTGAGCAGAGGAAGTAAGTTCATAAGCGGGAGTGAGTAAACCAAGTCTAATTTAATGGTCTGAAAATGCAGACGGTCCGGTTATGTATTTACAGATCCAAAATGACTAAACATGGTCATCAACACTACTTATGGTAGAGTAAATTGGATTAAAACTTTAAAATATTAATTAAAAAATTTTTTTTTTTATGGCTCCCTTAAATTGCGTAACCCACTACAATGAGATAACACCCTTAGGGTGCAAATTCTCTAGAAAATTATACTAAAAAATTAGGAAATTAAACGTAAACACATCTCTTGAGAGCTAGAAATTCTAGTAACCAAGGAAAAAAAAAAACATAGGTAATATTTAAAGCTCTCAAAAGCTATATTCATTAATATTCATTTATTAATAAATACTGAATTTCATTAAGATTGGATAATTCTGATTTTTTTTTTTTTTTTTTTTTTTTTTTTTTTCTTTTTTTTTCTATTCTGCCATGTCGTGTTTTAATGCAACAATTTTTTTTGTTACCGTAACACCAAAAATGTTTAATTATTTTATAGGTATTTTTAAGATTTAAAATAATTAAATAAAAGTGAATTATCCAGTATTCTGTTGAAGTAATTTGCCGTTTTACAGGTGCAGGATCTTTTTGTTGTTCAAATAAAGACTTTGAACGTGTTCAATTTTTGGTATATTTTTTATTTTTTTGTAATACTTAAGTGAATCATGGGTTTACTTTAGGCAGCCTCTTAACTCTTGCTTCCCTTGTATCCTTTAATCCTCATTCCGTGAGTGATGTTTCTGACAAAGGGAAGAATTGCCGTTTTGTGAATCGGAATCTATCCATCTAATGCTTACCGTTGGCTAGTTTTTGACCTTTAAGTATTTTTTAATTTTTTTAAAGCTCCTTACATCAAGTGGCTTCATGCCTTGTCTGGAACGATTTCCATTTAAAAGAAAAAGTGATTCTTCACAACAGAAGTAATAAAAATGAATTGCAGACAGGGCATAATACAATCGAAAGGCGATAATGTAGCCCTTTCAGGTCAGATAAGACTGAACAGAGTATGACCAAGATACTGAAATTAGACTCCTCAGAAGTAAGTAAACTCCAAAATCGCAAGGTGAACAGCTTTCTCCTATGAGGATACAAAGCGTGCAAAAATCCAATTATGGGAGATCAAAAAATTTTCTTCATAATCAATATTGAAATCTAAAATATAGAGATTACCAGAGATGCAGAAGGAGAAATAAACGGAAATCTGTAGGGGAAGAAAAGGAATTCAGAATACAAGAATCGGAAATTTAAGGTCCACATGGAGCCTAAAATCTTCATTTTCAGATGTTGCGGTATTGACAATTGGTAGCCTTGTTAGCAATCGAAGCAAATTTATTTGAAAAAAAAGCATAGTGCAACAAGCAATGTAAAGAAACTGGTTGAAGCTATTTACATTCACATAGTCTAGATGTTTGTCCAAGGCCGCTTTAAACTTGGATATGGTAGTCTTCGTCACAACCTCCTCAACCAGGAGACTGCTATAAATTTGTACTACGTGTAATGAGGTGTATGACTTACCACTTGGTTTGAGTTTAGCTGACATTTTTCATCAAGATATTTATTGTATCAAAAAAGTCATTGAATAGTAAAATACTCTGTAAATATTCTGCAATCACTTTGATCCATCTTCCGTTTAGTTGGAGGAGGTACTAGTGTTTCGCACGGTCCTGAGTAGATGTCATACCAATCAGAATACTTCCTCGACAATCAGTTCAACAGTATTGGGCATTTTTTAAGTGATTACCTTGCATTTGTCTGAGGTATAATTCTGTGCAGTTCTAGGTCCACTGTCCCAGGCTTTACCTACTCCTTGAATAGGTTAGTTTATTGCTATTACTGAGGAATACCGACTGGGTTACTCAAAATTTTTTTTTTTTTTTTTTGTGAGCCAGAATTTTATAGATGGAACACTTGATGTAAGAAGCTAATAAGAACGAAAGATAAGTATCACAAAGATAGATGCTTATTGGCTTTATTTTTGAAAAGACCAAGGCTATAGGTAAGAGGAAAACAGTCATCAGGAATAAGAGTTCCACAAGCCTGCAGTTCTTGGAAAGAAGCTATTGGAATAGGAAGCTGTATTACAATGAGGTATGAAAACAGCAAATTGATGGAGACCAATAGACCAACAAGTTAAGCAAGCTGGAACGAAGGAAGCAGGAGAATAGATCAGACAATTCTGAAGAACATATGCCATAAAAGTATTTATAGAAAAGAGCAAGATCACGTCTGTGAGAAAGGGTGCAGAGAAAAAGGGTAGGGCCAATCAAATTACATATACTTTTCTGCACCTTATCAAAAACCCTCAAATGGGACCGATTCACCAGCCCAAATATGACAACAGTAAGAATGCACTTCTAGTGCACTGGATTTTTAAACATTCCTGGAGAGGTAAATACCTACTTAAGTGCATCTGTCAGTACATTGTGGAAAAGAGCAACTGCCTCCGTAAATAAGGGCATGGCTATTCAGGTTAGGGTTCTGAAAAGATTAAAACTATTTGTATTTTACTCCCCTTTCACCCACCAAGCTAAAACAAGGGAGGGAGGGAATCGCACTCCTCCGACTCCAAGTATTTATATTTTCTATATTGATTTTATTCTCTTCAATCAAGGTCGATCCGTCTCCATTGTAATTCAACTCCTATCTCAAATCACTCGGAACCCTTTCCTTGAACGTCCCATCTGTGGAACAAGATATCACTAGTCTGTTTCCCAATCTACTGCAGCATGGTCGTCTTCAAGTCTAATGTAAACAAATACCTGTTGAGCCGTCCTCTTAGTAAATCAAGTCCGCTTAAGTAATCTTCTGCCAATCCCAACCACTATATCTAATCCTTTCATGACGGCGATCATCAAATTAACAATCTTTTTATTTTTATCCTTGAGTGGCCCCCAGATAAGCGGTGTGCTATCAGTTAAAAAAAAATCATTTTTACCAAAGTTGTAATAATTAAAGAAAAAAAAAATGTGAGCAAGGGTATTGAATAAAAGCGTATTTCAAATTTTACTTGGTTCTTCACATATTTTGACGCCCCTAAATATATTCTATTCTATTATGTACCAGTACGATTGAGAGAGGGGGGGGGGGTATGAACTTTACTCTCCACCTGCTCAGCTACGGGTGACTTATGTTCGACTTATTGTATACAACAAATAGTTTGCATTATTTGGATTATTCGGACTTCTGTTCTCATCTTAGATGTTATTCACAAGGACCTGTGACGTAACGGATAAAGTGCTAAGTAATAATCAGTTCTAAGTGACAGTCTTCTGGAGGTTGAAGGTTCAATCCTCAGTGCAGGCGATACTAGTAATACAATTACGAATAACTGAAGATTTCTACTCCGTCATGACTGACGGAACGAGAGCAAGCTACCCACGTCGATTAAATAAAAGGTTCTGTTAGAAATTCTGTACAGATTCCTGAGTTCGACGGAAACATTCCCAAAGTTTGACAAGATACAGTTGAAGGTCGGAGGTTACATCGGCCGAAATGTAAGAATAACATCCAAGATGAGAATAGTGGTTCGAATAATACAACGTATTGGCCCTGACAATTATTTCGAAAGGAATATCATTAACAGAAAATTATACAGATTAGTGCAGAAAGCCCCATGAAATTTCCATGGGTCCGGCAAAGCATAAAATGAATCGACATATCAGCATAATATTTTGGAGTTAAATAACCTAAAGAGTTTTTATTTCTTAAAGTTACAGTAATTAGCAAAAGTTTTATGAATTAGGTACAAGGCCAAGGTTTTGGGGAAGGCCGATGCTCTAGTTTATTTTTTACTCTTAGCTAAACACAATCACTGCACCACAATGCCATATTTGTCCTATGGACTTAACCTACTTTAAATATCCCTAGCATTTTGATTTTATTTACAGCCAATATTTACAATTAGATGAAAAAAATTAAGTGGGACAACATAAATTATCCCCCCCCCCCCAAAAAAAAAATAAGGGGCAGGTTAATAAGGCCCTCTCAGTGCATTCTAAGAATAGACCTCCAACTGTTTTCCGGTTTGTTAGAGCCAAAAACAAGTAGGTCGGTCTCTAAGTGGGAGTGGGGTTTAGAGGGAGAGGAAACAAAAAAAAATAGGGCTGGGGTTTGGAGTGGATGTTGTCCTACCAAAACACTTAAAGGGTTGATACGCTTTAAAATGAGCAAATGCATGATTCAGTTTGTCTATGGAGAAATTGTATAGATGTTATTTATTCGTTTATTTTGTTTGCGATATTTCTAAACAAATTCAAATTTTTATACGAAAAAGCATATTTATCTTAATGCTAGTTGGAAATAATTTTTCCCTTCACCAATGTGATGCCCCCAGATGGAGACAGAGCAAGAGATGGATAAATAGATAGATAGATAGATATTGCAAGAGATAGATAGAGATATTGCAAGAGATAGATAGATAGATATTGCAAGAGATAGATAGATAGATATTGCAAGAGATAGATAGATAGATATTGCAAGAGATAGATAGATAGATATTGCAAGAGATAGATAGATAGATATTGCAAGAGATAGATAGATAGATATTGCAAGAGATAGATAGATAGATATTGCAAGAGATAGATAGATAGATATTGCAAGAGATAGATAGATAGATATTGCAAGAGATAGATAGATAGATATTGCAAGAGATAGATAGATAGATATTGCAAGAGATAGATAGATAGATATTGCAAGAGATAGATAGATAGATAGATAGATATTGCAAGAGATAGATAGATAGATTGATATTGCAAGAGATAGATAGATAGATTGATATTGCAAGAGATAGATAGATAGATTGATATTGCAAGAGATAGATAGATAGATTGATATTGCAAGAGATAGATAGATAGATTGATATTGCAAGAGATAGATAGATAGATAGATATTGCAAGAGATAGATAGATAGATATTGCAAGAGATAGATAGATAGATATTGCAAGAGATAGATAGATAGATATTGCAAGAGATAGATAGATAGATATTGCAAGAGATAGATAGATAGATATTGCAAGAGATAGATAGATAGATATTGCAAGAGATAGATAGATAGATAGATAGATATTGCAAGAGATAGATAGATAGATAGATAGATATTGCAAGAGATAGATAGATAGATAGATAGATATTGCAAGAGATAGATAGATAGATAGATAGATATTGCAAGAGATAGATAGATAGATAGATAGATATTGCAAGAGATAGATAGATAGATTGATAGATATTGCAAGAGATAGATAGATAGATTGATAGATATTGCAAGAGATAGATAGATAGATTGATATTGCAAGAGATAGATAGATAGATTGATATTGCAAGAGATAGATAGATAGATAGATATTGCAAGAGATAGATAGATAGATAGATATTGCAAGAGATAGATAGATAGATAGATATTGCAAGAGATAGATAGATAGATAGATATTGCAAGAGATAGATAGATAGATAGATATTGCAAGAGATAGATAGATAGATAGATATTGCAAGAGATAGATAGATAGATAGATATTGCAAGAGATAGATAGATAGATAGATATTGCAAGAGATAGATAGATAGATAGATATTGCAAGAGATAGATAGATAGATAGATATTGCAAGAGATAGATAGATAGATAGATATTGCAAGAGATAGATAGATAGATAGATATTGCAAGAGATAGATAGATAGATAGATATTGCAAGAGATAGATAGATAGATAGATATTGCAAGAGATAGATAGATAGATAGATATTGCAAGAGATAGATAGATAGATAGATATTGCAAGAGATAGATAGATAGATAGATATTGCAAGAGATAGATAGATAGATAGATATTGCAAGAGATAGATAGATAGATATTGCAAGAGATAGATAGATAGATAGATATTGCAAGAGATAGATAGATAGATAGATATTGCAAGAGATAGATAGATAGATAGATATTGCAAGAGATAGATAGATAGATAGATATTGCAAGAGATAGATAGATAGATAGATATTGCAAGAGATAGATAGATAGATAGATATTGCAAGAGATAGATAGATAGATAGATAGATATTGCAAGAGATAGATAGATAGATAGATAGATATTGCAAGAGATAGATAGATAGATAGATATTGCAAGAGATAGATAGATAGATAGATATTGCAATAGATAGATAGATAGATATTGCAATAGATAGATAGATAGATATTGCAAGAGATAGATAGATAGATATTGCAAGAGATAGATAGATAGATATTGCAAGAGATAGATAGATAGATATTGCAAGAGATAGATAGATAGATATTGCAAGAGATAGATAGATAGATATTGCAAGAGGTAGATAGATAGATATTGCAAGAGATAGATAGATAGATATTGCAAGAGATAGATAGATAGATAGATATTGCAAGAGATAGATAGATATTGCAAGAGATAGATAGATAGATATTGCAAGAGATAGATAGATAGATATTGCAAGAGATAGATAGATAGATATTGCAAGAGATAGATAGATAGATATTGCAAGAGATAGATAGATAGATATTGCAAGAGATAGATAGATAGATATTGCAAGAGATAGATAGATAGATAGATATTGCAAGAGATAGATAGATAGATAGATAGATATTGCAAGAGATAGATAGATAGATAGATAGATATTGCAAGAGATAGATAGATAGATAGATATTGCAAGAGATAGATAGATAGATAGATAGATATTGCAAGAGATAGATAGATAGATAGATAGATATTGCAAGAGATAGATAGATAGATAGATAGATATTGCAAGAGATAGATAGATAGATAGATAGATATTGCAAGAGATAGATAGATAGATAGATATTGCAAGAGATAGATAGATAGATAGATATTGCAAGAGATAGATAGATAGATATTGCAAGAGATAGATAGATAGATAGATATTGCAAGAGATAGATAGATAGATAGATAGATATTGCAATAGATAGATAGATAGATAGATATTGCAATAGATAGATAGATAGATAGATATTGCAATAGATAGATAGATAGATAGATATTGCAATAGATAGATAGATAGATAGATATTGCAAGAGATAGATAGATAGATAGATATTGCAAGAGATAGATAGATAGATAGATAGATATTGCAAGAGATAGATAGATAGATAGATAGATATTGCAAGAGATAGATAGATAGATAGATAGATATTGCAAGAGATAGATAGATAGATAGATAGATATTGCAAGAGATAGATAGATAGATAGATAGATATTGCAAGAGATAGATAGATAGATAGATATTGCAAGAGATAGATAGATAGATAGATATTGCAAGAGATAGATAGATAGATAGATAGATATTGCAAGAGATAGATAGATAGATAGATATTGCAAGAGATAGATAGATAGATATTGCAAGAGATAGATAGATATCGAGATAGATTTATGCAAACATTGTTAAAAATAACAGAATTTGTCTTTAATTATATCTATTTTATTTTTCTGATGGTCTTTGTATTAAAATCAAAAATTGTTATTTTTAAAATTAATTTTTTTTTACTTTAATAAAAAAAGATCAGAAATATTGAAAAAAAATAGGTATAATTAACGACAAATTCTGTTATTTTTAACAATGTTTGCATAAATTAGAAAATGCTGCCTACATACACCCAATGCACACACACATATATATATATATATATATATATATATATATATATATATATATATATATAAAATTTAATTATCCACTTGTTCTGTCGTTTACGACTCATCAGTGTTACTTAATCTAGCAAGATTCGAAACCAAGACCTCAGCTTGAAGCTCTACCACTGAGCCAATCTTCGCTACTGCTGGAATATATCACCTTTTTATAGACGTCTTTATTATTCTCACCTCTAGCATAGAATTCAGCTGGTAATAAATTAATAATTCGATGGAGGTCAAGTATGACATGCAATGAAAAAGATTTAACTGTTTCTATTTAATTATTTCTTAAACTATTAAATTCTCACAGTAACAGTGGCCTTGGCATAGTTTAAACAATGGATGTCCAGGTGTATTAAGGTTATTGCATAAAAGTGAACTTGTGTTGTAATTATAAATCTTTAAACAAAACCGTCAAAACAAATAGTCTGAAAGTTTAACTTGCTAGCCTTTTTCGTGATGGAAAATGCTTTCTTAAATTGCTTTTATCTTGAATGTTTTCATTTCTCTGAAAACGATAACCTTTTGTTTTAAATCTGTTTTAAATATTTTTTGAAAAGGGGGGAATAACTCTTACTAGTTCTTAAATTAACATCCGGGTCATAATTATTTACGAATCTGTGTTATAGGACATGTCTGTAACTAGGTACATCAATTGTATTAAAATCAAATTTGCCATCGATTTTTTTGTGTGTGGGGGGTGGGGGGGGGGTCATAATTTTTAATTAATATAAATAATTTTTTATGGAGGTTTGGTATTTGTCTGAATCCGAAACTATACTATTACTTTTATTAATTGTGCTCTTTTAAGTCTTAATTCGGAGGGGGGGGGGGGGGGGTAGCATGTTCTGTGATGATATCATCCCCCAAAGAATGCCATCTCCATTTTTTTCTGAGGGAGGAGGGAGTAATGTATCTTTTCTGTTATGAGATCATCCTCACAGGCATCACCTCCTTTGCTTTTTTGTTTGTTTGTTTTTGTTTGTTTGTTTTTTTGTTTGTTTTTTTGTTTTGTTCTTTTTTTTGGGGGGGGGGGTTAGTGTAGCATGTCTGTCCTGTTATTATACCATCCTCTCAAGAATTACGGTCTTTTTTAGGGGGGGGGTAAGGGGTAGTGAGATAAACAAGCAAAAATATGTGACCAGAGGTCGCATATTTTGTTAGTTATAATAATTAAACAAACTGTGTGTGGTCTGTTTACCCTTGTTTCTTTATACGAGTGATATATTGGACAGGAGGCTTTCAGTATTTAGAAGCGTAAGAAAATTTTCAATATGCAGATAACACTTTTTTTTTTTTTTTTTATAAATGTAAAAAAAATATTTTTTTTTTAAATGCGCCCCCTCCCCCCTTTTTTTTTTTCACTATTTCCGACTAACATGTGTTGCACATCTCCAGTTTTTCGTGCCTGGTTTTACTTGATAAACCCTCATGTGTTCTCTTCCTTGGATGTTAAAGAAAAATGAGTTATGTTTTTATTACGCTCTCCTGATAGAATTTGTTTTACTTTGTAGTTAATCTGACACCAGAGATTAATATTACTGTGTTGAAGGTAGTTATTAATCAGTATTTGCCAGTCAAGCTACAATGCCATGAAAGTATATTAAAATGTATGCTTTTTATGATGGACAAGAAATAATTTATTCCAAGGAGGAAATACTTCGCTTCTTCCTTTTTGTTGTTTTTCCGAATTAAACTTTGATTAGTTGAGGTAGTTGGATCAGTTGGCAGGAGAAGGTCAAAGAAAACATGAGGAAGTGATAAGAATAGATTTGAAAGACATCAAGAGCTAGCCAAAGAATAGGTTAGTTTAGAAGTCAATTTCTAAAAGCTGTCGAACACATGCCAGCATGTAAAACGGATATTAAACCGAATGTGATGTTTTTGGTTGCTCTGTGGCATTGAGCCAGTTCGAACTCTTGATATCAACCAAACATTGCAGGCACATAGCATATGTAAAAGTCGACCTTCAGGTTAACCCTGAAGGTGATCTAACGCCAAAGACGTTTATCTTTTTGAGTTGGCCTTAAAATTTTCGTAAAATGTAGATGACCCTAAAAATGTGATTGGACACCTTTATTTTATAATAACGTGCTTCTGTTTGCAATGGACACTATAGTTGTTGTAAGATGTTTAAAAAGGGGTGAGTGTTTATTTGGTCTGACAAAGCAAATGTTGGAAGTTACGTTTAAGTAACTTCATAGAATCCAGATGAAGTGCGCTTTAGCCTTGGAAGACGATTGCATAGAGATGATCTCAATAAAAACACTGGTCCCCATAACCCCACTGAGTTGGCGTAGGGAAGGGGATTCAACCTATAAAAATCTTGCTTCAATTAAGGAAATGATTTCCAAAGAAAATTGGTCACATTTCAGGCTATATACAGGGTGTCTCAAAAAAATGTACTCACTCGTAGAATGACGAGAAAACTTTTATTTATGAACATAGAGTGAAATGAAATAGCATCGAATACATGAGACAGATGTAATTGAAGAATCATGTTCGCAAATGTTCAAACTGATGACCATTATTGTTCAAACAAAGCATTTCTCTCTATGTTCATAAATAAAGGTTTTCTCGTCATTCTAAGAGTGAGTACATTTTTTTGAGACACCCTGTAGTTTAAATGTTGCAAGACTTGACCAGGGATAGATTAGTTTATAAGCCTATTTCTTAAAGCCGTCCAACACATGTCAGCATGTAAAACAGCCGTTAAACGAAAGATGACGAATCCTAAATCCCGGGGAGAGAGGAATTATTCTAAGTTTCTATTCACTCTTGTACTGTTATCCAGTTATTTGGGTGAAATTGAGATGTTTTTCTCCGAGCATGCTGCTAACCCTCATTGGGCCATCCGGTCAAAAGTCTGTCTGGTTCCGTTCTATTTGTATTTGACATGTTTTTGTAATTTAAAAAAAAAAAAAAAAAAAAAAACAGTACGATGTACAGACATCTGAATCTTACGTCAAGTACCGATAAGATAATTTTCTCGGAGACATCAAAAATGCTTCTTTTTTTCTTTTTTTTTGGGGGGGGGGGGGAGAGGGGTGTTTGTTTTTGTTTAATAAAATTAAGTGGTACACACTTTTTAAAAATCCAGTCAAGTGTTTCATTCAAAATAAGTGTTCCGATAGCAGAGATCTGGAGTCTGACAAGGTTTTTTTTTTTTCTTAATCCGACTCCGTGTCGAGTTGTTTTATCTTCCCACACCTAGTTTATAGCACAGCTGTCACCCAACACGATGGTGACAGGAAAGATTTTGAACTCTTTAAAGACGACTTGCTGACAGGGCTCTGACTCCTGATATTCTAAGATGCAGCGTTGCGTCCAACCTAAGAATTCTACTTCCACCAATAATAATTTATATGCATCAACTAAAAGAATACTAGTCACAGGACGGGTAAAATTGATTCCCCTAAACAGAATTTTTTAAATAAAGACATAATGATACTAAACCTAACCTTATGTCTAGAATCCTTATTCTAATTTGGATCAAAAGCCATTACATGATTTTGATTCTAGAAAATGTCTAAAATTTAAAGCTTAAGAAATTGAAATTCAGGGAATCTTGCTTCATTGATGTCACAAAAATCGGAGGTATCTGAATTTTCATGAAGGGCTTCGACATCCCTTTTAACTTCCTTTGCATGAAACAAAATATTACCCACCCTTACGTCTAGAAGCTGTCTTCCAAAATTCATAATGATCGGTTAATTAGAATTCTGTAGATACATACACGGATACAATTATATAAACACACATAGATACACTCATATAAACATGTACACACGCACACGATTATAAAAAAACATAACTTTATACAGAGAAATACTACCATAACAGGTGGAGCATTATTTTATTGTTTCCTCTTTCTAAGCAAAGAAAAACTCCTTTATATTTAGTTTCATTGGCTATAAAAATACTTGTTTTATTGTAAGCTTCAAAATGTACCCCACCCCTACTGGGACCCACTTGTTTCAGCAGGGAAAGAGGGCACATACTTTTGTACAGTTGTACACACTAGCCTGAGAGACACAAGTTCTGTTATAAGATTTTACCTGCACCCTTATCTCTCTCTCTAACCTCTCTCTCTCTCTCTAACCTCTCTCTCTCTCTCTAACCTCTCTCTCTCTCTAACCTCTCTCTCTCTCTCTCTAACCTCTCTCTCTCTCTCTAACATCTCTCTCTCTCTCTAACATCTCTCTCTCTCTCTCTAACATCTCTCTCTCTCTCTAACATCTCTCTCTCTAACATCTCTCTCTCTAACATCTCTCTCTAACATCTCTCTCTCTAACATCTCTCTCTCTAACATCTCTCTCTCTAACCTCTCTCTCTCTAACCTCTCTCTCTCTAACCTCTCTCTCTCTAACCTCTCTCTCTCTAACCTCTCTCTCTCTCTAACCTCTCTCTCTCTCTAACCTCTCTCTCTCTCTAACCTCTCTCTCTCTCTAACCTCTCTCTCTCTCTAACCTCTCTCTCTCTCTAACCTCTCTCTCTCTCTAACCTCTCTCTCTCTCTAACCTCTCTCTCTCTCTAACCTCTCTCTCTCTCTAACCTCTCTCTCTCTCTAACCTCTCTCTCTCTAACCTCTCTCTCTCTAACCTCTCTCTCTCTAACCTCTCTCTCTCTAACCTCTCTCTCTCTCACCTCTCTCTCTCTAACCTCTCTCTCTCTAACCTCTCTCTCTCTAACCTCTCTCTCTCTCACCTCTCTCTCTCTAACCTCTCTCTCTCTAACCTCTCTCTCTCTCTAACCTCTCTCTCTCTCTAACCTCTCTCTCTCTCTAACCTCTCTCTCTCTCTAACCTCTCTCTCTCTCTAACCTCTCTCTCTCTCTAACCTCTCTCTCTCTCTAACCTCTCTCTCTCTAACCTCTCTCTCTCTAACCTCTCTCTCTCTAACCTCTCTCTCTCTCACCTCTCTCTCTCTCACCTCTCTCTCTCTCACCTCTCTCTCTCTCACCTCTCTCTCACCTCTCTCTCACCAACCTCCCTCTCTCACCAACCTCCCTCTCTCTCTAACCTCCCTCTCTCTCTAACCTCCCTCTCTCTCTAACCTCCCTCTCTCTCTAACCTCCCTCTCTCTAACCTCCCTCTCTCTAACCTCCCTCTCTCTCTAACCTCCCTCTCTCTCTAACCTCCCTCTCTCTCTAACCTCCCTCTCTCTCTAACCTCCCTCTCTCTCTAACCTCCCTCTCTCTCTAACCTCCCTCTCTCTCTAACCTCCCTCTCTCTCTAACCTCCCTCTCTCTCTAACCTCCCTCTCTCTCTAACCTCCCTCTCTCTCTAACCTCCCTCTCTCTCTAACCTCCCTCTCTCTCTAACCTCCCTCTCTCTCTAACCTCCCTCTCTCTCTAACCTCCCTCTCTCTCTAACCTCCCTCTCTCTCTAACCTCCCTCTCTCTATATATATATAACCTCCCTCTCTCTATATATATATAACCTCTCTCTGTCTCTCTCTATATATATATAACCTCTCTCTGTCTCTCTCTCTCTCTATAACCCCTCTCTCTGTCTCTCTCTCTATAACCCCTCTCTCTGTCTCTCTCTCTATAACCCCTCTCTCTGTCTCTCTCTCTATAACCCCTCTCTCTGTCTCTCTCTCTATAACCCCTCTCTCTGTCTCTCTCTCTATAACCCCTCTCTCTATATAACGTCTGTGCGTCTCTGTCTGTGTCTCATATATATATATATTGCTTTCACCCCCCCCCCCCTCTCTCACAACACCCGCCTGTTTTTATTGAGGAAAGAATTCTCAATGGCAGGCATCCTCCCTTGGTCACCCAATGAGGTCACAGATAAGGATGTGTTTCCTGTTACTCCAGTAAGCATCTTATGTACTCGCTTGTTTCACTATTCCCCTGCGCCCTCATTGTTCAGTTTAGAAGAGGTTTCATTGTAATATGAAAATTATTGTTCTAGTTAGATACCCTAAAAATGATACCCTTCTCCCCCCCCCCTCTCTCTCTCTCTGAAACTTTGTTTTTGTTTTACTAGAATGAGGGGAAACGATGAGATTGAATTTAGTCACTAAGGGCCACTTGTTTTAATTAGTCAACTTATTTAGAATGCCATCATTTAAACTTTGTTTTGACTTAGCTAATATATATAGTAGTGAGTTTGCAAAGCCAGTTTTTTAACTCTCCCCCACACACATATAAACAAAGTGTATTTCCACAGAAGCGTATGGGGATACTGTGATAGGGGCCAGATTTATAGGGAATTGTTTCTTTTTTTTTATCTTTGCAAAACTCAATCATGTTCTGCACCCCCCCCCCCCCAAAAACAAAAAAACAATCCCCCCCTTCCTTATCTTCCTCCCTCTTTCACTCAACCAAACACCATGAATAAATACTTGAACATATAAAGAACTTGAAGCATAAACTTTTCACCATACTAATATTTCGGCATTAAATGACCCATAAAAGGTTGATATGCCGTAAAACAAAACCAAACCACTGGCGGACCAGCGATCTGATGCTATGTTCCAGTGTGTACAGGAACTCGCCATATTTGCAAGTACTTTCGACTCTCATGAATCGTCTCCAGGCACGTGATTATGTTGGTACAAATGAAAAAGAGTGAATTTATTATGAAAGGTCTATTAACAACTAAAAACGTTTTCAGATTCCTTCGTATTGAGCCTGGTTGATGGTAGATTTATGCACTCGGATGAATAATGCTTCGCTAGTGGGTAGAGGTCAAAAAGAAATACAGAAGCTTTCACTTCTATTCAATCAAACTTGCATTAATAAAAGAATGCTGCCTATATATATATATTACTAAAAAATTAAATACCCGTTCCAAAACTGGTAAAATTCACATAAGTTTATCACTTACGGAAATTGAAATCGAGGTATAATGATACTAAACCTTATGTCTAAAATCCTTATTCCAATTTTGATATAACTCCATTATGATTTTGATTCTAGAAAATGTCTCGAATTTAAGGCTTAAGAGGTTTTAAGAAGAAATTGAAATTCAGGAAATCTTGTTTAAATTGGTGTCTTATGAGTATGGATTAAATTCAAAGCAAATTTGAAATATTTGAATTTTCAAATTGGAGGTTGTGCCCATATCATGCCCCCCTAAAAATCCCTTAATATACTCCAAAGAAACTCAAATTTGGGGAATATTAATGGATGTCAAATTGTTAAAATCATCTGAATCATCATAAAGGACTTTCACCCCCTCTGTGCCTATTATTAACGTTAGTATTATTAGTATTAAATTAAAGTAAATATAGCCCACATTGGCCACCCTCGCAGCAGTGTTTCAAAATTTATGATCTGTTTAGGCGTGAATCCTGTACACAGAAATATATAAACATATACACGTAACTTACTTTATATAAATAGACAGACGGCTGCCTCCTGTCTTTGATGACTCACCAGTGTGGCCAGACAACGACAGATGCCGGTACATTATAATAGATTTATTTCCTCTTGATAATTCAATGATTATTGGTTAGTAAGGAATTCTTTTTCCTCTTTCAATATTAGCCCCCCCCCCCTCTCCCGTTGTTACTTTTAGTTTGTTCTTTGGCTTTAAGACTCAACTGTCTGGCCCCCATTAACATTCCTTTATTGTTAATAATCCAGTGTTAGTTGTTTTGTTTTGTATGAATGCATACAGCCGCCCTTTTCTTGGCTATTTTCAAACCTGACCAGCAATAACCTTAAAGTCGTTTGAGACAAACGGGCGGATTTACTTTAATTGGAATACAACTTTGAAGGTGGAGTAATGTTATGTTTGCTATCGAATTAATATAATAATAACCAGTGTGTGTTTATTGTCCTGTTTTGACCAGAGGCGAGGGCAGCGTGGTGTCACCTGGTAATGTTATTTTCATTGCTGCGTTGTAGTCATCTTGACCGCGGCTACATGATAGGGGTGTACCCCCCCCCCCTCTCCCGACTGGTGCTACCAGATCAGTTTGTCTGAAGATCTCGGCTTCCTGACCCAAAATGCACGAAACACTGATGTTTTATTGTCTTTTTTTTTCTCTTTGCAAAATTCAATCATGTCCTACAAAATCCAAAACAAAAAACAATTTCCCTCCCGCCACTCTTCTTCCCTCCCGCCACTCTTCTTCCCTCCCGCCACTCTTCTTCCCTCCCGCCACTCTTCTTCCCTCCCGCCACTCTTCTTCCCTCCCGCCACTCTTCTTCCCTCCCGCCACTCTTCTTCCCTCCCGCCACTCTTCTTCCCTCCCACCACTCTTTTTCCCTCCCGCCACTCTTCTTCCCTCCCGCCACTCTTCTTCCCTCCCGCCACTCTTCTTCCCTCCCGCCACTCTTCTTCCCTCCCGCCACTCTTCTTCCCTCTCCCCCTCCTTTCACTCAACCAAAAGTCACGAATAAATACTTAAACATATAAAGAACTTGAAGCATAAAAACCTTCACCAAAATGACAACGATTCAAAATACTAAAGTTCTTAACTAATGACTATAAATGACCCACTGACTTAAGACTCAAATGAAGGATATTTCCTTCTACATGGCATGAAATGACCTGAAAAGGGTTGATGTGCCATTAAGCAATATCTTACTTTACCTTCCTCTTGATCTTTTTACATAGCTGGAGTCTGGTAGCCTTGAAACATGTCCAAAGCATGTTTTTTTTTTCTAATAACGTTTTTGATGGATCTTCTAATATTAAGCCTCTTTCTGATATCGACATTTCTTAGCCAGCTAGTTTTTATAGAAAAGTAACCTTCCTAGATTGACCATTCGAAATACTTGAAACATTAATTAAAAACATGAAAAAAATCTTTCATTTATTCATAGAGAAAGATAAACATTGAAATTTTAGTAATTTCAATACAAATTTGTTTATCCTTTAAATGTGGCCGTAAAGAAAGGAACAGAAAAAAAAATCAATTTGCCTTTTCACTTGCAATTTAGAAATAGCTCGCACTGGTTGAAAATCAGGTCCGTCCCTCAAAAGAAAGGAACATCTGAACACAAATGCTAAATATTTGTCCAGGAAATGAAACAATATTGTGAAACAATTATTTGGTATAACATCATAACCATCATTGAACTAAATTAACTATTTGTTATCTTTTTCTTTTTTTTTTTTTTTTTTTTTTTTTTAAATAAAATGTCATTTATTTTTTAAAACCAATATGCAAATTAGTTAACTTTACAACTGATATCGCGTATACATAAATCGCATATAAAAAGATGGTCCGTCTATTGTGTAAAGTTAAATTGACTTGAAATTGGGCGTTTTGATTTTAGCGTTACAGCTTGGGTTTTTGGCTCCAAACATTGTGGTGTCTGTTCAAGTGCTGCACTTCATTTTTTTTTCGTCCTTCGCCAGTGAGAGGTCTTTCTAGACTGAGGCAATTTTTACTTTTGTCTCAATCCAGAGTGCTCCTTTTTTGGGGAGCTGAATTTTCCCCACCTTAAAAGTCGACTTTGTGTCTAACTCGTGGGGACTTCACCGTTAGTGCGAGAAATGGGCCCAACTTTCGTATTTAGACAAATACGCATTGGTCTATATTATAGTGGGGATCATTTCTTCGAAATTCCATTTTGCAAAGGAAATATTTTATTTTTATCTTCAGTTTTGCTTTTGGCCTAATTAATGTATTTAGGACAGTAAGTTATTAAAGCAATGTCTTGTTGGGAGGGGAGAACTTCTAACCTTTATCCAACAAATCATCGAGTAGCTGAGTGGATAAATATAAAAATATGATTCATAAAGCAGATCTTTATCACATGTGTGTGTATATATGATACATTTTTATAAATATTTATTATACAGACATATTTCATGCTTACTAACAATCATCAGTGTGGCCTATATAACTGTACTGCCGGTCGAAGTGTGTGTGTATAAAAATAAAAAATAAATAAATCTTAACTATTTTTAGAAATGAAAAATATTGCATTAATAATAAATTCCCAAAAAATACAGTGGATGCCATGAACCGAAACCTTGATGTTCAGTCTGACATTCTACCAACTTTGAACTTTCTTATAAATACAGCTTAAAACATTGTCTGAACAAAATGATTATAGCTTTGGTGTGACATCATAGATTTGATTTACGTCATGTTTCAAAACATGAATTCGGACATAAGCGATAATAAATAAATGAGGCATCGTAAATTATTTTAATAGTTCGAAACAATGTATTGGCGTTAAAAACAATTTAGTGTATACTATAATTTGGGGGTGTAGGGCTCATAATTCTAGTATATTTAAATTCACACAAAAGTTGGGTTAATAGCTCAATAGTGTATACATTACTAGTTTCAAAATATAATTTAATGAATGTTCCAAATTTAAAAAAAAATTTATTCTTACAATTGTTTCTGCCCATTTAAAAACCATTTTTCTTAAAGACCTTTTCAAAAGGTTTCAGTTTTTTTTTTTTTTTTTTTTTTTTTTTCCCTCCATCAAATTATCCCCTTCCAAAAAACCAACTGTCAACATCAAAATTGTTCTCTTCATTTTACTTTATCTTATTTTTTTTTTTTTTCAAAGCAGACTAATGGCAATTTTTTTTTAGTTGCATCCTGATATAGGTATCTAACCAAAACTAACATTAAAAGACAACCAAAAAAATTGTTATCTTTCATAATGTCCTTCATTAGTCTTTTGATCAAGAAAATACACACAAAAAAGGGTAAAGTTGTGTGTCAAAGCATCTAAATTGACCCAAGAGTCAAACTAACCGCAGATTTGAAACCAGCACCTTCGGCCTGATGTCTTTATTGAGGATAGTTCTTGAACCTTTTTAAAACTCGCTATTAAAAATACGTGAAAATAACATTAGAAACAAATGTTCCGATATTTTTAGTATTCCCTTTTAGCCGACCGAACTACTTTTAATGTTTAATCATCGTACGCATTTGACTTGGTAGAGACAACAAACCCTTTTCAGTAAAAATGGATAAAAAAAAATTTTCATAAATGTCCACACATTTTTTTACTTTGCTAAGGAGTTATTTTATATCGTTTTTGTTTGTAGGTTTGTTTGATTGTCTAAGATAAACAATTTTAGATCTATGCGGAGAGGTAAAAAAAAAAAAAAAAAAAAATCAATCCTATGCCGAACTCGTTTAAGTAGGTTGGTAGCCTTGTGGATAAAGTGTTCACATTCAGTTCCAATATTTTATGCCAGCGTGGGCACGAATTTAATTTTTATGCAAATTTCGTGGGGAGGGGACTCTTTTAAGAGGTTTTAAAGGGGTGCATGTTATGGGCGCAACCTTCCGTTTAAATTTGATCGAACAGATACTACACTGCCCACCCACCCACTCCCTAAACAGGGAAGGTTATTCCTGGGAGGATATGACCACAAAGCAGATACTATTCGACCCCTTAAAAAGGAGAGGGGGTGTGCCTGAGAGGATGGTATGACAAAACGGATACACTATCCCCTTCCCGAATTGAGCATTGAAAGATAATAGTATATTTATTTACCTTCTCTGCAGGAGGTTAGACACAAGGTCATGTGCATTTTTTTTTTAAAGCCAGCGCATTAGGTGAAGTGCACTATGGTCTACAAAAAATGCCTGGGCAGCCTCGTCGGCGTTTCCCGGTAGTGGCGCCTACGGCGGTTAGCAATAAATTAACCTTCTTCTCAGAAAGAAGGTAATTTTAAAAATTAAGGCTTGGGAGTAGTCCTAAGACTGAGCAAAACTCACACCTCAACCCGATAGCAACAAAGCCACTGTCGGACTGAGTGTCAAAGACGTATCCCTGACTGGCATGAACAGAATCTACTTAAGCTGTGCCAGCAGATATAGAAGTAATAGTATTTTATTTACCTCTCCAGGAGGTTAGACACACGGTCAGGTATAGGTTTTGATGAAAATGTTTGTGGGGGAACGAACTGGATTCGAACCCGGCACACCCAGATCCTCAGTCCGCGGCGTTAACCACTTAGTTAACCACTGTGATAGTTTCGGCTTCAGACGGATATCAAACTCCATTAGTAATAAATGTTATAATTAACCGTGAAATTTCCACGGGCCCTGCAAGGATTTGTGATGTGCTACTGAACTTTAATCTACAGGTTCGACTCCCCCCCCCCCCCCCCCCCCCCCCCCCCCCATTTTCCTTTCTCAAGTCAAAGCTGAACTATTTCCATTGCACCGGTCATGACTAATCCTATTCTCGGCCTAAAATATAAAACACTCTTTTCTTTTTGCGGCCCGTTTTTCTTTACTTTTTCTTTTTTTTTTTTTTCATTCTTAGCTTGACTAACCTAACCAACTACCCACTTAAAAAAAATTGCCTCACTGTTTTGTCCCCCACCCCAACTACCCCGTTACCGACCCCTACTTGATGAAAAGACACCAGTTGAACATTTTTAAGGATTTCTATTTTGAGTGAACATTCTCTTGTATGTCACCCTTTTTCACTCGTCAAAATAATACCTCTCCTGGTTTCTTGTAAGGGAGGGGAGTGGGTTGGGGTTGTGGCGACGTGAGATTGTTTATTAAATCACGCCTCCTTCACGACCGCTTGAATTTCTTTTTCTTTTGAAACAAACAAAAAAAAATACTCAACTCGCGAAGAGAATGACGGTGTCACTGATAACGCTATGTAACTCTTGTATCGCGTATCAATGTGTAACAGCAATCTAAGGGCTTTTTTTTTTTGTTGTCACAAAACCTAATCAAGGCCGGTTCGAGATTAAAATTGAAATTATCAGTTAACAAGTTAGTCGCCCCCTCTCCTCGCCAAGAGGCAGCTTTTCGATGTTAGAGAAAGAGCCCCCCCCCCCCAAAAAAAAATGTGCTCTCTGGGCGGACTGGTAAAGAAAAAATAGGCAATGATTTAGTATAGTTAACAGCGCAAAAACGGAGAGAAACGTACAATTGTTACCAAACGCAATAAAATTTGTTACCTACATGCGTAGGTTTAATCTTGTGAAAGCGTTAAAAAAAAACTATTTCAATATAAGATTGCATCTATATCCAGTAACATGTCCGCCATGTCTTATATATAATCGAAAATTAAAAATTACAACTAATAACTGTCACCAAACTCATTAAAATTAAATTTCCAACCTCTGTATATTTTTACCTTACTGAAACTGTTTTAAAGTGCTTAATCTCGAAGCTTTTGACCGAACGTGTCCCCCCCCCCCCCGAAACACATTCTGGAGAGAAAAATATCACTTACTGTAAAACCTAGCAGGTCGATAGAAAATAAAATTTTCTTGGCGTTTGGTAAAAGTTATTTGTTTATTTTTGTTTTCGATTTCTTGGCTGTTAACCATACATCATTGTCCCAAAATAACCTGCATAGACTTCGTCAACACTTTCTTACATATGTGGGAGCTCGAGACGACGACCCCCCCCTTTTTTTTCTTACTACTGAGTAACCACTTAAGGCCAAAAAGCCACTAGAGGAAAAGGGTTAACGATGTATTGGTTGTCAGTTGAATGATGAAGAATATTGAGAGGATTGAAAATGATGACTTTAGAACGGTTTATGACAAATGTTTGACATTGGATTTGAAGACAACCACGTTAAAGTCGGTAGGGAAGAAGTCCTGTGGTATTGTTTCACAGAAGGAAGTTCCTGGGGGAGGGGGGAACTCTGTTCATGGAAGTTTCTTTCAGTTAGACATTATTTTTTCTGTGAATGTCTTACCTGGAGAAACAAGAGTGCCACTCAGTCGAGCACCTACCAAACAGATACTACACTTTGCTCATACTCCAAATAATTGAAATGTAAACTAAACAGTTCTTTGATAGAAGGCACGTTAGAAAATAGCTTCCTTTTGGTTTACGAGCACGATAGAACCATAATACTTGACTCTTTTTTAAATGTTAATCCAAGTCATGAATTACTCTAAGTGACAGTTTGAAGGCATCAAATTCCCTTCACAACTTCAATAGATCATTATATAGTAAACCACTTAATTTGTATTTAGATTCAGACGATTCTCTCTCACACATCTCTCTCTCACACATCTCTCTCTCACACATCTCTCTCTCACACATCTCTCTCTCACACATCTCTCTCTCACACATCTCTCTCTCACACATCTCTCTCTCACACATCTCTCTCTCACACATCTCTCTCTCACACATCTCTCTCTCACACATCTCTCTCTCACACATCTCTCTCTCACACATCTCTCTCTCACACATCTCTCTCTCACACATCTCTCTCTCACACATCTCTCTCTCACACATCTCTCTCTCACACATCTCTCTCTCACACATCTCTCTCTCACACATCTCTCTCTCACACATCTCTCTCTCACACATCTCTCTCTCACACATCTCTCTCTCACACATCTCTCTCTCACACATCTCTCTCTCACACATCTCTCTCTCACACATCTCTCTCTCACACATCTCTCTCTCACACATCTCTCTCTCACACATCTCTCTCTCACACATCTCTCTCTCACACATCTCTCTCTCACACATCTCTCTCTCACACATCTCTCTCTCACACATCTCTCTCTCACACATCTCTCTCTCACACATCTCTCTCTCACACATCTCTCTCTCACACATCTCTATCTCACACATCTCTATCTCACACATCTCTATCTCACACATCTCTATCTCACACATCTCTATCTCACACATCTCTATCTCACACATCTCTATCTCACACATCTCTATCTCACACATCTCTATCTCACACATCTCTATCTCACACATCTCTATCTCACACATCTCTATCTCACACATCTCTATCTATAGCTCTCTATCTATAGCTCTCTATCTATAGCTCTCTATCTATAGCTCTCTATCTATAGCTCTCTATCTATAGCTCTCTAGCTCTCTAGCTCTCTAGCTCTCTAGCTCTCTAGCTCTCTAGCTCTCTAGCTCTCTAGCTCTCTAGCTCTATCTATATATAAATAAATCAATTGAAGAGATCCAGATGTACGAATGACAAATCTATTTTCTCTTCGATTGTTCAATGCAAGGTGTACTCGATAAAAAAATTATTTTTCTTTCCTTAAGTCAAGGCTTTTTAAAGATTAAAATCTTATCAACAGGAATTACATAGATGGATAAGTTGGCAGTGGAAAAGCCAACGTTTGAAAAAAATAAAGTAATGGAGAGTAAGAGTATACGTGTAAAAGTATGGAGTCTGTCAAGTTAGTGAATGTCCGTTGATAGGAGATTTAAAGATGGGGGGGGGGAGGGGTTTCGTGTAGACAGCGTTAAGAATGTTCAAAATGAAGTAAATCCAATAGAAAGATGTTTATTTCAATCGTAGATGGAACGCACTTATTCGAATGTAAAATTGAGAATTAGGGCCATTTTAAAATACTTCCGTGGACCGAGAATGAAAGTAGTTTTCAGGAGTTGAGTTTGAAATGTGTATATTAAACGCAGGCAGTCGGAAATTTAAATAGTTATTTTTTTTAATTTTTATTTTTCAATCTAAAAACTTGGATTCTAATTATTCGGGCCCATGGTTTGGAGTCCTTTGACCAATTAAATAATCCATATTGATGATTGTTGGTGAACATGAAATGTTTTTAAAATATTAAAGATTATATACTTTTAATATAAATAAAGATATGATTATTTTTTTTTTAAATATTAAAGATTATATACACCAATAATCATCAATATAGATGTAACTGTACTGCTGGTCAAAGGACTCGAACCCTGAACCCGAATAATTCTAATCTAAGGTTCTTACTGCTCAGCCGCATTTCAAATGCGAGAGAAATAAGCCCTATATTTTTATCTGTCAGCACAGTAAGAAACTGTTGTTTACCCAAGGAGAGAATTCGCAACGTTGCTGAATTTTAATTTTATTAGTTTAGTAAAAGTTATTTGTATATTTTTTATTTTCGATTTCTCTGCTGTTAACTATACTGCTCTTTTGCTTACTGTTAAAAACTAATCCACATTTCTAAGGTTGTCCTACTTCGAAAAGCTGAGGATAAGCAAATCAATTCAGATTGTTTTGTTTTTGTTTACATTCGCCGGGTTGTTTTTCATCTGAAAAGGCTTTCAGTTCATTTCTTCGCTAAAGAAATAAATAAGTCCGAAACTGTCCCATTTTTAACTGACGTCTTGACATCTTAAACGATTGACTTGTTTTCAATTTCCTCATGAATGCTTTGCTGTTTTCATTCTAAACTCTGATGACAAGAAAATTAAATAAACGACAGAATGATTGTCAGATCTCTCTGGTCATAATAACATTAACTGCCTCGTCCCAGTGCACGTCATCAGTAGACATCACGTGACAATCGGATACTTTGATGATTTGATCTGATCTTTGTTTTTAAAACTTTGGTTCTGAAAATCTTTTAAAGTTGGTGTTTCATTCATTAAAAAATATTTAAAGAAAAAATGGTGCTTCTTTCGTTTCACAATTACGTGTTAGGCCTCTCTTTAAAAAAAATAGCTTAAGAAATGTATAAACTTTATGTACTTACGTGGTAGCTGAAAAAAAGATTGTACAGAAAAAAGTACGCAAATTCATCCAGTATTTATTAAATTAAAAATAAAAACTTTTATCTATCGTCGCCATTTTTGTTAAACTCAGAGTGTTTCCGAGAAAAAAATCTGAGTTATCTCCCTTGCCTAATCCGTGATCTGAACTGGGTAAAAAAATGTTTAGTAATACGTAAGATCGTTTTTCTTTTTTTTCTTAATTTAATAAATACTGAATGAAATTGCGTCATCTTTTTCTGTACAATCTTATTTTCAGCTAACACGTAAGTCTATACATTTCTTCAAATATTTTCATGCCATTGTGAAACGAAAGAAGCACTAAATTTTTTTTTTTTTAATTATCATTAACCTCAAGTCCGTTAACGGCTGAGAAATCGAGAACAAACAAAATATGCAACAAATAATTTTTACCAAAGGCAAGAAAATTTAATTTCTTATCGACCTGTATAGTTTAAAGTTCTGAAACTGTTTCAAAGTTATTTTCAATTTTATAAGATTTCGTCGATACATGTCTTTTTGAAAAAACTAACAATCCAATATGGCCGACCGATTTTGTTGATTGTTTCATTTCTTAAATAGGACTTACCTTATCACTTACTCTAAATCCGATTGCACCCCGGACTTAGGGTTAGTGCTAGAGTAGACCTTTTATATATATATATATATATATATATATATATATATTTGTTACAAATGAAGGATAGTTTAATCAAAATTAGCAGAGAATTAAAATGTATTTCATAAATATTAAATCAAGGTGAAGCAAATCTATCCTATCCTGTATCTTTTTTTATATTTGTCCTTTGAACCCAAGCAATTGGACTGACACCCTTGCATTCACTAGAAACGAATCGCGTGTCCAATTAGCGACACTCGTCCCGAACCAAGTATCGTCGCCTTTTAACTGTTATTTTTGGTTATCAAGACCCTCTCCCTTTATCCTAAACCCTTAGACGAAGAGAAGTCAGCGTCGGCCAAACACTTTGTCATCTATTAACGTCCACGAATGCTGTGATCCCCAAGCCAGTGCAAATGTATTGCCACCTGATAACTCAAAGTAACCCTTCACACACCCACATTCTCTGCCAAAGAACATTAGCGGAGAAGATATAAAAAGTTAGTCGGCGAATCAACCTGTTTCTGTCAGCTGAAGAGTAAACTGTTACCGGTCGAGTAACCAGTGTAGAAAAGGAAGAAAAAGAGCCTGACTTCTAATGACTCTTCCATCCAAAGATCAGTATGGATCTTGGATGAGTGACTTGTGACATTCCTGGACAATTGAACTTTTCAACTCCTGTGGGGAATCTTGTAACAACCTTCCACGTTCTGAGTGAGGAACCCTTTTTCTTTCCATGATTTGTTGTTTGGGACACTATTTTGTTCATAGATTTTGCTTGCCATTAGTTAACATTAAACATATCCCTCTACCCTAAAATATTACTTTGTTTTCTTATTGTTTGTTCTATATATGTTCATCCCGTCTCTTATGATTCAAATATTTATTTATAAAATAACTTGGTGTTTGAGTCGCCTTTTACCTGTTCTTCCTTGTTTTCTATGTGAATTGGAGAATCCTCTTCCCCCCCCCCTGTATTCTGTTGATGATATTGGGATATAGGAACCTACGAGCCACTTGCGGACACTTTTACCTTATTTTATATTTATTATTGTCACATGCTCGCCACTATGGTTCCAACGAAGGATGTATGACAAGATATCTAAAATATATGTATATTAGTTCAGAGATAAACTAAATTTATGACAGTCATACCCATTCCATTATTTCAACATCAACAACTGTACGATCGTTTCAGAGACGAAATGGACTTTTATTGATACTAAAATTCTTCATCACAGGGTATGGACACCAAAATTTGAAGGAGGTGCTTCCAATGCAGAGGTGTCACATATATAAGTGATTGAAAGCAAAATTCCTTTTTTTTTTTTTTTTTTTTTTTTTTTTTACACGTTTTTTTTTTCTTTCACTGCAGCTTGATGTTGAGTCCGTATGATATTTCGGGGGAAATTCTCCACTTCAAATGTGTTTCAACTGTCTTTAAAACGTGCAGAAGATATATAGATCTTTGAAAATGGCAATTTATTACAGGTGTTCTTGCACAGCTACTTACATTAAATATTTATTGGAATCTAGTCTCTCTCAGGAATCCTTCTTGAAATTCTCAGAAAACCACTTTCTAATACGTTTTAGTTTTAATTTAATCTAATTTTATTTATTTATTTTTTCTTAGAATCCCATCTTCACAATGAAGAAACCGGGGAATTGACACAAGACATCCGAGAAGCTGCCGATGGCGCTAACGATTCGGCCGATGGTTTTGTTGTGACCAATGGCGTGGTGGAAGAAGTTTCAGCACCGGAAGCTGTGAGTCTATCTTTATATATTGGGTTGTTTTTTTTGTTTTTTTTATTTAAACTTAATTAGTTTTTTTTTTTTTGTTTTTTTTATTAAACCTTTTAATCAATAATGTATTCTCCTTTTGTTGTTTAAAACTTCTTCCCAGCTTTCAACCAGATTTTCAATACTTTGTTGGTATAAAACAAAAAACAAAGGTGTCAAAACTGTTCATTTTTCTTGACATTCTATTTTAATGATCTGAAAATAAAAAGAAATTAAATTAGCTTAGAATCAAAATTTTTTTTAATTGATGACAAAATAATTCCCATAAAGTTAAAAACAAGACACGGCTACTTAGTTGCCAACCCAATCTTATACCATCCAGACCTAATATATACCCATCCACCACTTCATCTTTGTGATAATCTAATAGAATTGAACAGGTATTTTTCTATACAGGAAACTAAAAAAAAAATTAAAAAACCGAACTTTTTTTCTTTTTTTTTTTTTCTTTTAAGTAATTTGTATAGAATCACACCAGTCTCCAATTGAGTGGTATTTGTTTTTCCTCTGAGAAAAACTAGATTCCAATAAATATTCAATTCTTATATATAACGAGTTGTACGTACCTAGCATTGCCCGGAGTCTTTTAAAAAAAAAAAAAAAAAAAAAACGCCCCCATCATAAGAAAAACAACTTTTTATCTCTTAAACTGATGACCGGATCATTATGAATGTTGAAATATATATTCTAAAATACAAAGTAACATTAACACTATTTTTTATTTATTTTTTATTTTTATTTTATTTTTCCTTTTTTTTTCTTCTACATATTTTTTTCCTTCTATATTTAAGCGATGCGGGCATCCAAATTCGCACCTGCCATCAAAAAAAGTAAATAGAAAAGAATTGGTCTCCATCAAATTTTGAATTATATTAATTATATTAATACATATTTTTTAAATAACGGTGTATGCGAGTGCTTTGTAAAATCCTAAACTATTGAACTTATGGAATATGTATTCTGGGTAACGGAGAGTAACCTGGGCATATAATTTTCTATCTTTTTTTTTTCTTTTAAATATATCATTACAATCATTTCCACCAAAACCATATGCCCCCCCCCCCACCCACCCTAAAAAGAAAACACATTTAAAACTAATGCTATATTTAGTGTTTATACCTGTCTTGGGATGGATATTCTACTAGTGTATGTATTTATGTATATATATATAACTATACTGTGCAAAAAATTCTTAAATCTCATCAAAAATCACTTACCCCGTAACCAATCTCTTAAAAACTGTCCTACAAAATACTAAAGGAGCAGTAGAGAAAAAAGTTTTTAAATGCATAAAAAGTGACCAATATAGCAAAAATAACACTAAGAAAATGTAACTACTACAAATAGTAATAACCCATACCCTGATGGCAATCACGCAAATAGAAACAATGAAGAGAAAAGCTGTAACTGCACAACTCGGACATTTTGGCCACTATAAAATAAATGCCTAACCTAAAGCATTGTTTACCAAGCCACAATATTGGCCAAAGAAAGCTCGAATAACAAGTACTACATGGGTATGATGTCCCTAGATTATAAAACCAGATACTACGACCACAACAGCACATTTAATAACAAAACGCCAAATAAAAACTGTACTAGTGAACCATTACTGGGAGCTCAAAGAAATAGTATGACAGGCCAGTACATGTAGAAATTTAGACGACCCATGTAGATTGTTTGATTGACAAACTTGAAATTTTAAACTTTAAAGACCTCCAAAACCTATTAAACTGTAGAAGTGAAATAGCAAACAACTGTTTACAGAGAATAAATTTACTTTAGGATAACAATACATAAAGACTTAAATAAATTTTTTAAAAAACCCAAAAAACCAATAAAAACTAACACCTAGAAATACAAGTATGCACTGTTAAAATAAGGTCACCTATTAATTCGACACAACAAAACAAGAGGGATATATATAAAATATAAAACAGAACAAAATAAGTAAAATCAGCCAAACCTTTGTTTGGTAGAAGCCCTTCCATTGGCTAATGGAAACATTAGCCCATGAGGGGGGGGGGGGGGGGGTTGAGTGTTTTATTGTGTTTTTTTTCTTTTTACAAACTCAGCAACACAAATTCTATGCATTTTAGCTTGATGATTCCATATGGGGATGAAACATGGAAGCCTCTGTGTAGCTTAATTGCCATAAATATATTTTCACAACTTATATATATATATTTACCAGCAATGTTTAAAGCAAACTACAATCTTTTATTTATATATATGTATATATATATGGTCTAGAAAGTTTCTCAACCATTAAAACTATATTTAAAAAAAACAAAAAAAAACAAAAAAAAACTGATAGTCCCAAGTCTTTCAGTGGAAAAAACACTGTAAGTCAATTTATTTTTTTACAGTTATTATATTAGTTTGTTTCTTTTCTAACACTATTTTAAGAGATCATCAGTTGTTTACCATGAAAAACTGTTTCGGGAATTTTATATATATATATATATTGTAAGCCTGTCGCATTTTCTTAAGTTTGTCTATATTTTCACTACACAGGCCATGATTGTCCACTCGTTGTGTTGGTCTGAGATCGGTGCATGATTCCAACACTGGTCAGTGTCAATTGTACGGTCTTGGCTGGTGCTAACACAGAAGGACTCTTCCAAATAATAAAACCACAACTCTAGTTTTAAACAACAAAGTTTCATTTTGAGATGTTACAATGATGCTCATTTTCTTCTACTGAACAGACTTGCAAATCAAGATACATCTTCCAAACACAATCCATTCGCTTAAGGGTACATCTCGCCATGAGAAGCACAGACCCAATTGACCTCCTCTGCCCGTCTGTTGGAATATATATAAATATTGGTGTCCTTTGTGGTTGACCACCCAGCCATCCGCTCAGAAGGCTAATCTGCTTTATTACTGAAGAGAAAAACCTACTTACCAAGTGAGGGGGGGGGGGAGGGGTCCCGTATCTGAACAGACATTACTTTTCTTTTCTTTTTTCTTGGAAGTACATTAAGTGGTTTCATCTCTAAGCATGAACCAGGAGAAATTCTAGGTGGTCAAACCTCAAAACCAGATATATTTCCCATTTCTTGCATGGTCTATCTTTTCGTTTCACCCTGTTGGCGGGGCCATGAATTCATTGACAGCAACCCCATGCATAAGGGTAAAACACCCTCAAAAATGGGGGGTGGTACCTGCAAGCCATGGGTGGTGACCCGTGATGACTTAGGATGGAATCCTGCTGGCTGAGCCATTCTTCCACTTCGGTCCTTACTTCGAGAGACCCGATTTAATCAATCGGATGGTCATGTCATGCCCTAGTATCTATAAGTTCATCCCCAACCGTATTAATCGATCTGATTCTTCAAAAAATCAAAAGAATATTTCTCATTTTTTATTTTCTTCCCAAGTAGATACTAGAAGGCGATGGCTGAAGGTCAATCGTGTTGAGAACAAAGATTATGAATGCGAAGGAGTATTTTTTATTTTTAAGAGTACCATTTTTAGAGAGTAACGTTTACACTCCTGCTGAAATTTCGTTCAAGTAATGTTTTCTAAGAGCAATGTATTCTGGGAGTAATGTCACTGGTGGGGTACTTCTTTGGGCTGTTCCATTTTCCTGCTCTGTGAAATTTCCTTCCAACAGGCGTGCAATTTATCCTAAGAGCAATGTATTCTAGGAATATAAATAATTATCTTACCTATAGAATTATATTTGACAACTTTATTCGGCATTAAATAATCCATAGATGGTTATGTCGCAAACCTTCTCTTCATTAAATATTTCTCCCATTGCAGGTCTGCCGTCTGTAGCATCCATCTATGCACCCAACTAAACATGCCATCTTGCGCATGTTTACACATGTAAGCAGAGCTTCTTTATAGGCTATTTATTGTCGGAACTTGGTCTCTATTGTAAACGGTTCATTTTTAAAACCAGTTACTATTTTCCCAATCGCTTGGAATATTCTGGATTTCTGGCTTTCCCATTGGCATTTCTTGCATAATAAAACACCAGATCTGATCGGATTTGAATGTTGCTTTACCAATTCCATAGATCATATGAATATTTTATTTACCTCCTCTCAAGGAGACTTGACACGAGGTCAGGTGTGGAAAGCCATCGCACTAGGATTAGCACGTTCTGGTCTACAAAAAATGCCTGAGCAGCCCTGTCAGCATTCCTCAATAGGGGCGCTTCAGGCGATTAGCAATAAATTAACCTCTTCTCAAAGAAGGTAAAGCCTGGGAGGGTGGACCTCCTGAGACTAAGCAGAACCATACCTCAGTTTGACAGCAACAAAGTCACTGTCGAACTGTCGAGGACGTATCGCCCTCATTGACAATAGAAAATATGTCACAAGTTTATAGATTTAAAAAAAATGAATCCGGAATTCCATCGTTTATTTGCATACCTCTATAAATTTTCCGTCGGAAGTAAACATTCCTGTGGTTTAAAAGAAGTAAAAAGAATTAGTTTTTGTATTAAGCTTGTATCCTCTTCTGAGCCTCCGTAATCTGTGCTAGCATTAGTATTGTATATGTTGATTTTTGTTAAAAGCCAAGACTTTATTCTTTGGTACTTCTATCTGGAACTATGGACTTTTAAGCTTCGGAGCTGAAGCAAATAGATTGCTTTTGGAGTGGGAGTCTGACTATTTAACATTTTGCGAGTCTGAGTCTAATGTTTAGCCTACTGTTTCCGCAGCCCTGTTCATGGATCTCTTGAATACTTTAGATTTTTCTTGTAATAAGAGAAAAAAGAAAATTTTTAAATAAAATGTATTAAAATAATAAATAAAAAATGAATACATAGCCTTTAATATCACTTTCTTTGGACTTATTCATGTGGCAAGTGAGTCTTTGACTGTGCGCTGATGGTTGAATAAATGATCAATACTCACAGGTGCTCAGCTCCCAGAGAAAGTCTTTGATCGGTTGAAGTCTGGTTTCGGTATTAAATCGAGATTGAGTATTTGGATGGAATTGGCCAACCAGTATTAAGTATTTGAATCGATAAATATTGAATATTTTAAAGATCGTGTTGCTGCTGTTGTTGCTACTGCTGCTGGAACAGGGTTCCATACTTTTATCTCAGATGAAAGTGTAGTATATGTACTCAATGAAATCTTATCTTCATTAAATGCTTCAAATTTCTAAAGTTTGTTTTTCTTGTTTTCCAGGTCCAAGAAATAAATCAAAATGGTATTTCTGAAACTCTTTTCAGTGAACATGTTACTGAAATAGAAGAGACCCCAGTACCTGAAATTCTAGCGTCTGAGCCTGAAGTTCCCACAGAATCATTTCCAGAACCCGAACCTGTGCTGGAACCAGAACCTGTAGAAGAAACTCTACCCGAACCAGAGGTTGTGGTGGTCCCTGAGCCTCAAGCCGAAGTGATACCGGAACCACCTGCTCCGGAACCTGTTGTCGAAATTCCCACACCCATTGTCGAAACTCCGAAAACGGATGATGTTCTGGATTTCGGCAACGTTAGCGTTCAGGAGATGAAGAGACGGATCCAATCCAAGAAGAAGGTGGACACCAGATTCACACAGATGGGCCTTAAGGAAAAATATGATCTTCTACAACGACTTTAAAAGAGAAAATACAAAAAAATAAACTAAAAAAATTAAAACTTCCCTTTCCTCCCTCTTCCCCGATTTAAATTTTTTTTTTTTTTTTTTTTTTTTTTTTTTTTAATTTATTTTTATTTACACCATTCTTTCCCTGTCCTTACCAAATCTAAAGAGTTCAGTTACTGGTGCTCTTACGATTTAAAGTTTTTGTTGGTATATTATGTGGTTTGAGGTGGAGATTTTAATGCCCTTTTATTTTTTTTTCATTTTTTTTAGGCATACTTCACTTTATTCTGATAAAAGATGGGATTTATAAGAATTTCACTCTGGGACCATCACACTACTTTCTTTCTTTCTTTCTTTTTTTTTCTTTTCCCAACTACCTGTCCTTGATATACTAGTGTACATAAGACCCCTTGTCTTCGTTACTTTTTCTCAAGTGCCTGTTAAATAATGCAGAACCTATTAAACACCGTTATCCTGCATAGTTGCCCACAAAAGCATATCGAAAGGGGGATAGGGGACATATACTATCGATATAGCAATTCTAGACTTCGTTTTGAAATCTATTCGTGGTGCAAAAAAAAATTATTTTATATGTAGCCAATCAGATGTTAATCTTATTGAAAATTCGGTTTATTTAAAGCCATGATCCGAAATGTATGGCTCCAGTAGAATGATGGTTAATTTAATGACGTCTATCGAAACATCGTTTGGAGTTTCCTTATATATATATATATATATCTCTCGTAATCATTACTATTACCTACATGAATTATTTTAAAGGAAATACAGTTGGGAAATTATTCAAAAACAATTTATTTGGGTTTACCTACTCATTTGTGATGACCCGACCTTGGGTCACATCTTACTTGTGGGAATAAGATAAAAACTGGCCTTGTGCCTAACTCCTGGAGAGGAGTAAATCAATACTCATTTGTGATCTATATTAATATTTTAATGAAATTTTAAGCAATTTAATTTGCCATAAATAACAATGCAAGTAAAATAATCCGGTTATGTACTCACTTCCTGTTATGGCTGAATCCAGATTATTTTACTCGGTCATTATTTACGGCAAATTAAATTGCTTTAAACTTTGAATATTAAAATATTTTAAATCCAAATAGGTCACAAATGAGTATGTAAAGCAAAATAAATGTTTTTGAATAATTTCTCAACTGTATTTTCATGTAAAATAATTTGTCTGTAATAGTAATGATTACCACACACACATATATATATATATATATATATATATATATATATATATATATATATGATAGGTGACTGGAAAAAAAATGTCCTTATGTGAAATATACTATCTAGTTCATATTATGTTTCAGTACAATTTATACCCCCCTCTCAAAAGAAAAAAATCTATTAGACATTACAGATGGATAAGGTAAATTTTTTATATTAAGGCTAACATCCATTCGAGATGGATAGATTGTCAGCAGAATGATGAAGAATATTATGAAAGAATTATAAATGAATACAATGAACAAAATTTGATTACCTATAGTGTTCATGGCATTGGATTTGAAGAGGACCATGTTATTGTCTGTGAATGACATGCATAGTAGCTGTCCCGACCGGGCGTTGCCCTGGAGTCTATTTAATTACTGCAATAAAAAGGCAAAAATGAAAAGCATGTGAAAAAAAAATGAATTGGCTACTTTACTTTAATAAAATAAATTTTTTTTATTTTTTTTTTTTTTATTTTTTTTTTTTTTTACAATTTACCTTGCCCGACCATGGGAATTGTTGAATGAAATGTACATATGCATCAATGTGTCTGAATATGCATGGGTAAATTGGATGTTTCCGTGGGGATAAGACATTTCTAATTTTGCCTTATTCTTTTGTGATGTTTTCCGAAAAAAAAAAATTTAATTTTAATTTGTTTTTTCGTTTTGTAAGTTTTAATCTCTGAAAAAGATAGTATTGTACCAAAACATAATATGGGTTAAATGAAGCCTATTTCACATCACAGGATATTCGAGTTATGTTAAATATATATATATATATATATATATATATATATATATATATATATATATATAATGACTTCAAATGTATTTTTTGTTTATTTTCAAATGTAAAAAATTTTTTTTTCTTTTATTCAAATATTTTTTTAAAGTTTGATTCGTGAATGAAATATTTTCTGTTAATAAAATCTTGATATTTGAAGCATCTAAAATCGATCTGTATGATTTGTCGGTTTTATTGGACCAATGACATATTTTTTTATTTGTATTATATAATAAATAAAATTGAGAAAAAAGGATATTGACGTGTTCTAAGCTTTCTTCCTTCCTTGTTTCTGATTGGTTAAAAAAAAAAAAAATTCCATATCGTAGGTATTCAAGTGACATAATGGTTACTGCTTTGTATTATAGAACTGAAAAGCAGTTCTAATCCTACTGCATCTGTTATGTCAATTCATGCAGATTAGCAAAGGTATGAACCCACAACAGTAATCATCCTCCTTACCCCAGTTTTGTTTTCAGGTGCTATATATCTCTATTTATTTAAAGTTAGGTCTGTGTATTTTTATATTTGTATGTATTGGATTCACTCCTTAACTAATTAACTGATCATTGTGAATTTTGAAACACTATTGCTAGGTGTAATGTTGGGCCATATTTAGGTTCATGCAAAGAGGGGTTGGAAGCCCTTTGCAGAAAATTCAGATATCTCTGATTTTGTTTTAAATTTTAATTAAAATATTTAAGATTTGCGTTTAATTTGATCCATAGTACTCTCATAAAGCAATCTCCCTAGATCCGATTTGTGTTTAAATATAAATACTAGAAGAAAATCCCTCCCAGGACGAAAGTTAATTCCTCGAACGGAAGTTTTTGATCAAAATTGGCATAAGGATTCTAGACATAAGGTTTAGTATTATATCTTGATTTTAATCTTTTTTTTTTTTTTAAAGTGCAAAACTGTTCTGTTTAGGAAATTTATTTTCAATTATCCTGGGACGGGTATTTTTATAGTGTACATAATTTATAATGTATAGGGCAATACAAAGTAAAGGTGTAATGGATAAACACAAACTGAAGCAAATTAAGACATGACAGTGGAATGAGTTATGTAGTTTTCACCTTTTTTATTAATAATTTTGTTTTTTTTTTTACTTACTAATGAGTCACCACTAATCAAGGCTAAAAACCACTGAAGGATAAGGGTTAATGAGATGGAAAGATTGCCAATTGAATGATGAAGAATATTATGAAGGATTAAAAATGATAAATGGAATGAATAAAATTTTATGAGGACTGTTTATGAGAAGTCTGTTGATAATTTGAAGATGACCATGTTATAATCCTCGGGAAACAGATGGGAAGTTCTTGAAACTTTGTTCATGGAAATTCCGTTTGATGTTGGGCACAACTGGTGTTAGAATGATGCAAGATATCACATTACCACTTCATTTTATTACTGTTTCCTCAGTATCTCATGCCTTTTCCGAATAAAAAAAAAAAAAAAAAAAACTAAATATGAAATGTCTAGTGGAAAATTCATGTTAATGACTGTAACAACTTTGCTGTTTCAATTTGTTCATTTTATAATGATTGCTGAAACAATTATAAAGAAATTTACTTTTCACTTAAATGGTCTGTATGACTAAAAGTTAAAATAAGGAATTTACCATTTTGATACCGTGTTAGATGTTTGTATCGAATGAGATTTCTTTTAAGATATCTATCAGTACCCGTTTGATTTTTTTTCTTTTTTTTTTCTCCCCACTTAGAAACTGTCTTGCTTGTCTTCGGCTCTTGAAACAACCTGGAAAACAGTGAGTAGCTCATACCTAGATAGATTTGGGAGGGGTCCTACTAACCACCACACTTAGCATTTTATTTTTCACCAATCTCTGTTTTTGAGCACCCCTCCCCTCCCAACCGATGAATTTGTACATATTTTTTGTAAATTTCTTGGCTTTTTGGCTAAGATCAAAGTGTAGTATCTGTCCCAATGGATACTACACCTTATAGACCGGTACCGTCTTGGCCTTTGGGCCTTGATTCCGCCGGTCTGTGGGTTGGTCCTGTGCAGTTCTAGGAGGTCCACCCCTCTTTGGGGGGTGGAGTAAGTTTATCACTTACTACCTGAGACGCCCCTACCGGGGAATGCTGACGAAACTGCCCAGGCATTTTTTGTAGGCCAGAGTGCTCCTCTTCTCGGGCACTGGCTTTTCAAATCCCACTTTCCCGAACTTGTGTTACATCTTACCGCTGTGGGAAGAAGGTAAATCCTAGAAAAAAAGTCAAACCATTGGGGATAATGGTAAGTAGGTTTTACCAATAGTGAATTTTTTTTTTTTTTTTTTTTTTTTTTTTTTTTGCTGACTGAAACTAGTTTAGAGAATAGACCAAGAGGACAACCTCACCCCACCCACCCAATTTTAGCCTTGTGCCACAGCTTATTTTATAAAGAATTTGCTATTCTGTGAACCTTTTTGTAAAATTTTAAAGATAAATAAAATTTATTGATACCTCTATTGTAACCGTGGAACTTTGAATGCCCCTTTGCTTTGTAAGTGGTTTTTCTCTTGTGAGATGTTGACATTTATTATATAAAGTGTGTGTGTGTGTATACACGGCTAAATCTAAAAAAAAAAAAAAAAGCCACAAAGTTGGTATTTTCTTGATTAGAGTTGCTGTGGTTGAACAATATCTAAAAATTTAGGAAAAAATATTCATTCTTTGACTATAACCTGGCGTAGATTTAGTCCGGGGGGGGGGGGGGTCGATTTTCTAGCCATTAACCAAAGGGAAGTAACTGATTTTTTTAAGGAGTTATTTCCCTCGTGCCGATTCGAGGAATCTATAAAAGTGTATGTCTAGAGGAGGGGGGGGGAGAGAAAGAAATAGAAGTTTTAATAGAAATATGGTACATGCTTGTAAACATATAAATATAACTACAAAGTGATCCGTTGGGTCAGCCATTGAGCTCTGATTAGATTGTACAAATCAGTACGAGGTTTTCAAAGTCATTTAAATAAATGGAAAATTAGTCTCTCCTTTTCTCTGTGTGTTAAATAGTATTGATACTGCTGCTGATATTCCTTTTTATTTATAATATACGTTTTCAATCTTTTTCTTCACCTTCAATTGTTAAAAGAAAAATGACAGCAAGAGTGATAGATACTACATTAACAAAGAACAGGGGTCAAACTAGGGAAAGTGAGAAGATTAAGATCTATGTCACTTGGTGAGTTAATTGCAAATGGTGGTTAATTGGAAGTTTTTTTGTTTTTGTTTTTTTTTCATCGAAATGATTATTTTTAAATGTTGGTGTAAACATAAAAGTAACTAGAAAAAGAATGATCTGTTGGGTCAGCCATTGACCTCTTGTTAGATTGTTCAAATGAGGACAAAGTTTTCAAAACCAGTTAAATATAAAAAATAAATGCAAAATCTCTCTTAAATAAAAATATATTACTAATTGTGATATTTCCTTTTTATTTATAATGGACTATTCTAATATCTTTTTTTATTTTCGTTTCTTTATTACCTTCGACTGTTAATAAATAGTGATGTAAGCGAGAGTTATAGATACTATATAAAATAAAAGGGGGATATCAAATAATATACAGTAAGAAAGGGTGAGATAGAAATTTAGTAAGAGATGGGTCACTGGCTGAGTTAATTGCAAATTGTGACTAATTAGAATAGGTTTTTTTTTGGTGGGAGGTGCAAACATAAATCAATCCTAATATTAAAGAATATTTTAACGTGTATTTTGTGATTAAAATATGAGGAAAAATCTTTAGGGAGACAGCTATTGATTAACCCGGTTTCAGTCGAGAGTCATCCAATTCTTTGTAAAAATGTAATCTTTCACATACATTTAAAAAAAAAATAAATAAATAAATAAAATCCAATTGATGATTAATTTAATGTACCTCAATATAAAAACTTTTTTTCGACTTTCCCCATTTTAAAATGAATTGTTTCAAAATCGAATTGTCGTATGATCATTTTTGGTAAAATCTTGCCAGATAGATTTGAAAAAAAATAAATTCTAAACTTGTAAAAACATTATAGTATGAATAAGGTTGAAAAATAAAAGCTTCAAGATATCTATTATGCTAAATCTGAGTTCATCAATGTAAGTTTCCCTAATGCTTCTTTTAAATATATACTTTAACGAAACAAAATACATGCTAAACTCAATCCTAGAACTAAGGAATATTTATGTTTGGAAAAAAATCATTTTAATTTTTCTGAATAGCCGTAATTTGTTATTAACTGAACAAGTCACCCATCTCTAACTTAGCTATCTGTGTTTCCCTTGCCCTCTCTCACTCTATGTTGATTCAACCACTCTAATATTTTTTAATATCTGTGAGCATTTAGAGAATAAGCGACTTTCTTTTTCTTTTTAACTAATTTACATAGTCTGTTCGTGCCCACCATAAACACCCATGTAAATTAGATAGCAAAATAATATGGCACTTTCCTTCTATATCTATAAGGATAATATAATAGTAAAGAGGCATAATGTTTTAAGCTATGTAAGACTAATATGTCACAGTTTATGAATTTTGAAATGAAATCAAAGTGGAACAGATAGTGGTAGTGCTTGTGACCCAACGGGTCACAGGTACGCCCAGTGTGTGTGTGTGTGTATATAAATATATATTATATATATTATATATTATATATTATATATATAATAGATAATATATGTTATATATATATTATATATATAATAGATAATATATGTTATATATATATTATATATATAATAGATAATATATGTTATATATATATTATATATATAATAGATAATATATGTTATATATATATTATATATATAATAGATAATATATGTTATATATATATATATATATATATAATAGATAATATATGTTATATATATATATATATATATATAATAGATAATATATGTTATATATATATATATATATATATATAATAGATAATATATGTTATATATATATATATATATATATAATAGATAATATATGTTATATATATATATATATATATGTTATATATATAATAGATAATATATGTTATATATATATATATATATATGTTATATATATAATAGATAATATATGTTATATATATATATATATATATGTTATATATATAA
>OY744539.1:8815106-8895106 GCA_963556195.1 Sepiola atlantica | reverse complement strand
TCACACTCGCGACTTAACGTCTTTAGAATGTGAAGGTATTGTTCAAGGCTTTCTTCTGGTTGTTGACGCCGGGTAGCAAGTAAATGTCTAGCAAAAATAGTATTTTTTTTCTTGACAAACATGGCTTCTAAAATGTCCACCGCAGTTTCATAATTTTCACATTCAGATAAATTTCTATAAATAGCAGTAGAGACATGATGTAAAAGAAGGGTATATTTCTCAGTACCTGTTAAAGCCGCGTTTGAAGATAACTGTAGAGCTGTAAGAAATCCTTCGAACATTTTTCTCCAATGCTGCCATTTGTCAGTAGATTCCGAGTCGGCCGTATCAAGGTCTAGACGATCGGGTTTCAAGTAACGTTCCATAACGAATGGTTAAATAAATTGTAATAGAATATCAAGGTATCCAGCAGCATTGACCCTAAGACCTTGTGGGGAAATGTAAAGTAGCATGACGTGACCTTCCCTGCTCACAACTCCTAAAACCATCACAGTAGCCGGATATTTGGTGTGCATCATCCTGGGTACTTCAGAAGAAGATACACGTCACCACACATCATTCCGTCTGCTTGTTTCCTGTTCATAACATCCCTACAACTCCAACCGAACCTTATTAACATATCATTATACAACATGTAAAAAGTTACTGATTTCGAAATCACTATGTCTTGCAGCTAAAGCAACTATGACTGCGTATCTTTCCATTTCTTGGGATGACATCTTCCTATGAATGGGATATCTGAAATTAAAAATATATATTATAAATGATTTGAGTGTGTAGTGAACTTAAAACAATATGTCTTCTAATTCAAATAACCTTACAACCCTCTAATATATATATATATATATATATATATATATATATATATATATATATATATGGGGTAAGGTACACGATAATTCATGCAAATGAAGTGTCGTGATGGACAAAATGTGTGAAAAGATGACAGACGGAAAACAAGTCAGAGTGCAGGAGAAAAACAAAAACAAGAGATTTTTTGACCGGTTTCGTTCGTGGAGAACGTCTTCAGAAAATGAAGATACAGAAATAATTTTATTTTGAAGGCACACACATGGGATGAAGGGAAAATATAATTATTTCTGTATCTTCATTTTCTGAAGACGTTCTCCATGAACGAAACCAGTCAAAAAATCTCTTGTTTTTGTTTTTCTCCTGCACTCTGACTTGTTTTCCGTCTGTCATCTTTTCACATATATATATATATATATATATATATATATATATATATATATGTATATATATAATAGTATGTTAAATACCAATGACCCCACCAAAGAAAAGTGAAAAATCTAAGGGAGATAACTTATATTTTTATCTTCAAGTTCAAAAGGAATTATACGTTTTACACCAAGTACATCGAGATGAACTATATCTTCCCCTTCCAATCCTCGAAGGGTGGAAGAGGTCTCGGAAACGCATACGCTCACTTTGACTCTCTTTTCTCTTTTTTTCTTACTATTGTGTCACCACTTATCAAGGTCAATAGCCACTCGAGGATAAGTGTTAATGAGATGGAATTATTGTCAGCCAAAAGATAGAGAACACTACGATTGATCAATGCTATGGACTAAGTTTTTTTATGGAAATCGCTCCAGACAAGACATGAAGCCACTTGATGTAATGAGCTAACAAGAACAAAACATGATTATCGCAAAGACAGACAGGAAGAAAACAGTCAGCAGGAAGAGAGTTCCACAAGTTTGTGGTTCTTGGAAAGAAGCTACTGGAATAGGAAGCTGTATTACGATGAGGTATCAAAACAGCAAATTTGTGAAGACCACTAAACCAACGAGTCAAACGAGCTGGAACAAAGGAAGCATGGAATCGATAAGACAATTCTGAAGAACACATGCCACAATAGTGTTTATAGAAAAGACTGAGACTAGCAACATCACGTTTGTGAGAGAGAGGGTGCAGAGAAGAAGAGTGGGGTCAGCCAAATTACAGATATGCTTCTGAACCTTATCAAGAACCCCCTAAATGGGATAGAGATTCACAAGTCAAAATATGACAACAATACTCCATACAAGGTCTGATAGTAGATTTGTAGAGATAGAGAATAGCGTCATGGTGTGAGAAAGTGTTTGGAGCGATAGAGAAAACCGACTTTACGAGAAGCAGGAGGAAATCTCTGAATGATGCTTCCATAAACAGAACCACTTGATTTGAACTTCAGCTACTGTTTTTTACCATTGTGTCACCGCTTATCAAGGCCAAAAGCCATGCGAGGATAAGGGTTTATGAGATGAAATGATTGTCAGCCAAAAGATGAGGAACACTATGGGAGTACCAAAATTGATCAAAGCAATGAACTAAGTTTGATTACTCATGGGACGATTTTTTTAATACTTTAGTGTTCGCAGGGCAGACAAGAAAACTTCCAGACGGTAACACGAAGTAAGACGTATACACCCTCTCCTGCTACCTTAAGTCTAGAAACACCGAGCGCAGCTATCATCACTTCAAGAAAAGAACTATCGCCAGCAAACACATACCCACTTTATTTAATTCCTTTCAACAAAAGGACAAATTCACAGTTTTTACTTCTGTGTACGCCATATATATATTCATATGATATCTTATGTCTTAAGCTGCTTTTTTGTTGATGCTATTATCTGCACAAACGATGGCAAGATGCTTGTTGGAGATAGCCATTTTGTAATAGGGGCGCTACATTTGTATTCATTTTATTTTATCTTCTATTTTACTTCAGTGGAGGTTCCCAGAAATCAAGGGGCCCATCCTAGGGCTAACACTTGATCTCTATATAAGATACATATATCCAGGTGTTCAATCAAGATTCTCTTCAACCTCTCAAACGTTGAGTTAGTAAAGAAATTAAGAACATTAATTTTCCTCTCCCCAAGTGACCAGTTAAATATGTTATAGTATATCTTTCTTGTGGTCTCTTGGTCTTACCGGATTCCAGGACAAGAATTCATCTAGTCTGGTGGAGTATCTAACTAAGTGTTGTTACTTGAAGTAACATCACTAGGAGAAGGTGCGCCATTCTTCATATAAGCCAGTGTATAACCGTATCGAAGGGATTTTATTTGGGCTTCGAATATTATGTTGTTTTTAATATTTGGTCAGGGTCTACTTATAGGGTGATGTATCCTTATGTCAGGTCGTCCTGACAAACCCTTGTACAGAAAGACTGAAGACACTCGAGGATGACGTCTACGAGGTAATTCATCTGACTGGGTTTGCTTAAGATAAAGAAGAAATAGGGTCACCAGATTCCATTAGTTAGTCACACAAGAATATAAGACAGGTTGGTTCGACCGGCAGGTATTGACTATAGAGAAAGAAGTGAGTTCTGGAGTTCTATTTGTATTTCTTGGGGTGGCTATCTCTAGTGTTTGTATAAAAGAAGAAAATAAGAATTTTTTTTTGTATATAAAAAAATGAATAAGTACGGATTGTAATTCAGGTTTTACCTGCCTGGAAAATTTCCTTATTTTCTTCTTTTATACAAGCACTGAAGATATCCACCCAAAGAAATAAATGCTTTGGATACAGGAAAATTTTATAAATGTCTTGGTGGTAGCCGAAACAATTGTATGCTAGTAATAAAAAAACAGATTTTTAGTGAAATGGTGTGAATCCGTGCTTCCCTACATTTGATGCGGTTAAAATTAAATTAAAAAATTCTTCTAGCATAGCTCTAGCTTCACACTATTGAGCTATTACAATTGCTTTATGTTATAAAATTTATATTTTGAATACTAAAATATTAAATATAAATATATTCATATATTCATATAAATTGTTTGTTTATAGAAAAGCCTTGTTTTTCTTTTCTTCTTTAACATTCCTTTTTCTTACAAATTATTATAGGAGTATAGAGTATTGTAATTCATATAAAGATTCGCTCCTATAAATATCTCTGTGATTACTAGCTCACCTTAGGATGACACGTGGCTATTGAAATGGGAAGAGAGGGGGAGGGGAGACAACGAATGTGTTCCGAAAGTGAAAATTCAGGCCAGTCAGGTAATATAACTGTGTTTGATGTGACAATATGGTTGTCATATATGGCAATATGATTGCTTGGGAACAAGCAGATTATTAAACTCGTTAATGATGGAGAGTTTTGTAGTTCACATTCACATGAAGATTCGCTCCTATTGATCTACAAATCAATCGTATACAAAACATATATGTATGGTCTCGGCATAAAATGACCTAACGGTGGTTGATATTCCATAAGACCCAACAACGAACCTTTCGCTACTCTTTCTCTACTCTATCGTTATTTTCATGGTAGGTGCTCGACTGAGCTCCAAGCTCTGGTTCCCCCAAGTAAAACATTCACAGCAAAAACTCGTCCAGCTACAACCACTGTAAATAATTTTCCTTTTTATCGTCTGTGTACCTAAAAATGGCGAGCTCGCAACTGGCTCCAGACCAGCAGGAAGACCTGTCCTATGCTATAAGGATGTCTGCAAGCGAGACATGAGGGCAGGAGGCATCGCCTCAACAGGCTAGGTGTCCGTCGCTGAAGATCACAGCCGCTGGAGAAGAGTTGTAAAAACATGCTGCAAGTGGAGTGAAGAGAAGAGAGATCACAGACGGTAGAGGGCTGCAATAGACCTCTCGCAACCAGACACCACCCACATCTGTGGCAACTGCAACAGAGCCTGTCGATCCAGGATAGGCTTGCACAGTCACAGCAGATGCTGCAATTCAGCAACGGACAAATCTGAGGTGCAAAACTCCATTGTCTCCTGAGACAGAAGGATGCCAACAACAAACGTAAAACTAAACAGAACTTCCATGGACAAAGTTTCTTTCCAATAACTGCTCGTCTGTGGAACGCAATATTACGGGGCTGCTTCCCAGCTGACTACAACATGATCGTTTTCAAGTCCAATATTAACAAATTCTTGTTGAGCTGTCTTTTTTAATAATCAAATTCTTCCCATTTTCAACTATCTTACAGCCTTTTTCTCACAGAAGAGAGGCTGCTAGTCTTTCCCTACTCTGTCGTTATTTTCATGGTAGGTGAATGACTGAGATCCAATCAATGGTTCTCCTCCCCTCCCCCATAAAACATTCACAGCAAAAACTCGTCTAGCTACAACCACTGTAAATAATTTTCCTTCCTTCGTTTGTTTACCTAAAACTAAAATGAAACTTCCATGAGCAGAGTTTCTTTCCAAGACCTACCCGTCTGTGGAACACAATACTACGGGGTTGCTTCCCAGCTGACTATAACAGGATCGTTTTCAAGTTCAATATTAACAAATTCTTGTTGTGCCGTCTTTAATAATCAAATTCTTCCCATTTTCAACCACCGTTACTAATCATCACGGTGTTATCTCACTGACTGTCCATCTGACAAACTCATTAACCCTTATCCTCGAGTGACCCTTGGGCTTTGATAAGCGGTGACCTGTTAGTACAAAAAAAACCTCCGGAGACCTAAATATTATCTGGAGGGGGGTGAGATTGGCATGAACGCATTGCCTTAAAGAGAATTGAAATTCTAATATATTGGTTTGCTTTATTCAAAGCAGTAAACATATTTGTAATTAATCATGTCCTATAATTAATTACGTACGGGTGACCAGGAGAGTGTACTTTATAGTTTGATTAAGTGAAATCTTTCATGGGGAAGGCGAAGGAGGCTTGATTACAAGCAATGAGAACGAGGCTAAACTTTATGTCGGCAGTCCTCTGCAGACGCATTAATTAGCCTTCCATACCTTTTTTGTGCACTGGACGTGCCATCAGCGATTGTAATCTATCAAACTGCCCGAAGAAAACGTGTGCTCTTGCATAAAGAATAACGGCTCTCTCATTAAAACTTTTTACTTTATTCACAAAGGGATACACGAAATAAACCTTCTTTTCTTTTTTTAAATTATTTTACTTTTCGTTTCTTTTCATCTTTTTATTTTCCTTTTCTTTTTTCTACTATTGGGGTCACCACGTATCAAGGCCAAAAGCCACTCAAAGATAAGAGTTAATGAGACCGGAATGATTGCCAGCTGAAAGATAAGGAAAACTATGGGAGTATGATACTTCTGCAGTTTACAGACCGTGTTATTTTTTAGATAGGATTTTGAAGTTAAATTCAATTTTTACAGTATCTTGTTAGGTGAAAGTTCAGAATAGTTGACAACGCCCCCCCCCCTTCTCATGTTAAGAATGACTTTCTAAATAATAACGTCATTATTTCATCACGATCCATAAACTGCAGAAGTACTGGGACTACTAACATTGATCAATTGTATGAAGTTATGAACTGCGTCTGATTATTTTTGGGCAGCCAATGACAAGAATTTATTGCCATTGGATTTGAAGACGACCATGTTGTGATCAAGGAGGAACCAAAGATTGGAGCTCAGTCGAGCACCTTCCGTGGAAATAACAATAGAGCAGAAAAAGACTAGCAACGTCTCTTCTGTGAGTAAGGGGCTGTAGGGAAAAGAAGAGATCATTCCCCCCACTCCCCACTAGATTTCGAAGTCGATTTTGTACTTTTTCAAGACAGTACTCCATCTTAGGACGTATCTGACTCTTATACAGGTAGAGGATTTCACCTGGAGTCATGTACTTTCTGGAGCAGTAGAATGATTCAACAATTTTTCCAGCAACCTTAGCAACAGACTGGATATATACGTCTTCCATTTTAGATCTGGAATAAAAGTCGGTCCAAACAAGGAGCTTCTTCAAGGACAGAGCCATTCATTTCGACTGGTTCGTGTTTACTTTAGTAATAAGAAAACTATACATTGTTGAAGGTCACATGATCGGTTGTCCATAAATTGCCGGGTGTTATATAGTGAACATGGATCAAAAGATATACTGGTGTTTTCTTAGATTAGCACCCACACTAAAATCGACTTGGTGTTTGTACTTTCCGGATGTTTACGTCAACTGCCGGAAAGTACCGACGCCAAGTCGGTTGACCTACCTGCATCCCAAAAATTAAAAACTAGGCGGGATTTACAAGTGGAAAAAAAACATTAACCAACATTTAAAGCAAAAAAATTAAAGAAATAAAAAATCAAATAATAGATTTAGTAAAATTGTATGAAAGAAATATTTATTTTTTAACGAAGACATAAATAAACAGGTGATAAATTATATTTTTTAAGTCGTTAGGATTAGAGTTTAGGTTGTGTTTTGTTTTTTTAATGAAAATTATTTTTGGTTTCGTTAGGGTTAGGGTTAGGTATGAAAGTTATTTTTGTTTGTTTTTTTGTCTAAACATTTCTTTTCTTTTGCGATTAGTTTTTCTTCCTGACAAAAGTTAAACACTCCTTCGGGAGATGCAACAGCCAGTGATAGCTCATGAAAATTCATTGCAGTACTTTCGCGTTTCAATCAATTTGCAATCGCGTTTCAATCAGTTGAAATGTTGACATGTCGTCTGCTTATTTTCTTGCAATTTGATTGGCTAACCGCTTCGGTACTTTCCGGCGTTTTACGTAAACATCTGGAAGGTACCAACACCAAGTCGATTTTAGCATGGGTCCTTATCTAAGAAAGTACCGATATACTAAAGGCTCTGATTGGTTGAGTGGCATCATGTGAATAGAGAGAAGGGGTTTCGGAAACGGACAGCAGTTAAGTATAAAGTTGGTGTTTAGGGCTTCATAGAAAAAGAAAACAGTAATGGAAAGTTCCTAGGAATCCAGCTTTCCATTTGTATAATTAAACTAGAAGGATGTATGTCCCAGGATGGGTAAAAATAATTCCCTCTAAAAGTTTTGCACCACTTTTATGTCCCCTTAATAATGCTACTAAACCTTATATCTAGAATCTTTCTTCCAATTTTGATCAAAATCCATTACATGATTTTGATTGTAGAAAATATCTAAAAGTTGGGGTTTCAGCTTAAGGGATCTTAAGAAGAAATTAAAATTCATGGAATCTTGCTTCATTGGTGTCTTCTGCTATAGATCAAATTCAATGCAAATCTGATATATTTGAATTTTCAAATGGGAGGTTGTGCCGATATCATGCCCCCTAAAAACCCTTCAAAACACCCTAAAGAAACTAAAATTTGAGGAATATTTATTAATTTATATCTAATAGCTGTTGTTTATAAAGATCGGAGATATCTGAATTTTCACGTGGGGCTTTCACCACCTCTTTGCATCCTTTGTATAAAGCTAAATGAAATAAAATATAGCGCAAATTACCCATCCTTACGTCTAGCAGCTGTGTTCCAATTTTAATAATGATCGTTTAATTAGTTTAGGAGTGAATCATATACATCGAAATATATAAATATACACATACCTATCTTTATATAAATAGAGATAAATTGATATTGTGTGTGTCAATATTCATCCATTTACCTCAACTTTGTTACAAAGTGGAAAGGCTAAGATAGCCACCCGGTCAATCATGTTATGTCCTGATACCCGATTAAACTACTTAGAAGATCATCTGAGAAGGAATGTGATAATATTCTAATGTGGTGCCGTGACCAGGATAAAACACGACACCTCGTTCCTCCGTAGCGATATTTAGATGCGGGTGTTAAGGGAGAGTAGAAAATGCACCGTGGATGTACTTTCGTCAGTCTCGAAACTCTAGCTTCCTCTACTTTGTCTTTTAGCCCTCAAGTTTCATAAACGATTTTTTATGCACTAACGGGTCACCGCTTATCAAGGTCCGATGGTTTACAAAGATAGTCCGTTTACTCATTTTCTCTGAGTTCTGATTTCAACACCTATACCGAGCTTTTCCATACTTCCCAACTCCAATATAAAAATGTGTTAAAACGGTAGTCTCCACATAATGTTAAATTAAGCAGAGGAATGGAAAATTTCATTAGAAGTTAAAAATAGAGTTAGAGATATGTGTACAGGAAGTTGTGTCATGGTCAAGAAGTCTAAAGTGAGATGTGGCGAAAAGCATATCAAAGTCTTCCTCTTTGGTTAATAAACTGAGAGGAGTCGGTCGTCTGTTTTGGATCTCTGTCTTTATCTGACCGTCCAGGTAGCGAGCGATGGAAATATGTATTTTACAGTGCTATAAAAAAATGTAACATGAAAGAGCATGGCGCCATTATGCAAGAATATTGTTAGCGTTTTTATTTTTATCTGTTTTTACAGAGGAAGAGAGGAAGACGGCTGCTGCAATCATCACAACCATAGAAGAGGCAAGCGAACAAATCTGTTTCTGCTGTTAAACACTTTGGCGATGATGGCTACCGTTATCACTCTGAGAGAAGTCACTATCCAAAGAACCATCTATTTACGCGTCCGAGAGATGGAGAGCTGTTTCTGTCCACAACATAATACCAGCCAGTTGCTCACAAGTGGTTTATTATTATGGCAATGTTATACATCTAGTTATAACAGCAGGCATCACGGTGTAAGATTATCGTGATTTCTTAGCGGAATTGTGTTAGGTGCTTTCTGGAAGACGGGTCTTTTGCTATGATACATTATTATTATTACTCGTTAATCATGTTTCTTTCTTCCTCTTCCGGCTTCAATGTTGAGATCGTGCAGACGTGCGAAGCATTAGCTGCTGGTGAGTCTCCACCACGATTCCCCATCAGCTCGGATATGGTTTGGTTACATAAATAAAAGAAAATATGGAGGACTGATCACCAGTATTTTTAAATACTGGGCAGACCAACAAAGTTTTCCAAAAAGATAGAAAGTAATTCTCATTTAAGAAATTGTATAATTTTGTTAGGATATGAGCTAGTTCTGGTAACAGATACAATGACTGAAATGTTGCCTTGCTAGCATCAGGTTTCCAGATAAGTTCGGCAACGTCCCAGACCGATATATGAGTATTTACAGTCAAATTCTGAAAGTCGGTGACCCTGGTCGCAAAATGATGGAATTTGTAGCAAGGTTCTTTGCGAAAAGTTTGGCTTCATTATATGCAGAGTTGAGCATCTCATGATGGTTGGAATAGAAGTCTTACATCTGTTCAGTACCCTGTTTGTTACTTTCACAAACCTGCGAGAACCAATCCTCTGCTAAGCAATTCTTGCTTTAACAGATTGGGCATATGACTCTTTGCGGGTTTTTTATAATCCATTTGCAATGGTTTGGAGCAGTGTTAAAGGCGGCTTTGGTTTCATGACACTTATTCCATTGATAAAGATTAAAATAATGATTTCTGTGAGCAATGGCAGCAACACACTCAAGAATGAACAATTTGATGGGATTATTTGGAGGGTATAAAACTCTCAATACCAGCAATTAACCAATCGGATGTATAGGAGGTGATACAGGACAAATCTTTTGTAAAATAAAATGCAGAAAAATGTCCGAGATGAACTATCCAAAGCTTTCCTAACCTTAACACTAAACCTAACCCTAACCAGCTCTTGAGTATCAGTACATTTTTTGATGGAAAAGAGATATATAAGGTCTCCCTGAACTTAGATTTGGTTTTAATGGAGACAACTGAGTGACCAAAAGAACCCAGAGGTTAATGTGCACTATTCAGGACAAGTTGTCAGGAAAGGTCAATAAAGTTTGCAAAATGTCTATCAACATCAGGTACGGGTTGTGTGAGTTGGTCAGCAATTATCAATAAGCAAAACTGAAACACCTTTCTGCAAGATTAATCTCTTTCTCAACTGAGATTATGGGATTAAAAATGGTTTAATTTTGGTGGTGTTAAGTCTGGTAAGATTAAAGCATCTTAAAATGATCAAACTTTGCCCCAATTTTGATAATCTGTACAATTTTATGTCATCTTTATATGGTTTAAATCTCATTAAAATAAGAGGTTGAAAGATTTTAACCAATAATTTTTCGTGATCTTTTTATAAGAATACGAGAAGAATACCCGTCCCACGACGAGTAAAATAAATTCTCCGAACAGAACAGTTTTGCACCACTTTTACTTCCCATTACGAAGATTAAATTCACTTTATAATGATACTAAACCTTATGTTATGTCTAAAATCCTTATTATAATTTTGTCCAAAATCCATTACATGATTTTGATTCTAGAAAATGATTAAAAATTTAAGGCTTAAGCTTAAGGGGTCTTAAGATCAAATTGAAATTCAGGGAAGCTTGCTTAATTATTGTCTAATGACTATGGAACAAATTCAATGTAAATCTAATATATTTGAATTTTCGAAAGAGAAGTTGTGCCCATATTATACCACCTAAAACTTTTTAAAATACTTCAAAGAAACTAAAGTTTGAGAAATATTTATTAATTGATGTCTAATACCTATTGTTTAACTTACATTAAATTCAGAGATATCTGAATTTCCACAAAGGGTTTCCACCCATTTTTTACCACCTAAATTAGGCTAAATATAACCCACATTTGGACCCCTTATGCCTAGCAACTGTACATACCTAACTTTATGTGTGTGTCTGTGTGTGCGTACTAGAAAAAATATGACGCTGGTGCTCGGACATCCCAGTACCCCGTGTGAACCCACCATCGCTTTGGAGTGAGCGCATTAGTGTTTGCTCGCTGACAAGACTAGCCCAGTATTGGCTACTACATCTGATTATGTGAAACCCAAACAAGGTGTCATCTTTCAACGCATCTTCTGGAGATATAGACGAGCCGACTTCAGATAATTTGGATGACCAGTGGCTGCGAATATTGGCAAGCAAGCGAAGACGTAGTTCCCAAGACTCCATTCGATCAGCTGCAACAAGTTCCCTAGCAATTTCTAGCATGTGTTGATAGTTTATCCATAGATTGCTGGTTTTGGAGGCCCTTACTAGTTCATCCCTTATCAGAGTTAGACTGTTGTAAATCCTACCGATGGAATCTGATTCCAACAATGACTTCAAGTTACATTCACCAGTCTCCATCAGCATGTACAGTCACTCAAGTTCCACTACTTGGTCCTGAAAACCAGGTTCATCCTCCAAGATTTTGGTAATAATCTGACGTGTGAGACACTGATTCACCAGCAGGTGGCCACGAAATACTTGTTGCCCTGCCTTTCTGCTCATCATGTGTACGACGGCATTTTCACCATGTACTGTCTCCATGATCTCCTTGAGTCCACTGCCATCCAGCAACGTCCTATATATTTGCACTCCTTATGCATTAGGTGCATCATGCCTTGCCAGCTGGGAGTAGTCTGCTTGAAGTGAAAGAAAGCTTTGATGAGTTTCGCTGCGGTTTTGAGAATTGCTCGTTTTTGTGCTTCCTTATCATCTGTCGGAGGTGAATTGTAGTATTCACGAAAAATGTCACAGATTTTTTCCCTAAATGTCACAATGTTTGCGACACCACAACGACCTTTGGTCACAAATAAAGAGTTTTCATATCAACTCATCAGCTTTTCCTTGAAGTACTGATTTCTATATGCCGTTGATTTACTACCTCGTAAGTATTCTCCCATTTAAGCGACAAGGTCCTATATCGTTATCTGTTCCTCATCGTTTTCCTCCAATACACACACCCTTTCGAATGCTTCATCCTGATCGCTATTTTTTGGTCTTCCACTTTTTCGTCGTTTGGTTAATTCAACTGACGTGAACTGTTTTGGAATGCTTTGCATTGTACGGAAGTTGACGTTACATCACTGGTGGTACACACAGTCTGCAGCATGAAGATCACCACCAAAATATTCGATCCGACCTTGAACAGCAGTGACCCTCTTGTTTCGCAATGAACCAGGATAGTTGAGCAAATGCGTCAGTCTTCACATTGCAAATCTTTCTCTCACTTGTTCGTTTATAACCTTTTTTCGTAGTATCAGTTCCACAGAAAAAGCGTTTTACTCTTATATCGTCCCAGAGAAACATAAGCGCGCATTTTTACTGGCCGAGCAGAATGATCCTTTTTTTAGGCTAAAGCAATGTCCTTTTTGTTTATGTGAACACTAGTTCCGGCTTCAACAATGACTTTGACACTTCTTTCAATACTTGCACAGTTTACACATGCAGCACCATTTTCTCAAAGCAACACGGTCTCATCACGGTCCAAATCCCGTTTGCATAAAGGACAAGTTTCTCTACTGGCGGCTGAACTCATGGTTGACCCTGAAAATATACGAAAATATATGTGTATTAGTATATGACGCTAGTGAATTGTTTGTGAGGGCAGTTTTTGATGGGGTGAAACGTGATCTCTTTGGGGTTTTCAGTTGTTTTCTCAGGAATCCTGTACCCTATAAAACAATTTCATTTATATCCAGAGGTAAGGGGCTCGATTAGTTGAAGAAAGTAATAATTCACCACTGGCACCCATATAAAAATAATCACCCATATGCTTGTTTGTGAACTTGGGTGAGTGAAATAAGGGGTTTAGGGGTACGGGTAACAATGTGGGTGTAATGAGGGGTTTAGGGGTCGGGTACTCCTAGATATGGTATAAGGGTTTATTTACCATCACTGGTAACCCTTTTCATGTCAAAGATTGACCCTGAAACCAAGTAAAAATCCAAAATGTATTGCTTTATCATGAAAACTGACCGAGTTAGTGCTTCATATGTAAATGGAAAATGACTTGTAAACCAAAGCAAGTCATATTCGAAATTGGACACTTTCCCATACTCGGATCTTGTCCATTTTTATGTATGTTGTAGACTAGACCCAGCCTAACATAAAACCACCCAAAAATAAAATGTTGCAATTTGTTTGAGGTAGGGGTACTCTGGCAGTATATTGACCCGTCTAAGTAGTCCCCAGCATTGTATAAGCCAATATTAATTTAAAACTATCTTGACTCATCGTACGATATTACAAGACACTTTTTTTATTATTAGAATCCAAAACTATTGGTTAAAATTGCATAAAAATATAGCATGAAGAACCTTTTATTATACCAGCCTATGCCACACGCTGGTCAAAATGATACTACTACTACTACTACTACTACTACTACTACTAGGTCGTTACAAAAATAATGGCCGCCTGAAACGCTGGGTTTTAAACAGTCATTTTAAGACAGAATTTGTAGTTTATTACTGGTAAACTTTAACATATATAATACTTAATGTGTTCTCAATAATAATGTGTGATATTTTTTCAGATAGAAAGTATTTTTGAAGCATAGAAGACCTTAAATGATGAACATGTCAAAACATGACCTTCACCTTCTTATGTTGCAGGAGTTCAAACTTGGACACAACACCTCCGAAACTTTAGACAATACTAATAGAGCATTGGGAGATGGATCCACGAGCAATCGGACAGTAAGAAGGTTATTCCAGAAATTCCGTAGTTTAGATGAGAGCCTTGAAGACGAAGAAGGTAGAGGACGGCCGTTTAATCTTGACAATGAACAATTGCAAGCACTTGTTGAGCAGAGTCCACGTCAAAGTGCCAAAGAAATGTCTCAGACACTTGCTGTCAGCACTGCAACAGTTTCACCTCATTTACAGAGTATTGGAAATGTGAAAAGAATTTTCATGAATAAATGTTTGTTTCTGAAATGTGCCATCATTTTTGTAACGACCTCATACTACTGCTGCTTCTGCTGTTGCCCAATGGAAACTGCATACATTGGCCCCCCTCCCACAGGAAGAGGTAATGACTAAGAGAAGTATATCATGACGAACGAACACTACCCCCTCCCCCCAAAAGAGGAGTTAAAGCCTGGGAGGATGATATCATGAAACAGAATAGATAGTAAACTACCCCGACCCCCTAAAAAAGGGAGAAAGTCATCCTGGGGTGATGATATCGTGAGGAACGAACATATATTATATTGCCCCCCCACCCCCCCACCCCCCCAAAAAAAAGAAGAAGAAGGTAATTCCCGGAAGGAATGTATTATGAGGAATTAAAATATACTACACAAACCCCCAAAGGAGATAGTAAAGCGTCGGAGTATACCCCCGCCTTCCACACACACACACCAAAAAAAAGGATGTGGTTATGCCTGGTCGGAAACACCCCTTCCAAGATAGAGGAGGTAATACATGGGAGTATTACCCCATAGAAGGAGAAGGTAATGCCTGCGAGTATGGTATGGCAAGTTTTATTGTACACGTAAAATGCCGAAATGTAAAGTGGGCTTAACAATATAGTCGCCATCTTTATAAACAAAGAGACGTATGCCAGCTAAGGAAAAACGATAACTTCCTTTCATTTTTTTTATTAAAAAAGACATGTTTATAACTGTAAGTAATCATTTTTGCTTATCTAGCCTCTTACTTGTTTTTTTAGATGTGAGCTATATTTTTCCGATCTAATTTTATTTAGGCGTTTCACATGTACGATGAAAATTGATATAACTTAGGGTTTTTAATGTTTTCTTTAGTTTTTCGCTAAAACATGGTTTAAGTAAAATAAAATAAGTTAATTGTGAGTAACGCCGAAACATATTTCACTTTAAATAATGTACGTGACTGAAATAGGACAATTTGATTCAATAAATTTGTGCTTTAAAACATAATTTCTAATAAGATTTTTAAAAAAAATCCAAAACGTTTTTATAAAAAAATCAAAGTAAATATATCATTTTTGAGCAACTCGTACGATAAATTTCAGAGAATGTGTTGTTTACATGTTATGAATCAAATGACGCGCCTCCTGTCTTGTGTCTGTCTCTCTCTCTTTCTCTCTCTTTCTCTCTCTCTCTCTTTCTCTCTCTATCTCTCTTTCTCTCCCTCTCTCTTTCTTGAAATAGAACTTTCTGTGCATTCGAAATAGAAAGCTATACGTAATAATCAGAGGGTGGGTAACCAAATGTTGGAGTGGACGCCGGCTGTTCTATCATATTCCATTACAATCTAATTTAATTACGTAACTCAATTATATAGATAAAAAACAATGTCTTTAATTAATTCTATTTATAATTTTTATCAAGATTATTATCGAGGAAAATATTTTAAATACATCTGGAAATCTGAAAAAACAATCATGAGTGTATATTTGCGAATATTAATTTATTAGAAGCTTTAAAACAAATTAATTATATAAATTTGAAAGAAGCGTGATGTTTGGGGAAGTTTTTGAATGGGTATATATATAGGAGCTAATAAGTAGATATAAAAAGAGAGCGATAAAAACTAATTATATAGTTTCGGCTTCAGACAGACATACATAATCTCCATTATTAATATAAATAGTAGATATTTTCGCAAAGTCACTTGAATCAAGCGCTTGGATTAAATAATTATTACCATCGTTAGATTACTCATATAATCTTACCCCGGAAAAGTTATTTTCAATTGTGTTCCAGGGCTTTGTTATAAAGCACTTTCTCACACCTGGGGCTATTCTCTATCTCTACAAATATACTATCAAACCATGTATGCAGAGCCATCCATGAGAATCTCAGGAAGAAAATTGATTGAAAGACACGAGCTGAGTCTTAACTGGATTAAATGAAACAAGCCATTTCATACCCCAATCCACAACTGAACCTAGGTCAACTTCTTAATCAGCTGCATATTTCGACTGATCCGAGGGAGATGGGCGAGAAGCCACACCAGAATAGGGAGTGGTATCATCAACATAAACAATATTCCCTGGAAGATCATTTATCTAGAGAAGAAACTGTTGGGCCAAGAATAAAGCCTTGAGGAACACCAGCATTGATAGGAAAAGAGAATGAAGAGACCCCGTTCAAAATTACTTTCAAGCTTCGATCAGAAAGAAAAAAAAACTAATAATGTCAAGAACTTCACCACCAATATCATAACCCTGAAGTGTGTGTGGAGACCAAGTTAAGCGACATATAATATAATTGTGGGAAGTTAGAGATGCGAGCGAATGTAAAAAGTTACTAGCTTATATAAGTAACTCCCTTTCTTTCTCCATTCGTTCAACTTATTCTTTTCTTTTCATTGCTTCCCTTTTTATCAAGGGAAACGGGATGCAGTCAAATCAATTGCTTCATGCTACACTCGCCCCCGAAAAAACAGCATGATTTCACATAAAAGTTCTACAATTCGAAGTTTGTTTATGTAGAACAATTAAAATGGAAGTTTTTTTTATTCAAAGATAACTCAATCCCAAAATTAAGGAATATTTTAGGATGCATTTTGTGCCACTAAAGTATATAAATAAAAAGCCTTAACGCACATTTGTATTATTTGTATTATTTGGACTACTGTTCTCATTTTGGATGTTACTCTCACAACGTTTCGGCCGATGTAACTTCCGATCTTCTTCAGGCGTGTCTCATCAAACTCGGGAATCTGTATGCTGAACTCGGGAATCCGTACGGTATTTTGAACGGGCCCCCTTATTTAATCCACGGGGTAGCTTGTTCTCGTTCCGTCAGCCATGGCCTGGTAGAAGTAATTCAACTGAGCTTCAATCTATGCCCCCCCCCCCTCCTATAAAACATTCACAAAATATCGTCTGGTTACAACCACTGTTAATAAATTATCTTTCTCCCTCCGCGTACCTAAAACTAAAGGGAACTTCCACGAGCAAAATTTCTTTTCTAGAACTGCCCGTCTGTAGAACACGATACCACGGGGCTGTTTACCGGTGTACTACAACATTTAAGCAAATTCTTTTTGAGCAGCCCTCTTAAATAACTAATTTCTCACCAGTTAAAAACGTCGTTATTAATCCCCTCGATGTTTCGCCGTCTACCTGTCCAACTCAATAACCCTTATCCTCGAGTGGCCTTTGGGCCTTGATAAGCGGGGTACTTGTTTGTAAAAAAAAATATATTCTTAGTATCGCCTATATTGACGCTTGAACCTTCAACCTCCAGAAGACTGTTACTTACAGCTGATTATACATAGCGCTTTTATCTGTTGCGCTACGGGTTCTTCCGAAACATAACGCATATTTAGTATAAAAATAGATATTAAAAGTTTTTACTTGCGTTTTATTTTTGCCTATTTTCGTTTCATGTATTCATTTTGCGACTTAATTTAAACTCCGCGCTCAAATATTTCGCGCCAATAATGATATACGCACAACGCCGCATACGTTTATTGGCCGCAACTCGATCGTCTAAATAAGGCATTATGCATACATACATATATTAAAAAAAGGTATATTTTTGATAAACGGGAAGCTTTCGGTGCGCAGGGTCTTTTTTTTTGTATGAGTATATGGAGAGGTGTTGATGCTATGCAAACGAATGTAAAAAGGTTACTAGCTCGTATAAACTACTCTTTTTCTTTCTCCGTTTGTTCGGTTTACTCTTTCCTCTTCACTGTCGCCGAAATAGAGAAAAAAAATTATTCTAAATAAATCTGCGAACTCTACAATTTTAAGCCAATGAAAATGATTCCCGCTCGTTCGAAACGATAAGCTTAACGAGCCTGTGTGAAATATCAATTTCGTATAAAAACAGCAACGCAACAACCAAAGACAGAGAGAGAGTTCAACAGCATCAGACACGGGGCAGAACCCGGCACGCCAATACGTCAACCCCCGGTTTCCCTTCAAGACCAGGAGAGGCAAGCAAGCGACTACTCAAGTTAGATACATATTCACACACTGACAATGGCTGCACACGAACAATGTGTCCTGAACTCAATTCACACATATCGACACATTAACAAAGGCCACAGAGGTAACTGATTACTCAATTCACTCACACAAGTGCTCACATATTCACACACTGGCCAAACAAAGGAGAACAAATACATACACAATGCAACAGTGCCTATAACTCACACATGCATGCATATTCACACCCCAAAGAAACAACAGCATATAGACATACACATTTCTAACACGCATGTCTTCCTCCCGATGTTCGGTAGTTTTTTTACTCCTTAACTTTTGCGTGACGGGGTGGATATTTATATCTAAAATAAACAAATGCCAACATTGGGCTTATTTCTTGCACTAACAGTAAAGTCAAAACACCCTATTTCAAGTTAATTCAACTTTACGCAATAGATTCACCATCTCTTTTCTATACTGCTTATGTATATGCGAGATCAGTCGCAACGTTAACTCATTTGCATATTGGCTTTCAAAAATATGGTATTTTATTAATTGACTATTATTTGTTATTGTTGTTTTTAATGCGATGATTGTTTTGATTTTAATGTAACAAATAGTTCTGTTTCGCAATGGTGTTTTATTTCCTGGACACATATTGAGCATCTGCTGTTCAAACGTACCTTTCTTTAGAGAAGCCGACTTGATTTTAAACCAGTTGCGATCTATTTCTAAATTGAAAGTGAAAAAGCAAATTGATTTCTTCTTTCTTTTACTTTCTTTACGGTCACATTTAAAAGGTAACTAAATTTGTTCCGAAATTAGCAAAATGTTAATGTTTATCTAGCTATATGAATAAATGAAATGGATTTTGTTTCGTGTTTACAACAACGTTATCAATGAAATGTTTATTCTTTTAAATTAATGTTTTAAGTGTTTTAAGTAGCGAAATTTGCGAAGCAATAGCGAGCCGACAAAGTTAGCTAGTATTTATATTGTGATAAATAATTCTCAAAGCAAGGCGAATACTTACGCTCTCTATATCTCTCTCTCTCTCTCTCTCTCTCTTTAATGACTGTCGGTCAGGCGAAGCGCTTACTCTCTCTCTATATCTCTGTCTATCTCTCTCTCTAAGATTTTGTCGTGCGATTCCCTTTACCTTCCCCTTTGCGTGCATGTCAAGTAGCCGCTTGACTGGGGGAGAGGGAGGAGAGGTTGGGAAGGACAGGCGACATGGGCGAGCGGAAATGGGACGGACAGTTAACGTCGCAAGGCGCGAAAAACAAAACACAGGAGGTGATTTTATGAAACACGTCAGAGAGGGCGACAAGAAGACAGACGCAACGGTTGTGAAAATCAGTCAGACATAAGGACAATCTTGTCGCAGGTTGAATCCAGAACATTATTATTCCCAAGGATTACGATTCCAGGAACTTAAAGGGCAATCTTATCGCGGATTGAATCCATCTTATTCTTATTCCCAAGGATTACTATTCAAGGAGATTATTGATTTTCGTGTCATCATTTTTATTGTATGTGCATGGACTTTTGATCCGTATTATACTTCGGACAAACAGCTAAGTATTGGCCTATTTCTTGCCAGTATCTTTCTTACACAAATATATATATTTTGACTGAAATTTCATGTTGCATACACCCGCAAACACTCTCCAAAATACACGTCTGTCTCCCTCACTCTTTCTCGTGGTGTCATCTTCTTCTGTTTGTTTATAAAAATCTTTATTGACTTTTAATTTCACTCGTGTCTGTGTTCCGTCATTTATTGCTTTTTTATCTCAATTCCCTTCTAGACGAATTTCACCGGTTAATCCGACATTCGACGATTAACCAAAGATGATCAACGTGCCAACGGACATTAAATAAATTAAATATATGTGTAGCGATCTGATTGTTAATCCTTACCGATCATCGCGCAGTTAGGTCGGGAGCATCTTATTTTTTTTATCTGAAATCTGTCAATTGGGGAAACGGACAAAAGTAGAAATGACTACGGTAGAGGATTTCTTAAGAAACCCATCTGTGGAGCAGTTATTGAAATTGAAGAAAGATGACGCATTCTTAATAGGACAACAGCTCCAATTAGATGTGAGACGATCTATGAGGAAAGCTCATCTTCAGAAAATAATTGCAGAACACATGGTCGACAACGTCGTATTCGAGGATGAAATATTGGATTAATTACAGGTGGATCCTCAGGAAGTGACATCAGCACAAATCGAACTCGAGAAGGCAAGAATAATGGCAAGAGCAGAGATAGAAAAAGCCCGAATGGAACAGGAAACCAGGAAATTAGAACTGGAACTCCGAGAAAGAAATTTTGAATCAAGAAATAAAGAATTCGACTTAGCAAAGCAAGTAAGGCTAATACCAAAATTCCAGGAAGACGAGGTCGATGAATATTTCCAGCATTTTGAGAAAACAGCGATCAATCTGGAATGGCCGAGTCACACGTGGACGATGCTACTGCAAACCGTTATAAGCGGCAAGGCGCAAAAAGCCTACGCTGCGTTGACGATCGAGGAATGTGCAAACTACGAGACAAATTCCTGCGCTTTAATAATCAAATTCTGTCCGGTTTCAATAATCATTACCAATCATTACGGTGTTATCTCATCGTCCACTTGACAAACTCATTGACCCGTATCCTCGAATAGCCGTTGGGCCTTGATAAGCGGTAATCCGTTCATACAAAAAAGTGCAACGAACGTCGCGTAGAAATTTAACGATCTCTCTCTATATACTATATTAAAACTTTGATGATTTTGCTTAGTTGCACATTGAATGTTTTAGATGGTGAAAGGAATTGTGAATTAGACGACACGTCTACGTTGAACGTTTTCGTGCATTTCAATTGTTTTAAGATTCAATAGGTGGAACAATAAAAATAAACACAAAAATAAACACGATAACGCAAAAAAAATAATAAACACAAAAATAAACATAAAAATAAACAAAATAAGCCTAAAACAAGAATAAACACAAACCACAATAAACACAATAAAAACAAAAATATGCAGCAGATAGAACAATAAACACAAAAATAAACACAAACATAAACATAAAAGTAAACAAAACAAAAACAAGAATAAACACAAAATAAACACAATAAACACAAAAAAGATGTGTTAGATTATGACGTGCTCTGTATTTTAAACGGGTAGATTAGCTAGTATGAATTATGAACTGTGTGAAAGAAATAGGATTAAGTACAATTTAAGGGCATATGCGATTTTGGGACAAACAACTATGTTTCATAGTGACTCATTTTGTAAAGTCATAACAAATTTGAGGTATGTTTGACCGATAGGAAATGCTAGGGTCAAAGGAGGTCAGAAAGACATGAGTGACGGACACATTTTGCACGTTGGGCCCACGTGAACAGATGACGTCGCTCCTCCTTTTGGTGAAAGAATTAGTTTTCAATTAGTCCGCCATGGAAGCTCAAGACGACATGATCGTTGTGAGAGAGAGCGGAAGAAATTGTCCAAGGATGTAGACGAAAAGTTTACGACTGAATCTCTAAGATGAGACAAAAACCCACTCATCTTCCCTCATCTAGTTGGCAGTTTGGTAAGGTAACCAAAAAGTGACAGCAATCGAAGACGGCGACTCTCTCCCAGACGGCGACTCTCTTAAAGCAAATAAAACCACTTTCTGATCCTCTCGAAAAGTCTTCAGAGCCATTTTTTGTCGAACCAAAGAGTGTTGATTTTCAGAATAGAAGCACGGCCAGACGAAGGATCGAACAGAGAAAACCCACGGCATAACATTCAACCACTAGACGACGAAGAGTGAAATTACGGCCAGACGAAATAAGGTAAAATATAAAATGCATTAAGATGTTTGTAATAGCTTTTGGTCATCGCATAAATGTACACTAAGAAAAAGTCCCCGTTGCAAATGACTATATAACAGAAGGGACAGTTTACTTGTTTAATGTCGACAGTTTAAAGGCTTAAAAATCGCCTGTTTAAAAGTTAATGTTAAAAAAAATGAATGTTAAAAACTTTGAAAACGCTTCTAAAGTTTCGGTTTCGAGAAGCGTGGTCGTAAAAGACGTTTTAATTTTCATGGTTATGTAACAGATGCAACCGGCGGAAGAATAAACACGAAAAAAATAAATACAAAAATAAACATAAAAGTAAACACAAAAATAAGAATAAACACAAAAATAAACACAAAAACAAAATAAACACAAAATAAACATAAAAGTAAACAAAAAACAAGAATAAACACAAAATATACACAATAAACACAAAAAGATGCAACTGGTGGAACAATAAACATAAAAATAAACACAAAAATAAAAAGAATTAATTGAGACAACAATTTATAATTAGCTGACTTCACCGACTCGCTATCGCTTCGCAAAGTTTGTTACTTGTAATAGTTGAAGCATTAATTTAAAATAATAAACATTTAATTCATAACTTTTTTGTAAACACGAAACAACCCCGTTATTATTTATTTATATAGAAAGATAAACATATCATTTTGATAAAAATTTATTTATCCTTTAAATGTGATCGTAAAGAGAAGAAACGAAAGAAATCAATTCCCCTTTTCACTTACAATTTAGAAATAGATCACAACGTGTTAAAACTAAGTCGGCCCCTCTAAAGAAAGGAACAATTGAACACAAATGCAAAGTAGTTGTCCAGGAAATAAAACAACATTGCGAAACAAAACTATTTTTATATTAAAAAAAAACAAAACCATCATTGAATTAAACATAATAACAAATAGTTAATCAATAAAATGTCCTTTTTGCAGAAACAATATGCAAATTAACTAACCTTTCGACTGATATAACATATACATAAGCAGTATATAAAAAGGTGGTGAGTCTAGCTAAAGTAGAATTCACTTGAAACGGGGCGTTTTGTCTTCATTGTGAGTGTGAGAAATGCGTTCAACTTTCGTATTTATTCATTTAGATAAGAAATATATACAGGGTGATTGGAAAGTAACTCCCTATTATTAAGTGCTCGTAATTTATGACTGAAACATAATTTTTACAAGAAATTAATATGATAAGAAAGTGTATAGCATGGGGTGTTATTCAAAAGTCGATATGGATGCCAGCTTAGATTCTAAAGCTGCCTGGAAACCGCATCAACTGATTTCACAAGGAATTTTTTTAATTTTTTTTATTTACTAATGAGTCAAAACTTATCAATGCTAAAACCCCACTCCAATATTAGGGTCAACATGATGAATAGATTGAAAGATGAATGGTGATGAATACTATGAAAATATTGAAAACAGCAGCCGACCCCCAAAACGGCATTTTTACCCATTGTCAAAAACATCGCTCGTGAAATGTGAGGACTAAAGGAAAAAATAACATATATTCATAGCTCTTACCCCCCCCCCCATTCATTTCTTGTAAGAATTATATTTCAGTAATAACTTACAAGTATAAATTACAAATATAGGGAGTTACTTTACAATCACCATGTATATATACAACCCTTTTACACCTTTTTGTGTGTTTTTCATGCCAAAGCACAACACTTATTGCATACAATTAACTGAACCATGTAATCCTTTAATTAATTGAACTATGTAATCCTTTCATTAATTGAACTATGTAATCCTTTCATTGGTCTTTTGGTTAGGAGCAAAGTGTTTCTTTTTTGTCAATGAAGAAGAAATCCTTCTAGAAGGAGGCAATTAAAAATTTTGTTTCCAATCCAGAGTTCCCCTTTTGGGGAGCTGGATTTTCTCCACATTAAAAACCGACCTTGTGTCTCACTCTGATCTCGTGGGGGAGGCAAGTAAATAGAAACTGGGTTATGTTACTGATAGTTGGATTGAAAATGTTTGTTCATGCCTTCGCAACATTAACTGAGCATGCTAGATCCGATGAGATTTGAACTCAGCATACCCAATTTCATGGGCCGTGTAATGTTCAAGCGGGAGAGACTAGTGGATGGTGCACCAGCCCAGATGTGACAACAATACTCCATGCATATGCGGATGGTGGCTTTGTAGAGATATAGGATACTGTCAGGTGTGAGAAGTTTTCTAGCACGGTAGAGGGAGCCCACTTTCTTTGCCGCTGTCTTGGCAATGTCTTCTATGTATTTGTTCCAATTTATTGTTTACTAATCTAACATATAAAGTTATCTGATGAGATTTTAATAGTTCGACCTAAATGGTATGATAGAAGATACAGCTCGTTAGAGTGCAACCCGAAGATACTACCGCGTACCGAGTAACAAACACCATAGTTGTGGTCAGCGGGAAGAATGCGCTCTGTTTTGAAGCCTCCCTCTCTACAGATTTAATGTACCCCCCCCCCCCCCCCGCCCACTGCTGTAAGGACCTGCTGTTAGATCTACTAGTTAGTTGATGTAACGATTAACTCTCCATCCGAGAATCAGGGTGATTGATTCTCGATTCCCCCTCTCGATCAAGCCTGCTAATGCTGTAGTATTAATCTTTCTACTGTGGTGTGCGTCCTGGAAGAAATGGGGTTTTTTTTATGATCCGAGGATCCACACTGCCTTGTCTGCTTACTGCATACTTTCCCTCAGTGTATTTTGAGACACATCTACACCATCCATCAATCACGGGGCTACCATTCAATCTAGTAAACGTTACAATTATTTTCACAAGCCCGGGTTGTAAGCACTGTAAGCTTGGTCGGTCTTTACAGCCAATAGTCTTTCCTGTTTAAGCTTTGATTCTGAGTAGCCAATTTCCATTTGTTACTGTTGTACCATGTTATTGGCATTATAATAACGTACTTTGCTAAAGTTTATTTTTAAAATTACGTATACCCGCCTGGACAACTAGTAATATGGAAACAGTTTTCAATTATGACAACAACAAAAAAATCAGCAAGTGGAATAACTCATATTTTTAATTGAAGAATATAAAAACAGTTGTCTCCTTTATAACTAAAATTCAAAAATACATGTGAACAAATAAAAATTAAAAACTAAAATGACTGCACTCCGGGCAACGCCAGATAGATATAGCGAGTAAATAATAAATATGCCTGCAAGAATGAAGCTTGTAGTTTCCTGTTCAGGTAGATAGTTCAAATTTGACACACCTGAACGAATAAAGAAGTGTTTTTTGTTTGTTTGTTTTTTGTTTGTTTTCTTAAGAATTGGGAAAATGTAATTTGCAGCGACTGAACCAGACAAAAAGAAAGCCGAGAATAAGATGGTATGGGTGGGAAATGGGGTGGATTCGTTGTCATTCATAGAAATTCGTTAAACCTCAACTATAGATGACCTAGCGAGGATAACGGAACCAGTGAACCGAGCTGGGGAATTTTCCCATTTAAAATAAATTAATGCTATTAGGAAAATGTGTGAAATAGTAGAACAATCAGGGTTGTTTATTAATATGTTATGTTTGTTGTTGTTGGGTGTTTACGGCACGTCAACCACCGTTGGGTCATTTTATGCCGAAATCGTACATTGAGAATGTTTCGGCATTTTTTTAGATGAGGATTTATACCTTATATTATTTTGATCATTCGACTACTATTCTCATTTTGGTTGTTATTTTCACAACGTTTCAGCCGATGTAACCTCCGACCTTCTTCAGGTTCATTCTTTTAAAACTTGGGGATCTTTATGTCGAACTCAGGAACCTATACGGAATTTCGAACTGACCCCTTTAACTCAGTTACGTTACGTTTTTTAACATACCTTTCCCTCCCACCGACCGCCCTTCTACACCCTGTCTGTCTGTCCGTCTGTCTCCCCCCCCTCTCTCTCTCTCTCTCTCTCTCTCTCTCTCTCTCTCTCTCTCTCTCTCTCTCTCTCCTTCAGTCATATTAATTCTTTAACACACCTCTTAACTGACTGCTTAAGATGACTTTTATGTACATCCGGCGCGAATGCAGGTCCCACAATGTGATTTCAAAATTGATAAAAGAAAGACAAAAGGTAGGCATTTTCTAAGCAGACGACAATTACAAATACTCGCCCCCCCACTCTCTCTCCCATTCCCTCTCTCTCTTTCTCTTTAACTCTCACTCTCTCTCAGAACATTGACCGTCTGGAAACCGTGAAGAAATATCCAATCACACGAATACTCTGACTATTTATTAATTGATGTCTAATCCTTATTGTTAAAAGTTCATAAAAATTGTACGTATATGATTTTTACGAAGGACTTCCACCCTCTTTTTACCCATTGCTTAAAACTAAATTAAACTTAATATAGCCCACATTTCAAACACTTACGCGTAGCAGCTGTGTTTCAAAATTCATAATATTCGGTTTATTAATTTAGCAGAGAATCCTGTACATACAAATATATAAACATAAACACATATCTAACTTTATATATAGATTAATATTGCCTGTTAATAATGTGAGAGAGAGAGAGAGAGAGAGAAAGAGAGAGAGAGAGAGAGATAGAGTGAGAAAAGGAGAAAACGAGAAAGAAAAAGATAGAGAGTCTTCGTTTTTAATTTTAAAGAAATATCAATAGAAGAATGGATTTTTTAAAGATGCGTCCATTAAAACTGCGCGTTCAGCGATGAAAATGTTATTTCAAAATGAAGTGTGACAGACAAACAAAAATGATATTTTAAACGTACGTAATTTACGTCATCATCTTATTCTTTTTCTTTTACGTTACTTCTGCTACTACTACTTTAGTCTTTTCCCTTTCTTCTAAATTTACGTCATTTATTTATTTACATCATCCTCTAACTCTGATATTCTCCTACACTGCTTCTACTGCTACTACTTTAGTCTTTTCTTGTTCTTTTAAATTTACGTCATTTATTTATTTATTTACATCATCTTCTAACTCTCCTATTTTCTTACACAGCTTCTACTGCTACTACTTTAGTCTTTTCTTGTTCTTTTAAATTTACGTCATTTATTTATTTATTTACATCATCTTCTAACTCTCCTATTCTCTTACACAGCTTCTACTGCTACTACTTTAGTCTTTTCTTTTTCTTTTAAATTTACGTCATTTATTTATTTATTTACATCATCTTCTAACTCTCCTATTCTCTTACACAGCTTCTACTGCTACTACTTTAGTCTTTTCTTTTTCTTTTAAATTTACGTCATTTATTTATTTATTTATTTACATCATCCTCTAACTCTCTGATTCTATTACACTGCTTCTACTGCTTCTATTTTAGTTTTTTCCCTTTCTTCTAAATTTACGTCATTTATTTATTTATTTACGTCATCCTCTAACTCACCTATTTTCTTACACGGTTTCTACTGCTACTAATCTTTCTCTTATTTTAATGTTTTTCATAGTGGATTAATATAACCGGTAAAGCGATGGGAATAACAACTTAAAACTCTTTACGTAAACATCTGAATTTTGTAAAATGCCATGGTATAATATATTTTCACCTTACACATTGCTTTATCTGTTGACGAGTGGCTGTAAACAAAAGTGCCATCTTACAAACAAATATCTATGAAAACGAAGCCCCATTAAAAATAGTTGTTAAAAAAGAACCCCCATTAAAAATAGTTGTTAAAAAAGAAACCCCATTAAAATAGTTGGTAAAAAAAACTCATTAAAATAGTTTGTAAAAAAAATCATTAAAAATAGTTGGTAAAAAAACAAAAGATTTAAAAAAATGTAAATCGCTCCAAGCAAGGCATGAATCCACTTGATGTAAAGAGATGATTATCGCAAAGACAGGAGATGCCTATTTGCCTTAGTCTTGAAAAAATCAAACTATAGGTATAAAGAAAACAGTTAACAGCAAGAGAGTTCCACAAGCCTGCAGGTCGTTGAAAAAGGCTACTAGAATAGGAAGCTGTATTACAATGAGGTATCAAAACAGCGAATTGATGGAGACCACTAGGCTAACGAGTCAAACGAGCTGGAACAAAGGAAGCAGAGAATAGATCACATAATTCCGAAAAACACATGCTATAATAGTACTTATAGAAAAGACTGAGACTAGTAACATAACGTCTGTGAGAGATAGGGTGTAGAGAAGAAGAAAGGTTGGGGCCAATCAAATTACAGATACGTTTCTGTACCTTATCAAAACCCCTAAAACTGGGCTGAGATTCACCAGCTGAAATATGATAACAGTACAATTAAAAATAGTTGTCGCAAAAGAAACCTCATTAAAACTTTCTGACAAAAACAATTATAGGATTCGAGAAAAAAAAACATATTCAAAATAGTTGTACAGAAAAGAAACCTCAGTAAAATAGCTGCCCCAAAAGAGACTACATAAAAATACTTGGCCAACTATAGACGATATAAATGAAATAACTATCTCTAAAGCAACCATAGTAAAAGAAATAGCTGGCTAGGAAGAAACCACATCAAAATTGCTCGACTAAAAAAAACCCATTAAAAAGATTGAAAAGAAACCTTATTAAGAATATATGCTTCAAAGAAGAAAGAGACTCCATTAAAATCGCTGCCCCAAATGAAACCCCATTAAAAAGTAGCTGGTAAAATGACCATTTTAAAATAGCAGACCAAAATATAACACTATTAAAACGTAACTGTCCAGAAAAAAAGCACATTAAAAATATCTGGCCTAAAAAAGGCAGTAAAATAGCTGACCAGGAAAAACACCATTAAAAGACTTGCCCTTAAAGAACCTCATTAAAATAACCATTCGAAAAGAAAACCCATTAAAAATAGATGGATATAAAGAAACCACATTTAAAAAAAATGGCTGTTAAAAAAGAAACCCTATAAAAAATAGCTGGCCCCAAATAATACTCATTAAAATACGAGGCCTGTCTAAAAAGTATCCGACCGTTATTTTTTTCCCGTGCGAAATAGAGACGATAGGGCGGCACCACTGTACACAGTGAAGGAAAACACATTCATGCGCATGTGTGAATTTTATCACCGACTTCCTGTGCGTTAGTCGTTGCCTGTCGGTCGCTGAGTCAGGTGCTACACAACGTGTTCGTCGGATTACCGATTTTCTCAAGATGACTGAACGTGTTGAGCAAAGGTACTGCATCAAATTTTGTCAACAGCTTGATGATTCTCAAAACAAAACAATTCGTAAGATTCAGCAGGTGTTTGGAGAAGACGCGATGGGTGTAACACAAATTAAGGAGTGATTCAACCGATTCAAAGATGACCGCACATCAACGGAGAGTGACCAGCGTTCTGACAGGCCCCAAACTGCTTGGAGTGCAGCTGTTGTTGAGAGGGCGCAAAATTTGGTGATGGAAGATCGTCGTTCAACCGTGCGGGAGATCGTCCAAGAGGTCGGAGTGAGTAAAGATTCCACACATGTAATTTTGCGTGACGATTTGAACATGCACAGAGTAGCTGCGAAATGTGTTCTCAAGTTGTTGTCGCAGGAACAAACGGACCTCCGTTTTCAAGTTGCACAGGACCTTCTGTAAACCGCCAACACTGATCCTGGGTTTCTGAACATCGTGATAACTGGAGATGAGTCATGGGTGTACGGGTACGACCCAGTAACAAAAACACAGTCGTCGCAAGGCCAAAATAAGCGCGACAGGTGCGAAGCAAAATCCAGATTATGCTGACTGTCTTCTTTGATATCTGTGGAATTGTGCATCACGAATACGTACCGGAAGTACAAACAATGACAAAGGAGTACTATCAAGATGTTTTCCGGCGTCTCCGTGGCGCAGTTCGGCGTAAAAGACCAGTCATGTGGACGGCGAAAAACTAGCAACTGCATCACGACAACGCCCCCGCACATTCATCCCAATTGATCCAATAATGCTTGACCAAACATGGAATTCCAGTCGTTTGCCACCCTCTCTACTCTTCAGACATGGCTCCTTGCGACTTCTGGTTGTTTCGAAAATTGAAGACGATAATGCGGAACGCGACGGCGGAGATGAATACCATTCCAAAAGAAGACTCCCAGAGGTGTTTCCGGCAGTGGATGGATCGGTGAGCTAAGTGTGTGCAGGCACAAGGGGCCTACTTTGAAGGGAATTAGGGTATCAACCCCGTCAGGTATTTGAAATATTTTTTTCTGGTCTAAGGTCGGATACTTTTTAGACAGGAGAAAGAAACCACATTAAAAAATCGCTGGCCTAAATGACACCCCATTAAAATACCTGCCCCTACCCAAAAGAACCCCCTTTTAAAAACCAATTGGCCACATTCTCATAGGATCCTACATGACAGATCAGAAAAATTGAAATATCAAACAAAAGGATTAATAGACAAACTATGTCTAGACATTTATCCACTTCCTAATGCAGCACTTCCTAATGCAGCACTTCCTAATGCAGCACTTCCTAATGCAGCTACTTCGAGGGAGAACTGTGGAGGGTTACAAAAATAGCCGAGAACGGACCGGTTGACATTCGCAGACGACTGGCTATAAACCAATCCATAGGAAAGAGAAAGTAATGCCTGGGAGGATGACTTACTCGGACGAAACGGAACATACCTCATTCAGGTATGATCCCAGAGCAAGTAGGTTCCTAGGTTTACCCATGGTTAGGTAAGTTGGCCGTGATGTTTGGATGAGAAAACACTTCTGAAATATTTATCATTCCATATGCATACTCCGGAGAGCTTCGCGACATGCTTAAGAACAAAACTCCGCCCATCGGTCGATTGTTTTGTTGTGTCATCACATGGGTTGTTTAGCAGGTTATACTGGAGTACTTGCTAAATGTATCTTCAGGGCTGAATAAGTATACGTCTCGCCAAAGCTGTGTTATGTGCATCCCTTCCGAGGAGAGTTCTAAATGTCTCGCAAGTCACAACGAAATAAAATACATAGCTTGTTATCAATGCAATCACGAATCATAACAACACGATTATTTCCCACCCCGTGTCGTTCATTCCTTTGCCTCGTGCCATCCATTCCTCCGTGACCGGGACACCTGCAATTGATGTTTCAGAACAACACAAAGAAACAAAGAAATCATCAATTTGAAGAAATTACCTTTATTGAAATTTTGGCGTTGCCCTCTCTTCTGCCAACGGCGGCGGAGGAGGAGGTGAATTTCGAGCTACGGGTATTTGACCCATTGACCCATCTAAAGTCATCTCTACCAGTCCTCTTCTCTCCGAGATAGCCAACCGACTGATAACTCTTCCTTCCATCCCCCCCTCTTCTAGCCATGTGACGTCACGTCCGCTTCTGATACACAGGAGGTCGAGCTGACATCCGAGTACACTAGCTGACCCCGACTGAACCCTATTTCCTGTTATCCCCAACTAACAAAATTATACTCGCCCAATATTCAACACTTGTACCTTTTACACTTTAAGTTTAACTGGAGCAATGCAGCTTCCTGTTGTCAAGAATAATCTTCCGCGAAGCTGCAATGTTCTGTCTACCGAAACATCCGTTTGTCGATGGTCGCCATAGGAATTAAAACTACCCGTAAAGAATAGAGGATTTTTTTTTCAAGGTTCACTCCTCTAGATCCGCTGTGTTCTGTCTATACCCAGACACATTAACCCTTTCACGCATACTGTTGTCCCACAACAAAAAATAGAAAAGTTGTCATTAATTATCATAAATTTTGATTTGACCAATTATATTTTTTTGTGCGAGTTAGGGACATCAAGGAATACGTTTTACCTGCATTATTAACCGTTATTGGAAGTCGGCTTAACCTGAAGGTACGTGGTTCAAGAACAAGTTAGATCATGTACGTAGAATTTCTGTAAAAAAATCATGCATCAAAAGGGTTAACAGGCGAAACTCATGACTGTTGTGGCTCTTCAACATGCACGGGTGATCTTTCACTATATAGCGGCTGTATATTGCGCATCACATAATGTTGGGATGCGTGAAGACCAGTCGTGAATGCCATGAATAGGCCATCTTGAAAAGGTACAACATCTCAACAAACCATTTGGCCTAAATATACATTTTTAAAATAGGTATTAGTGGTGGGACGATTCCAATATCTTTCTTGATTCCGATACTATTACCGATTCCGATTCTTTTCAAATTTCTAAATATTTAGTTATAGAGTTGTTGTGTTTTTTTGTTTTTTTAAATTTCGAATTACCGTAAAATCCCGTGTAATGTGGGCATATATTTTCGCAAAAGAAAAAGTACTCTTAGTGGTGGCGGTGTTTGTGTGTGTGTGTGGGGGGGTATCAGGGTACATTACAAAAATCGATCTTTCTAACTATTTTATATTTAACTGTTTCCTCGTAATTGATTGAAAATAGTAATTTGATAAACTCATTGTGAGATTTTCATCTAGATTTTTCACTTGCGCCATTTTTTTCTTATTTAACCACTCGTGCCTTTTCACCTGTGCCATTTCTTCCCGTGTCATTTTTACCTACATTCATTCTTATGTTGTATAGATTTTAATTAACTTTGTAGTTTAAAAACAATAAATATTTATCATTTTATCATTAGTATCAACAATGGAAAATTAAGTTAAAAAAAAATTAAAAGAATCTTTTTTAGAATCAGAAATTAGGCTAAAATTGTTCCGATTCCAATACCGATTCCGATATCTCCAAAAGTTCCGATTTTTCCGATTCCCGATTTCGATTAATAGTCTCAACACTAAAAATGATTTCAGTTTCAGTCTGAAATAAAAGACAAAAAAAAAACTGTAGAGAGAAAGGCAATATCAGAAAGAATGACAAAGTCGATCGATACAAAAATAAATTAAATTGTATTGACAACAGACAACGAATTTAGAGAAACAGCTGAATATACAATCACTGGTCAGAAACAGTCTCGCGCTGACCATGAAAAGAAGAAGCGTCTTTGATATTAAGAGCGACTCGTTAGGCAGAGGGCGAGATTAGCAGTAACTGGATAGTCTGAATTTGTTGACGATGGTGAGACAAAGGGATTCACGCAGTGGAAGATCTCGAGCAGACTGTATGGAATATTTCTTAGGCCTAACTTAAGTGTTAATTTAGATGGCTTCAAGCGCATGGCGCCGATATTCTAACGTCTACCTTTTTTTAAGGTGTGACAGTGTATATTTTTCCGACCTTTCGATTGGCTGAAATAACATTTCTGTATTAAGATTCTTATCCAATGAACAGTTGATATTTTTAGCAAAAATATTAGTTTGCTGCTGCTGATAGAACAAGGTTCACAAAATAAACTCAGTTATCGACTAATTCTCCCATTCGAAAAACAGATTGAAAAACACTCTAGTCTTTTTTGTTTGTTTGTTTGTTTGTTTGTTTGTGTTTGTTTACTTTCCGTCCAAACGTGAAACCGAGCGATCGACTTTAACAGTCTGGTTTAACGTTTAGAAGAGAGGAAAACGGCAAATATGACGTCTTTATTTGTAGGTCAAGTTTGAGATTATCGCTAGAAAAGCAAGAGGTCTATGAAATGTAGAGACAAAAAAAATTAATTAAAATAAAATAAAAGCAGTGTTTTTTTTTTAATATCATCTGATGATCGTTGTACGTGTGTGTGTGTGTGTGTGTGTTTTCAGTTTGGTTTTGTCTTCTTTTTTTCTAATTTGTAGTTTTTACTTCAACAAGACGGCGTTTGTGTCACTGTCCAAAAGTGAAAATAAATCCGGACTAAAATTAATCTTATTCCAAGTAGAAACTGATACATTGTTTGGAAAGAGAGAGAGTGGGAACAGAGGGGATAAACACAGAGAGAGCGAGAGAGATGAGGTGGAGAAAAGGGGAAGAAGCCAGACTAAAAAAACAAAATCTGGTGAAAGAAAGTTTTGTTTGAAGAAATTGTTTTTGAAAACCACCAGTTTTCTTTCTTTCTTTCTTTTAATCCATCTTTTTTGCCGATTATTTTCATCTTTCTTTTTTCTTCTTTTTTTCTTTTTCCCCCTTTTTGTTTTCTTTCTTTATTTTCCAATTTTTTCTTTTATTTTTCTTTCTTTTTGTCTATATTTCTTTCGATCTTCCCTCCCCTCCCTCTTTATATATGTGTCTCTGTTTCTCCTTATTTTTAAAATTGTCTCTATCTTTCCTTCAGTTTCATCTTTTCCATTTCCCACCATCCTATCTCATTTTCTTTATTTTCTCTCTCTCTCTCTCTCTCTCTCTCTCTCTCTCTCACACACACACACACACACACACCCACACATATATATATATGTAAATATATAGGTATATATAGGGTGTTTCAAAAGTATTGGGAACATAATGATTTTTAATAACTAAAAAACTATTAGGAGTTGAAAAATGAAATTGGTACCGTTGGAAAGGTTAAAGTTAAGGTTAATGTACATATATATATATATATATATATATATATATATATATATATATATATATATATATATATAGGTACATATATATACATATATATATATAGGTATATATATATATACATATATATATACATATATATACATATATATATATATATATATATATAGGTATATATATATAGGTATATATACCTATATATATATACCTATATATATATATATATATATATATATACCTATATATATATACCTATATATATATACCTATATATATATACCTATATATATATACCTATATAGACCTATATATATACATACCTATACATATATATATACCAATATATATATATATACCTATACCTATATATATATATAAATATATATATATATATATATATATATATATACCTATATATATATACCTGTATATATATACATCTATAAATATATATATATATAAATCTATAAATATATACATATATACCTATATATATATATACCTATATATATATATATATATATATATATATACATATACCTAAATATATATATACCTATATATATATACCTATATATATATAGCTATATATATACCTATATATATATACCTATATATATATACCTATATATATATATATAGCTATATATATACCTATATATATATATACCTGTATATATATACATCTATAAATATATATATATATATACCTATATATAAATATATATACCTATATATATGTATATATATATACCTATATATATACCTATATATATATACCTATATATATATATATGTATATATACACCTATATATATATATATATATACCTATATATATATACCTATATATATATACCTATATATATACCTATATATATATATCTATATATATATGCCTATATATATATACCTATATATATACCAATATATACATATATATACCTATATATATACCTATATATATACCTATATATATATATACCCATATATATATATATATATATATATATATATATATATATATATATATATATATGTAAGTAAATTACGTGTACAACAGAATGGTAGGATTAATTTTAGAGGTAGCATTATTAAAATCAATAAACAGACGAGTGGGAAAAAAAAGGAGGAAAATTGTTAAAATTACCTTAAGGCCTTGTCGTCTGACCCTCTGAGAGGAAACGTCAGAATGGTAAATTAAAAACTAAAAGTCGAATGAGAAATGAAGGGGGGAGAAAAAAAAAATATATATATATATATATATATATATATATATACCTATATATATACCTATATATATACCTATATATATACCTATATATATACATATAGCTATATATATATACCTATATATATACCTATATATATATGTATACCAATATATATATACCTATATATATACCTATATATATACCTATATATAGATATATACCTATATATATACGTATATATATATACCTATATATATACCTATATCTACCTATATATATACGTATATATACACCTATATATATATATATACATATATATATACCTATATACATACATATATATATACATATATATATATGTATATATAGGTATATATATAGGTATATATATATATAGGTATATATATATGTATATATATATATATATAGGTATATATATATAGGTATATATATAGGTATATATATATAGGTATATATATAGGTATATATATATAGGTATATATAGGTATATATATAGGTATACATATATAGGTATATATATATAGGTATATATATAGGTATATATAGGTATATATATATAGCTGTATATATAGGTATATATATAGGTATATATATCAATATATATATATGTATATATATATTTACCTATATATATATATAGGTTTATGTATATACCTATATATATATATACCTATATATATATACATATATATATATATCTATATATATACCTATATATATACACCTATATATAAAGACATATATATATACCTTTATATATATATACCTATATATATACCTATATATATATTCCTATATATATATATACCTATATATATATATATACCTATATATTCCTATATATATACCTATATATATACCTATATAGATATATATACCTATATATATATACCGGTATATATATGTACCTATATATATACCTATATATATATACCGACATATATATACCTATATATATATACCTATATATATGTATATATCTATATAAACCTATATATATATCTACCTATATATATACCTATATATACCTATATATATATATATCTATATATACCTATATATATATACCTATATATATATACCTATATATATATATTTACATATATATACCTATATATATACCTATATATATACCTATATATACCTATATATATACCTATATATATACCTATATATACCTATATATATTTATATATACCTACATATATATATACCTATATATATATACCTATATATACCTATATATATTTATATATACCTACATATATATATACCTATATATATATACCTATATATATACCTATATATATACCTATATATAGAGAGAGATATACCTATATATATATACCTATATATATACCTATATATATATACCTGTATATATATATATATATATATACCTATATACTGTATACATATATACCTATATATATATATATAGGTATATATATATACCTATACCTATATATACCTATATATATACATATATATATACCTACATATATATATATACCTGTATATATATATACCTATACCTGTACCTTTATATATATATATATATATATATATATATATATATATATCCATATATTATACCTATATATATATATATACTTATATATATATTTATATATATGTATACTTATATATATACCTATATATAAACCTATATATATACATATATATACATATACCTATATATATACATATATATACATCTATATATATATACCTATATATATACATATATATATACATACACCTATATATATACATATATATATGTATATATATATATGTATATATATAGGTATATATATATAGGTGTATATGTATAGGTATATATATAGGTATATATATAGGTATATATATCGGTATATATATAGATATATATTGGTATATATATATAGGTATATATATATAGGTATATATATATATAGGTATATATATAGGTATATATATAGGTATATATATAGGTATATATATAGGGATATATATATACGTATATATATATATATATATATATATATAGGTATATATATATAGGTATATATATATGTATATATAGGTATATATATATATAGGTATATATATATAGGTATATATATAGGTATATATATATAGGTATATATATATCAGTGTATATATATAGGTATATATATATAAGTATATATATATAGGTATATATATATAGGTATATATATATACATATATATATATAGGTATATATATAGGTACATATATATATTATATATATATATATTATATATACATAGGTATATATATAGGTATATATATATATATAGGTATATATATATATATAGGTATATATATATAGGTATATATATATATTATATATGTATTATATATATATAGGTATATATATATGTATATATAGGTATATATATATATGTATATATATATACTAATATATATACCTATATATATACCTATATATATACCTATATATATACTTATATATACCTATATATATACCTATATATATACCTATTTATTTATACCTATATATATACCTATTTATTTATACCTATATATATATACCTATATATACCTATATATATATACCTATATATATACCTATATATATACCTATATATATATATATATATATATAGGTATCTATATAGGTATATATATACCTATATATATATATATATATACCTATATATATACCTATATATATGTACCTATATATATATATATATATATATATATATACCTATATATATATATATATACCTATATATATACCTGTATATATATATACTTTTATATATATATATATATATATATATATATATATAATATATATACATATATATATATATCTGTATATATATATATACATATATATATATACCTGTATATATATACCTATATATATATACCTATATATATATGTATATTTATTTATATATATATATATATATATATATATATATATATATATATATATGTCTTTCAATTATGTAGGATAAGAGAGAAAGCAAATATTAAGTCAGACAACCCCGTTATCTTTAATCAAGTAGGAAATAAATCCACTATTTTAATAATTCGACATTTTCGTTACTTTTTCCCTTTTTTATATTGAGTGGATGTGTATTTTCATTTTTTCTTTTTTCTTTTTGAAAACTTTCTAGAATCAGACGTTTTCTTTCTTTCTTGTTTCATTTTTTTTTTAACTTCACCGATTTAGACATTATTGTATATGAATATTAGTGCGAAGACTGGTGAAGCATGATTTTATTCCCCCGTCATTTTTGATGGAGGGTGTACACCCGTGTTTATGGTAAAGGGTTGGATTATATTGTTTAACTGCATATCAACCTTTACCGTTATTTAATTTTATAAACAAATGTTTTACTTTTATAAACGGATTGTTAGAAGGACTCTAGTTATATTATTTTACCCATAAATGGGAGGGATGAGCGGGTTTATACCTTTCTTACGTTTTATTATGTTTAAGAATGTTTAAGTAAATTCTTATCTGACTTTAGCAGAATAGGAATAGTAACGTCTGCATTTGGACGTCTAAAAAAAGATATGGAGCAAAAAAGACATATCAACGGCTTTTGAAGTTCAGAATTTACAATTTATTGATATTTCCTATTGCTGTATTTTTTTAATGGAAATTGCCCCAGACAAGGCATAAAGCTACTTGATGTAAGGAGCTAAAAAAAAAAATACTATTTCAAGGTCAGAAACCAACGATAAGTGTTAGATAAGAGTAAACTCAAGGTCTTTGAAATGAAATGTTTAAGAACTATCCTTGGAGTAATTTTTCTAGATGGACTAAGAAATGCAGATATCACAAAGAGGCTTAATATAAACTGATCCATCCACAACTTATTTGAAAAGAAAAAGAAGAGATTAACGTTGTTTGGACATGATTTTCAGCTACCATACTCCACCTATGTAAAGGAATCATATAAAAGAAGATTTCATTAAAAAGAGATCAAGACGACGTCCACTAAAGAGATGGGCCGATCAGATAAGTGTTAAGGCTGGCATGCCGCTCCTGACAGCTGAAAGACTAACCCAAAACCGTGATAAGTGGCGGATTTTTGTTTTCAAGCATGTGGCGAAGCTTTCTGGAGTAAGCAAACAAGTCAAGTAAGTCAATTATGTGTAACATCTTTGATGCCCAGGCAACGTTGGGTATATCTGCTAGTTTATCTATCTAAAAGACGTATATGACGTAACAAACGATAACGTTACTAAAGGCTGTAAATATCCATTTAAACAGAGATGGGAGATAACCATGCACACTGGAAGACGTCACAAAAGGATGAAGTAATAAATAATGACGGCATTAAAGGGTGACGTCACCAATTAAAACAGAGATGAGGGATAACGGTGCACAGTGGATGATGATGTCATCCAGAAACTAGAGAGAAAATGGGGTGAAGATCCTTTAAGACATTTCATCTAGATGACCCGTGATCCGTACGGGGGGGGGGGGCGTCTAGTATACTGTTAAAAACTCTGTGGACCTTGTTTGGTTGTTGGCTTGCTTTTTTGTCCCCATACCCACTGGATGGCGTCATTGCTTTTGTGACGCCATCGATTAAAACAGATGAGAATAACCGTGCAAAGTCTATGACGTCATTAAAAAATTACGTCATCCATTAAAACAGAAAAATGGGGCGTCACCGTGTATAGTGGATGACGTCATAAAATGATAACACCATTCATCAAACCAGAAAAGGGGGGGAGTGTGCGTAAAAGAGAGAGAGAGAGAGAGGGGGGAGAGAGAGAGAAGAGTAAGAGATCCTTTATGACGTTTTATCTAGACTATCCGTGACCTTGGCGTCTAGTACATTTTAAAATGTACATATATTTTATTTTATTTTTTATGGAAATCGCTCCAGCCAAGGCATGAAGTCACTTGATGTAAGGGAGCTAAAAATACTACTTCAAGGTAAAAACAAAACAAACTAGCCAACGATAAGTGTTAGATGGATAGATTGCAACCCAGAAAACAGCAATTATTCCCCCTTTGTCAGAAACATCGCTCATAAAATGTGAGGACGAAAAGACAAAATAAGGGAAGCGAGAGTTATATAACCAGTATTAGTTCAGTAAAAATAACTTTTTGCAGAAGGAGGTATACATATCATTATATTATTTTTAAATAATGAGTCAACACTTATGAATGCCAAAGCCATTCGAGGATAAGGGTTAATGAAATGAATGGTATCTCAGTTTAATGATGAAGAATATTATGAAAGGATTAAAAATGATTAATAGAATGAACAAAGTTCGATTACTTATTGGGACGATTTATGAAAAGTGTTTAAAGACGACCATATTGTGGTCTGCAGGGAACCAGTCCCGTGGTAATGTGTTCTACAGATGGGAAGTTTTTGGAAATTCTGTTTGACAATAGCCAAACGGGGTATCATGTTTCGTACCCGGTCCTTCTTTCCATCAGGGACAGATTCATCCCTTCACCGCTTTTTCTTCAGTTTGCGTCTCATTCTTCACTACGACATTCTTCTTTTCATCTTTCTTTTTCTTCATTCCTTTTTTATTCTGCGTTCTCCTATGAGGATTTTAGCTAGTTTTATCCTGCTTTAATTCTTCATTTTCGATTTATTTATTCTAATAATAATTATCACCCACTCTCGTTAGCGTGACTTGCTAGAGACTTGTTCTTTTGGCGTTTTTTTCAACCGTCGTCATTTTCCTGCAGTTTGTAAACGAAAAACAAGGCGCTTTGCGCCGCAAATTCCGACACCCCGCTAACATAACTTGGTATGTAAATTAATTCTCTCCTTTCCTTGCTAAGCTAATCCTCCTTATTATGCCTCCCATGTTTTCATTAACAATGTTTCCCCGTCGTAACAATGTTACAACTCATTCCCGGCGTCGCTCATGTTTCCTACGACGGCGTCCCGAGATTTCTACCTCCCTAGTATGGCGACCCCATCTTCGCCTCGCTCCCCCTAATAGTTAAATTAAGTGATCTATCTTATTGTACTGATTTGCTTCATCTTTTTTCCTTTCGTTTATCTATGAATACTTGTTTCTTCTTCGTCGTAGTGAGTTACCTCTTGTTTATTTTTTATTTTCAGATTTTTTACCTGTTTTACAGGAAATAAAGGATTTTTATTTTAAATGGAATTCGTTGTTTTTCATTGCTTCCTTTGTCTCCGTGTGATTCCGAGTTATCTGGCTGTCTAGACAAGATGATAAATATCATTTTGACGATGGCAGCACAGTAAAAAATCAAGTTTGGTCTCCACTTGGGGTGAAGGAATGCAATAGCATCGTTTTCCTTTCCCGTGACTCCTGTGGTTCCAGTCCTGAGGCTTCCCTGTTCGACAACACCCCACATTTAATTTCATTTAACGCTTTCTCACGCTCACCCTGTAGATTCGTCTCGCACTTCCCCGCTTTCCCCTTCGTCGACGCTTGTCTCAGACCACATCCACGGCGCCATGGCAGGAAAATCCACTTCTTCGAGCAGGACTTACTCTAGGACGTCATCTGCCTCATCTAAAGCCATAACCGCCCGCGCACAGCTTGAAATGGCTAAGGCGAGCCTCCTGTTCGTTGAGAAAGAAAACCAACTACGGGAGGCAAGGGCTAAAATGGAGTCCGAAGAGAAAACCCTAAAGGCTGCAAGAGAGATAGCCATTAGAGAAGCTGCAGTCAGGGCTTTCGAGGAGTGTGTCAGCAGCAGTGAACGGGGATCTGCGATCGATGTTGACCAGACCCCTGCCGACCCCATGCAGCGCACAAATGAGTACGTGGCTGGGCTGGCTGCTCAGGGCCACTCGCAACCCTCTGCCTTACAACCCGGAGCTCTCCAGCCAACACCACATCCCGTTTTACAACCCGCAGCTCCCCAACCAACACAACCCCCTGCCGTACCATCCGATCAGGCTGTTAAGACGGAGGCTTCCTTTCGCCTCGGGCAAGGTCCCAAACCCGATTCATCGGATGACTATCAGAGGAGTCACCTCACAGAAAATCACCCCGACTACTCAAGGGACTTGATGCGCTACTTCGCCAGACGGGAACTGCTCCGAGCCAGTATGCTGAGGTTCTCTGACAAACCCAAGGACTACAGAGCATGGAGACGCTCGTTTGTCAACTCCACTGTTGACATGCGGTTGATTCCTGGCGAAGAGATGGACCTGCTGGTCCACTGGCTCGGACCCGCCTCGGCCGCACATGCAAACCGCCTAAGGACAGCCTACCTCAACTACCCTGAGAAGGGACTGTGAGAAATCTGGAGTCGCCTTGAGAGAGTTTACGGATCGCCCGAAGTTATCGAAGATTCACTCTTCGAGAGAATAAGCAGATTCCCAAGAGTGAGCCGGGACTATTACCGGCTGCTAGTGTTAAGCGATCTCCTCACCGAACTCCAGGCGGCAAAGGATGATGGTGATCTCCCCGGGCTTGCCCTCCTGGATACCGCTCGGGGCATCAGACCAATAGTGGAAAAGCTTCCACCCGCACTTCAGGATCAATGGACCTCCCATGGAACCGCCTACAAGCGAAAACACCAGGTACCTTTCCCTCCATTCTTCGTGTTTGCCGAATTCATCGAGCGACACGCAGAAGACAGGAACGACCCAGGTTTACGTTTCACAACCCAAGCGTGGCCCTCTGACGGTGCGAATCGAGTCGGAAGCACAGCTCGGAATGAGGTTTCCGGTCATAAGACGCTAGTGGTCTCCAGGGACATAAAGGAAATGTGTCCCATCCACAATCTGCCTCACCCTCTCCGCAGCTGTCGCACATTTAGAGGGAAACCCCTTCTCGAGAGACAAGCCTATTTAAGGCAAAGGCACATTTGCTTCCGGTGCTGTTCGTCCACTCATGCTGACGATGACTGCAGATTCGAACCGAGATGCGCGGAATGTGGAAGTGAGAACCATAACTCTGCCCTTCATTCTGAACCCATACCACAGGCTCCCCCTGTCAGAGCCATGCCAAATCATGGCGGGGAGAGGGACAGTGTTGCAGCACACTGCACACAGGTTTGTGATAGCAATCTGATCGACAAGTCTTGTTCGAAGGTTTGTTTGGTGAGAGTACATCCTGAAGGGAAAAGAGATCAAGCATTCAGGATGTACGTAATCATCGACGAACACAGCAACAGGTCACTTGCCCGTCCCGAGTTCTTTGACTTGTTCAATGTCCGTGGCCCCGCATCTTCTTATTCACTCAAGACATGTGCGGGCATCATGGAAACGACTGGAAGAAGAGCCTGCGGATACCGGATTGAATCCATGGACGGACATGTCAGCCTTCCCCTTCCTACACTCGTCGAGTGCGCCGAAGTGCCAGACAATCGCTGGGAAATCCTGACGCCAGAGGCAGCCCGTCACCACGTACACTTGGCTGGCATAGCCGAGGAGATTCCCGAGTTGGACCCGGAAGCTCCCATCTTACTATTACTGGGTCGTGACATCATTGATGTATACAAAGTTCACGTCCAGCTGAATGGCCCTCGCAACACACCATACGCCCAAAAACTATCTATGGGCTGGGTGACAGTGGGCAATGTATGCCTTGGGAAGGTGCATAAACCGGACGTCTTGAACACTTTCGTCACACACACTCAAGAACAGGGTCGGCCAACAACCTTCAAAACCATCACAACTCCAACCATTGAGACGACAACTGTTACACCTCGACAAAGACCCAAAGGACAAGCCATGCCACAAAGCGGTACCCTTGGTCTGCCTGTCCACATGTCAGTCACATCTAGGAAACGTCCAGAGTTGCCGTAGATATCACCAGCTTCGAATGCTGTGTCTCCAATGCAACCATCTCGTCAACAAGGGGCTGCACCTCCAACACCATCTTCCATAGCAACCTCGCAAACCACGCCGGTCGTGCATCCGTTTGTTCCTCAGCTCCATGCAGCTGGACAGACGATTTCCTCATCTTATAACCAAAGCCAAGGACCACCAGCGCAACAACAGCAGCCACCGCAACAACAGCAGCCACCGCAGCAACAGCAGCCACCGCAGCAACAGCAGCCACTGCAACAACAGCAGCCACCGCAATCCTTATCACAGCCCACATCGACACCCCAACTCCCAAGTTCTGCTAATACGGCTGGTATGAACCCTTTACAAAACCAACCGATATACATGCAACAACAGACGCACACCGTGTACAAATTACAACAGCCGCAAATGATGCCCGTCGCTCAGGTATTGCCTCACCCACAGCAAATAATTCCCGCGGTTGGACCCCCTGGGGGACAGGCCCAGTTTGCTGCCCCGGCATCTCTTCCGCACCAACCACCACCACCACAACTACAAAAAAATAACCAACAACTATCAAGCAAGCGACAAGTGACCCCTCCAACCTCAATGCAAAATCAATTCTGTGCCTCTGGCCTTCCCCCGGTGACAACGACTAGGGGCCAGTCTCAGTCTAGTATGGTGAACACTGATGGTGGTGCTTACACCTCGCTCCCTACTGATCCGCTTCTTTCTGATAAATCTCCTGTGATTAACCGTCCAGTGACACATCTGCTGCCACTGGATGCAGGTGGGGGAGGTTCTAACAAACCTAAGGCTGTGGAACTCCCTCTTAATTTGACACACCAGGCCAAGGATCCCCATCTGGCAGCTCAACATCCTGTGAGGAATGCTGGAAAACCACAAACTGCTTTGCGCTAAGGCTCTCAGCTGAACTTATTGAGATTTCACAATCTCAGACGGGGAGTGTCATGTTTCGTACCCGGCCCTTCTTTCCATCAGGGACAGATTCATCCCTTCACCGCTGTTTCTTCAGTTTGCGTCTCATTCTTCGCTACGACATTCTTCTTTTCATCTTTCTTTTTCTTCATTCCTTTTTTATTCTGCGTTCTCCTATGAGGATTTTAGCTAGTTTTATCCTGCTTTAATTCTTCATTTTCGATTTATTTATTCTAATAATAATTATCACCCACTCTCGTTAGCGTGACTTGCTAGAGACTTGTTCTTTTGGCGTTTTTTTCAACCGTCGTCATTTTCCTGCAGTTTGTAAACGAAAAACAAGGCGCTTTGCGCCGCAAATTCCGACACCCCGCTAACATAACTTGGTATGTAAATTAATTCTCTCCTTTCCTTGCTAAGCTAATCCTCCTTATTATGCCTCCCATGTTTTCATTAACAATGTCTCCCCGTCGTAACAATGTTACAACTCATTCCCGGCGTCGCTCATGTTTCCTACGACGGCGTACCGAGATTTCTACCTCCCTAGTATGGCGACCCCATCTTCGCCTCGCTCCCCCTAATAGTTAAATTAAGTGATCTATCTTATTGTACTGATTTGCTTCATCTTTTTTCCTTTCGTTTATCTATGAATACTTGTTTCTTCTTCTTCGTCGTAGTGAGTTACCTCTTGTTTATTTTTTATTTTCAGATTTTTTACCTGTTTTACAGGAAAGTATTTTAAATGGAATTCGTTGTTTTTCATTGCTTCCTTTGTCTCCGTGTGATTCCGAGTTATCTGGCTGTCTAGACAAGATGATAAATATCATTTTGACGATGGCAGCACACGGGGGAAGAGAGGAAAGTTCTTTTCAGTTGTGGTAGAAAACGAGTTTTTTTTCTGTGAATGTCTTGCAAAGAAGAAACAAGGAATTAGAGCTCATTCGAACATCTTTCATGAAAATAACGATAGAGTAGAGAAAGACTAGCAATGTCCTTTCTGCGATAAAGGAGTTTTAGAGAACAGATTATCCCCCACTTCTTTTTTTAGGTAGTTCGTCGATACGAAAACGGTAGACAAATGTTATTGCAGCACCAAATTATCTTACAGTACGAAAACAGATTTTCGCAAAATACAGCAAAAGTTTCAACTGCTGCATTTTTATCCAGATCGATAATTCGATTAGCAAAGCCTTTGATCTATAAAACACGCCGCTCGTCTGAGGCACCCTTCAGCCCCACAACAGCAGCTGCTCAGGATAAAGCTGACTATTCGGGACTTGTATATTTCTTTCCTATCATCTCAAATTTCGCCGAGTTACTTATTTTCATTTTTATATCGAAATGAATTCTTTAGAAATTTACGAATTTATAAAAAGTAGGTTATTCGGAAAAGTAACCCAGCTCTGATTTATACGTCTAGCTTTTGTAAGTATGGATGCCCGGAAAGATACTAATCTCGGTAAAAATCTAAAATCTGGGTCAATGACTTTTAAAAAAATAATTACATAAAGTTAACATAAAATCAATCAAATCAATAAAAAAAATCTTGGAATTCTTTTTTTTGCGTTCAATTTTTTTTTATTTATATAAAAAAATTAAATAAAATTAACGTCATGGAATTTATATGTGTCCAAAACTATGATTTTTTTTTATTTATACTAAAAAAATAAGTTAACAAAATTAATGTCATAGGATATTTTAAATAATTTGTTTTTGTCCAAGATTCATGTATTTTTTTCTGTGTTTACAAATAATTTATTTATTTATTTGAACAGATATTGTCGAAAAATTACATTTCATTAGGTGACACCAAAAGGAAATCCTCGATGTATTTACTTGACGTTACGTGGGCGTAATCTCGCAGTAATTTAGCACCACGCGCGCAGAGCGTCATTATAACCGAGATTATTGTTTTTGCGGACATCCATACTTACAAAGGCTAAACGTATAAAAAATCAGGGTTAGGTTACTTTTGCGAATTTATATATATATATATATATATATATATATATATATATATATATATATATATATATATATATATATATATATATATATACAGAGAGAGAGGGGGAGAGCGTCGGGGTGGGGTATGTTGAAAATAAATTAATAAAGTGCTCGATCGCAAAAATACAATACACATTTTTTTAAACTATATGTTACATATTTCAGAAACGTACCATGGTTTCATTGACATGGATTGACCTTTTACCGTTTAGAAAAGAAGTTAGAATCCATTAAAATCATCAGCGACTCACGAAATGAAAACAAATTGAAAAATGGAGTTCAACGATCACCGGTAACATCAGATGGAGAATTCACTGAAGTGTCTCCCTTGAAGAAAGTACCGAGTAAACAGGGGCAGACTGTACGTTTATATGGGTCTTAATCAGAAGTACGTTTTATTTAGAATAATTTAATTGTTGATAACGGATGCTGTATGTTTCCCTGCTTCAATGGGGTATTCATATTTAGCAGTGATAGTATGTGGTGTAGTTTATTAGTCGGTGTGTGGGTTAGTTTCTGGGTGGAGGTGTATTCCTGTTATTAAAGAGTTTAAGTGTTACATTTATATTATTTTTTATTATTTAAAAAGATGCTTATATTTGAGTGTAAAAGTCTTGTTATAATTGTAGTTTATTAGCAACAGTGAACATTTTTCCTAAGGAGTATCAAATTAAGTGGATGAGTCAATATTTGGTACCTGCACAGGCTCGTGTGGGGTCGTTGTAGTTAATAAATTCTCTTATGTCTCTGAAATATCTAACAGTTTTTAAATAATTTTGTAATTTAGCTCTCACATTTTTGTGATCATGCACTTTATTGATTTATTTTAAACATACCCCGACACACTCTCTCTCTCGATCTATCTCATATATATATATATATATATATATATATATATATATATATAGTATAATAATAAATATTTGCTATTGTTTATTATCTATGTACGTACACGTTTCGTCCTTAAACCGGGACTCATCAGCATAGAGATATGACTATTCACTACCGGTCATGCGATTCGAAACCCCGGATTACGAGTATTTTACAACTCAAATCCGACGCCTTAACCACACGGCCAATTTTAAATAGCGAATAAACTGTGATAATTTTAACACGTTATCGGCGGCTATAATGTCTACTTTTTTGAGGAAGGAACGATGCATTTAAAGCTAGTGACGTCATGCTGTGTTAATACTACACATACAGTGCTCTACTTTTTCGAGGAGCGACAAATAATAATTAATTTTTGTTATTGTTTATTATCTATGTACGTATACGTTTCGTCCTTAAACCGGGACTCATCAGCATAGAGATATGACTATTCACTATTACGATTACGAGTATTTTACAACTCAAATCCGACGCCTTAACCACACGGCCAATTTTAAATAGCGAATAAACTGTGATAATTTTAACACGTTATCGGCGGCTATAACGTCTAGAGCATTCTCTCTATATATATTTAAATTCCCGAAACAGTTTTTGATGGTAAACAACTGATGATCCCTTAAATAATGTTAGAAGCAGACTAATATAATAACTGTAAAAATTAAATTGACTTACATGAGTGATTTTCCACTGAACGACCTGGGACGTAAGTTTTTTTTTGTTTTTTTTTTTTAAATATAGTTTTTATGGCTGAGAAACTTCCAAGACTAATATATATATATATATATATATATATATATATATATATATATATATATATATATATATATATTTGCATTCCATTTACCATGGGGAATTAATTCCAAACTAAAATTTTCATTAGTTTTTACAACTTCCTTATTTCTGTACTTCGATGAGTTTTTTTTCATCTCCCATCTTACACACAAAAGTAATTTATTAAAATTTAATATTCATTCCTCATACAGACCTCCAGTGAAAGGGCACGGAGAGTACTAGTATTCCCGAGGAAGCTTATTGATACTTAAATTCCGGATAAAACTAACGGCTGTTGCCAATGGTAAACGGCTGTTGCGAGAACGCAAAATGATTTACAGCATCTCTATCGAAAGAAGCGGACTGTACTTGAAATCTGAGGAGACTTGTTGTCACTCTGACTCCAGGGAATCTCACCTTTTTTGCCAGTGATCGCTCACTGGCAATGACACGTGTGATAAAAAAACAACAACAAATAACGACGTGATTCACACATAAAAAACATATAACGCACATTTAATTCGTTCATTTTACTTTATTATATATTCTGCAAAACTGTTGTCGCTAAAGCGGTTCCAAGGCGCTCTATTTATATAACACACAAAAAGTAAATAAATAAAAATACTAGAGATAAGGAAAAAAGGTATCTGGCCATATATATATATATATATATATATATATATATATATATATATATATACATATTAGTATTTCATGTATCCACATAAAATTTTATAAAGAGATATAATTTTTTATGTATCAATTTTCAGTATTTACTTCAAAAAGTGCTCGATACGTAAGTAGAGCTAGGTAGTAAGCTATGAAAATATATGTATGGCAATTAAGCTACACAGAGGCTCCCGCGTTTCATCCCCGGAGGGGGGGGGGATCTTCAGGCTAAAATGCATTTTAGCCTGAAGATTCCCCCGGGGATGAAACGCGGGAGTCTCTGTGTAGCTTAATTGCCATAAATATATTTTCATAGCTTACTATATATATATATATATATATATATATATATATATATATATATATATATATATATATTGTTCAAAACAAGTGGTTTAAAAAAAATGATCTTTTATTTGAAACCCCTTATTTTGAACAACTGATGACTTAATAGTAATTGTATGTTGTACAATCTTTATTCCCATCGTTTACTTGTTTATATACATAACTAGGTTCGAATTTTGCGATCGTCTGAGATTATCTTTCCTTACACTGATGAGAGCGAAAGCTTGAACCACCGGTGTTTGTAGATATAAAAATAATTTAATATTTACTTAAATCAATATTGTTATTAGCCCTTTTATGAGATTGAAGTTCGGGGAAGTTGAAAATAGCCTGTCACGTAACTATATGGCATGATCCGACAACGTTCGTCGAACACTCTAGACAGCCTTTCTGTATGTGCCTCTTTCGGATAAATATAACTTAAATTCCCTGTATTGACGTGGAAATGTCTCATGGAGTCTAGGGTGATTCTATAACCGGGTTCGAATCTTGCGACTGTCTGATATTATCATTCTATACACTTATGAGATCAAAAGCTTTAAACGCCGGCGTGTGTAGGTAAAATAATTTAATATTTACCTATATATATATATATATATATATATATATATATATATATATATATGGGAAAGGAAGGATGAAGGTAATCCGACGTGATGGGAAAATGAAAAGGGAAAACCAAAAAATGGATGTTTTTTATGTGTACATCAACGTTTCGTCTTTATTTATAAGACTTCATCAGGATGATAATATAGAGAAAAGATGTCATGCAAGTACAGATACATGTAGGGTAGACATATTGGGAGGAAATTCTCCAACAAGTACGGACGTCCACCCAGTAGTGGCCATTATTTCATTTTATTTTTCCTCCCAATATGTCTACCCTACATGTATCTCTACTTGCATGACATCTTTTCTCTATATTATCATCCTGATGAAGTCTTATAAATAAAGACGAAACGTTGATGTACACATAAAAAACATCCATTTTTTGGTTTTCCTTTTTCATTTTCCCACATATATATATATATATATATATATATATATATATATTTCGTTGTACATGATAAACTCCTAAACTAATAAACCGATCATTTTGAATTTTGGAATATATATTATCGGTGACATGGTGAGTAACATGGGCACATTATTTTGTTGTAAATTTTTAACATTTAGGGTGTGCATGTATATAAAGTTAGGTATGTGCATATGTTTATATATTTCTAGGTGTTGGATTTACTTCTAAACTAAGGAACTTAGCACGGATCATATATATATATATATATATATATATACATATATATATATATATATATATATATATATATATATATATATATATATATATATATGGGGTGCATATCAGCAAGTCGTCAAGAGAACTCAATATGCGGGGCCTAGAGTATCGCATTACACACACACACACATATATATATATATACATATATATATATATATATATATATATATATATATATATATATATATATATATATATATATATATATATATATATATATATATGTATATATATATGTATATGATCCGTGCTAAGTTCCTTATTTGTTTGCGGGTTTCAAGCTGAAATTGGCCAATGTATTTGCCGTTTTGAGCCCTAGTACTTTCAGATCTATTAGGATCCATCTTCAAGGGTTAGGGTTATCAGGTAAAAACGCGTATTCTTATATATTTATTAGCAGTTTTGGCGAGAACTTTGTGATTGTTATAGTATTGATTAGCCGTCCATCAACAAAATTAACTTCAATAATAGTGATAACTTACTAAAATGCCCTTAATACTAATACTAACACTCTTTTAATTTTATAACCATATTAGTTCCCGCCAAAAACTACTAATAAATACACGAAGATGGATCATGGTAGATCTGAAACTACTAGCGCTCAAAACGGGTATGACTCATACATCGGCCAATTTCAGCCTGAAACCCAAAAATTAATAAGGAACTAAAAAATATGCAGGCATAAATTGCCCGTGATATTTAATGATATATATATATATATTCAGTCACACCTCTACATACGAATTTAATTCGTTCCGTGATCGAAGCAGAGCTGTGAACTGAACTCTCCATCTTGTCGTGAGTGCTGCCGTATAATCACAAAACTTCGACGTCGTATGTCGTACTTTGATCGAATTTCACGTCGTATGTTGAAAAATTCGTAGCAATCGTATGTAAAGGTGTATATATATATATATATATATATATATATATATATATATATATAGTGAGGAAGAATGAAGGAACTGTCGAAAATTTTGTTTTTTAGAAAAAAAGATTTTTTATTTAAAAGACATTTTGCATTCCTATACGTCAACAAATATGAAATTCACAAAGAAAAGTTATATATATATATATATATATATATATATATATATATATATATATATATATATATATATATATATATATATTGGTACAGTAAAATTAGTACAACATTCGTACCGTCGGTTTCAAGCACGGAAAGTCTCAGCCATCCGGCTATCTTCAGCTTCTGTTGTCATCTCATGACAACAGAAGCTGAAGAGAGCCGGATGGGTAAGACTTTCCGTGCTTGAAACCGACGGTATGAATGTTGTACTAATTTTTCTGTACCAAAACAAATAAATATTATGCATCTTAATTTTTAACTTTAATTCTTAATTAATCGAGCACTCTGCTGGGATTTTTCCTACTATATTACAAAGAAGTATATATATATATATATATATATATATATATATATATATATATATATATAATGTAATTTGCGTAGGCTAGACAGTAAACATTAAATTAATACTTAATAATGCTGTTATCATTTTTTCATTTTTTAAAACGTGAAAATTTTTCTTTGAAAAATAATTTGTCTGATTTAATATTCATTCTTTTAATAAGTTCATCATTACGGGCTACATCGAATGAAAAGACTAGTATCAGTTATAATGCATGGAAATATCTCTTTATAAACACAAGAAGAAGACAAATCTCTATTCTTAAGCAGTTTTATTCTTTATATGAACATTATCATTAGTTTTAGCTGAATAATTTGATAAGAGTTGCTTTCATTTCTCAAAAAAATAAATGATGTTTCTTGATTTTTTAAACTTAAAAGTAAATCAAGCATGAAAAGTAAATAAAACAAGAAATATTACGAATTCATTAAAGTAAGACAACATCAATAATTCAAAATAATTAATTAATAGAACATTTATTGAAATAAATTACAATGTGTGTTTTTTTTTGTTGTTTTCTTTGCCAAAACGAATAGTTTATTTACAACATCGTAAACATTTGTAATAAATTAAACATCATGTTTTTTTTGTGATTTTCTTATTCTCTTTCGCGTTTGACATCTTTAAAAAAAAAGGAAATACGTTTGAAAAAAAGGAACAAGTTAACAATGATTTCCAAGTGGATGAATAATCCTTATGGGAGTAGCCGTGTTCTTGGCAGGGGAATAAAGTCACAATAGTAGGAACAAGTTAATAGTTTCCAAATTGATGAATAGTCCTATGGAGTTGAGTCTACTCGCTCTTATTACTTGCTCTGGTTACAGATAGATGCATCCACGTTAAACCACGGCGGGCATTCGGGCACTTCCGGTCCTCATTAATAGTGGTTCTTACCCCCACAATCAATGATATCACTAGAAAAATTCGATGGCCGTGGTTTCATTCAATGTATTTAATTTTACAAATTTAACACTGAAATGCTTTATTTTTTATTATATTGGTTTGAAAAAATTTATCAAGTGAAAAATCTTTCATAGGGGTAATATAAAGTAGTATAAATGATTTTTGGGAAAAAAAATTATTGAACAAAAATAAATGATGTTGTAAATGTTTAACAAATAGCATAAAATTGTACATGTATAACAAAACACAACAATATATGCATCTAAATAATTACAATACACTGGAGAATTATAAAATAATTTTTACTTAACATTATAATGACTAGATTTAAAAGTTAAGGCTCTTGAATTAGGCAGATGACACACTGATGACACTCGCCCGTGACATCAAAAATACTGATTCCCTATTTAGCCGGTGTGCTGATGCAGCATCACAATAATACTAGTGATGGGACATTTCCAATATTTTCCCGATTCCGATACAATTACAGATTCCGATTCTTGTAAAATCTTTAAATATTTAGCTATATAGTTTGTTTTTTTTACGGATTACCGTAAACACCCATGTAATATGTGCATATATTTTCGTAAACGTAAAAATACAATTGTGGAGGGTGATCTATATATTTTAGTATAACTGTTAGTTTAAAATCAATAAATATTTATTATTTTATCATTCGTACCTGTAATGGAAAATTAAGTTTTAAACAAAAAAAAAAAAAAAAAAAAAAAAAAAAAAAAACAATTAAAATAATCATTTTTGGCATCGGAAAATAGGAACAAATTTTTCAGATTTCGATACCGATTCCCATACCCCAAAAGTTACGATTTTTCCAATTCCCGATTCCGATTCAGATTAATCGTCCCAACGCTAACTAATACCTACTCACACTTGCCAACAAGCTTGTTGCAGATGTGAAACAAGTTATAGTTTGACACATTTTCATTGAATATGTTACGCACTTTTTTGTTATTGTTTTTACTGGCGAACAACACCGATGTGTTTATTTAGTATTTTTCCGCCTCCTAAGCGGTTAGAAATATGCAGAGTACTGCATATTATTTTTTTAAATTATTTTTGTTCCAATCCAGAACGTACCTTTTTGTGGAGCTGGATTTCCCCCATATTAAAAACCAACCTTGTATCTATATTTGCCCTCGTGGGTAGGCAAGTAAATAGGAACAGCCAATTGTGTCAATCGTTTTTTTTTTTTGTACAAATTATTATATTTTATCGCTTATGTTTGAATTTGTTTTGAAACATGACGTAAATCATAAATCTATGACGTCATGCCAAAGCTATAATTATTTTGTTAACAAACCAATCAATCAATCATAAGATAATTCTTTTAACTGTATAATAGGTCAGTTCGCCCTTTTGGCCAAGATCAAAGTGTAGTATCTGTTCCGATGGATACTGCACCCCATAGACTGGTATTGTCTTGGCCTTCGGGGCTTGATTTCGCCGGTCTGTGGGTTTGTCCTGTGCAATTCTAGGAGGTCCACCCTCCCAGGCTTTGCCCCCCCCCCCCTCTTTGGAGAGGAGTAAGTTTATTGCTTACTGCCGGGGGATGCCGACGGGGCTGCCCAGGCATTTTTTCTATACCAGAGTGCTCACCTTCTCGGGCGCTGGCTTTTCAAATCTAACTTTCCCGATCTTGTGTCACATCTTACCTTGTGGGAGGAAGATAAATAACAGGTCAGTTGGTAGAACCTCAAACTGAAGATCACAAGGTTTCGGTTTCGGTTTCGCTTTCCGGTCATGGCGTCCGCTTTATTTCTTGGGAATTTATTATTTATTATTACGAATAGGCTATATTGCCGGTCCCGGCAAAATAACGATTCCTGCGTCATTTTGCCGTGACCGGCAATATAACGATTCCTGCGTTATTTTGCCGGTTAATGTATATTTAACTAAATTGTTAAACATACAGTGACGCCCGGCACAATAATGAGTCTTACGTTATTTTGCCAGCTCGTGTTTACTTAACTATAAATTACTTTTTTTATTATTATTTAAATTATTTTTTTTTGTATTATTTAAAACTTTATCAAACGAAATTTTATTTATAATTTAAAACTTTGCCTGATTGTTTTTTTTTTTGTTTTTTTATTTAAAACTTTGCCTGATTGATTTTTTGTATGATTTAAAACTTTATTAAGCGACAATATATTTTAAAATAACGATAAAATTAATTTTTACTTCCGGTTGATTCGATTAGGAGTGAACTCTTCAAAATTACGACTTATTTTATGATTTCATTGAAAGAACATTTTAAAATAGAAACTGTTTAAATCCAGTGATTTTCTGTATATTTTAACATTATCGAAGTTTTTCTTCATAAAGTAAAGTAAAGCACATTTTTAACAAGTAAATGTTACCAAAGGCAACATAAATTATTCTTCTACCTGTATAAGTTTATTTGTTTATTTGATTGTTTATTTTTATAAAAAAAAATTATTTATCAAAATAAATAATAAAATAAACAAATAAACTTATACAGGTAGGTAGAATAATAATTTATGTTGCCTTTGGTAACATTTATTTGTTGCTTATTTTTTTCTTTATATATAACTTATATATAACTTAAGGAAAATTTCAATTACTTAAATCGAGAGCAGACTTAGTAATGTTGGGAAAATTCATCAACATTAATTCTATTATGAAAAGTAAGCAGATATTTCTTTAACCGACACAATAGGGCAGGTCGATTTTTTTTATTTCTTTAACCGACACAACTGATGATGAAAACAAATTGTTTTTAAATATTTGCCCTTATTTATTTAATTACCTTTTCTTTCGCAAGGCCATAACAATTAGGTTTTTAAAAATAATGAACCGGCATAATAACGATCCCTTTACATTAGTAAATAATTATTGTGCCGGGCGTCACTGTATGTTTAACAATTTAGTTAAATATACATGAGCCGGCAAAATAACGCAGGAATCGTTATTTTGCCGGGACCGGCAATATAACGCAGGAATCGTTATTTTGCCGGGACCGGCAATATAACGCAGGAATCGTTATTTTGCCGGGACCGGCAATATAGCCTCTTCCTTATTATTAATGCAATATTCTCCATTTCTAAACGTAGTAAGGATCTCTGATATTTCGAAATGACACATTTCGCAATGTATTTATTACGTTTAAAAAATGTGACGGACAAAATCTCTTACATAATCAAATGTAAGTGAAGAATTTTCGTATATTTAGTACGTAACGTTTCTGTGTTTGTCTGCCTGTCTCTCTCTCTATAGATATATATCTCTCTCTCTGACTATCTCTCTCTCTATAGATATATATCTCTCTCCCCCTCTCTGACTATCTCTCTCTCTCTTTAACAATATATATATATATATATATATATATATATATATATATATATATATATATATATATATATATATATATATATATATATATATATATATTAGGCTGTTCGGATCGAGGGTCGTGTTCCCCCGATTATAAACGTGTTCAGTTGAATCAAACAATGTTGCATGCAAAGACAGAGTAATAATTAATAAACAAAAATGAAGTAGTTCAAATAAGGTTTATTGAACGTGTGTGTACGTGGAATGGTGAAGTGTGTGATGTATGCATGTGTGTCAATGGAAAAACAGTTCTTAAAAAAGGTATAAGAAATGAATCCGGCGTGAGGAAAGTCTTGGAAAGCCGTACACAAAGAAAACGAGTTGAGAACTCTTACCGTTGTTTGCCCACGTGTGTTGGTAGTTGTTAGGCCGATTGAAGAGAAAAGCGTGAGACGAAACGCTAGTGTATTAGCGTCGTTCTGCCGACCAGAGAAGAGTGAAACGGAACGCTAGTGTCAGCGTCTGCCTGCCGAGGCAGGTCGGTGAGGAAGAGAGGGAATTTCCGTTTTGCACCGAGTTTTATAGTCCGAAGGGCAGATAACTCTGGTGTCGCTTTACAGCGCCACCTGTCGGTGATAAAGCGCCACCTACCGGCAAACCGGTGTAGTTATGTTTTGAAAGGAGGAGGTAACTGCTACAAGGACTCCCCCCCAGATTGAAAAATATTGAAAATATTATTCAATATGAACAGTTGTAGATGAGAAGCATTCTTTGTGGGTATGTCTGTTTTGCTGTTGAAGATTAGAAAAAGTAGTGTGCACGCTACTTATTTCTGTATCTGTATTGAATGATTGATCGCAAGTGCGTCTGCGGAATTGAGTGTTTGTAACGCATGTGGATCTGCGTGTTGTTTGGGTCTGCATCAAGTTTGAGCGCAAGTGAGTCTGCGGTCGAAAAATGCTGAGTGCAAGCGAATTTGCACTTGTTGGTGGCGTTGTTCATGTTGATTAGTCTGCGTGATGCAGAGCTGATGAACAAACGTTGAATTATCAGTGTTGTCCGGGAATGTTTGGTGCTTGGGTCTGCACGGTTGTTGATGAGTGAGCACAAGTGGGTCTGTGCGGTGTTGATGAGCGAGCACAAGTGAGTCTGTGCAGTGTTGATGAGCGAACACAAGTGAGTCTGTGCAGTGTTGATGAGCGAGCACAAGTGAGTCTGTGCAGTTGTTGATGAATGAGCACAAGTGAATCTGTGCAGTTGTTGATGAATGAGCACAAGTGAGTCTGCGCGGTTGTTGATGAGTGAGCACAAGTGAGTCTGTGCAGGTGTTGATGAATAAGCACAAGTGGGTCTGTGCAATTGATTGATGAATGAGCACGAGTGAGTCTGTGCAGTTGATGAATGAGCACAAGTGAGTCTGTGCAGTTGATGAATGAGCACAAGTGAGTCTGTGCAGTTGTTGATGTTGTTCATGTTAATTAGTCCGTGTTGTGGAGCTGATGAACAAACATCTAGTTGTTGAGATTGGTGGTACACTATGGTCAAAATCAGATGCACAAATGTCTGCAAGTGAGTTAGCAGGTCCAGGTACAAGTGGGTCTGTACTGGTGTTGGTGCGTCGTTCGAGTTGATGTGTCCCCCAGTTGATCAACGAACGTCCAGTTGTTGAGTATTTAGTCGTGCTTGTGCAGTTGTACTCATTTTGAACTGGTGTGATTTCTTCCATAGTGTCGTCCGGAAATGTTTGATGAATGTCCGGGAAGAGTTGGTTGTTCAAGTTGATGGGTCCTCCTGTTGATCAATGAACGTCCAGTTGTTGAAGAGGGTTGGTAGCCCTTGAAGGGTGATGTTGGTGCTTGCTGAGCCTGACTTTTTACAACCAGTATTAAGTCTTGGTGATGTTGTTCGTGTCTGGCCGAGTTTGTCATCGTGTGTTTGTTTTGTAGTTTTCCTTTCTTTTATATGTATATTTCCAACGCGTGGGTGGAAGGGAAAAAGAAAAAAAATGGAGTCGTAATTTGTTTCACACGAGGAATGACGTTTTGTTTTCGTTTGTTTGAATGTTATTTCCACGTAGAGAAAGAATGGCGGCTTCTCTTTTCTTTGTTGTCGAAAAGAAAGAAGAAAAAAAAAATTCGTATTTTCTTTTTTTTTCTTTTTTGTTTGAATTTTCATTTCCACGTGGTTAGAGAGATAAAAAATGGCGTTTTTTTTTTTTTTGAATTTTTTATATCAACACGTGGTCATGGCAAGGGGTGGCGGCATTTTTTGAATTTTTTTTTTTTTTTTCTCAACACGTGGTCACGAAAAAGATGGGCAGCGTGAGCGTTTGTTTTCTTTTGTTTTCTTTTTATCTCCACGTGTTCAAAACAAAAGAAAATGGCGTCTTGTAAAGTCCTTCTGTTCGTCGAAAAGGAAGAAAAAAAGGATTGGCAAAAGTTTGTCTTTTTCTTTGTATATATTTTTCCGACACATGGGTGGAGAAAGAGAAGAAGAAAAAAAATGAAATTGTAATTTGTTTTATACTCGGAGAAGCCGAGAAATGTTTTTGTTTTTCTTGTTTGGGTATTTCCGCGTGGCCAGGAAAAATGGAGACGGTGGCTTCTTTTTTTTTTTGTTTGTTTGTTTGTATATTTCTACCACGTGGGTAGAAAAAAAAAGGAAAAAGATGGATGCGTAATTCGTTTCACCACGAAAGAAAAAACGAGAAATGATATATATATATATATTTTTGTTTTTGTACGAAATTGATTACTCCGCCACATACAACAAAGCTTGCACGTCGGGTCACCAATTGTTCGGATCGAGAGAGTTGGTGTAACCAGGCTATTAACGTGCAAAGTTGAATCAAACAATGTTGCATGCAAAGACGGAGTAATAATTAATAAAACAAAAATGAAGTAGTTCAAATAAGGTTTATTGAACGTGTGTGTACGTGGAATGGTGAAGTGTGTGATGTATGCATGTGTGTCAATGGAAAAACAGTTCTTAAAAAAGGTATAAGAAGAAATGAATCCGGCGTGAGGAAAGTCTTGGAAAGCCGTACACAAAGAAAACGAGTTGAGAACTCTTACCGTTGTTTGCCCACGTGTGTTGGTAGTTGTTAGGCCGATTGAAGAGAAAAGCGTGAGACGAAACGCTAGTGTATTAGCGTCGTTCTGCCGACCAGAGAAGAGTGAAACGGAACGCTAGTGTCAGCGTCTGCCTGCCGAGGCAGGTCGGTGAGGAAGAGAGGGAATTTCCGTTTTGCACCGAGTTTTATAGTCCGAAGGGCAGATAACTCTGGTGTCGCTTTACAGCGCCACCTGTCGGTGATAAAGCGCCACCTACCGGCAAACCGGTGTAGTTATGTTTTGAAAGGAGGAGGTAACTGCTACAAGGCAAACGTTGTTGAATAGCACGGAGTGTTTCTGCTTTGTGATCTTTTTTTTAAAATTTTTTCCATTATCCGAATGGTCAACTTCGTACCTCGATCAAACTGGTGTATGAAGTTTCCGTAGTTTTGTTGTTCCATCTTCCTTGCGAGTACTTTCGATTTGATATCCTCAAATCATCTTCAGGCGTGTTAGTGTGAAAAAAGAATATGTATTTATAGAATGTAAAGAGAGGATAAGAGTATGTCTTTACTTTTTATTTAATTTATTTATTCTATTTATTCATTTATTTATTTTTTTATTAATTTATTTATTTATATTTATTTATTTATTTTTATTTTTTTTTATTTCATTTTTTTAATTTTTAATTCATACAACTAAAAAAAAAAGGAGCGTCTAAAGTATTGAAAAGTTACAAGGGCGTGATTATGTTCGAAGGGGTGTGAAGTTAGAGTTTGATTTCTTAAGCGCAAAAAAAAAAAAATCCCATAATTTCTCAAATACCCACCCCTATATACCAATTAACAAAAACACTAAATCAACTAATAACCCCTTATTTACCAAGTAAGTACGCAGTAAAATCCACGCATGAACTCATACAGATACTCCAAACCCAAAAAACAGATAATAAAATTACCGCTTCACTCGACGTTGAAAGTTTATTCACAAATGTTCCAGTTCACAAAACTATAGATATAATTATTAATAACATATTTAACAACCCATCCCTCCCTCCACTAAAAATTGATCCTAACACACTTAAGAAGTTATTATTAATCTGTACAACCGAGGTTCCTTTCTACGACCATAAGGGAAATATATATACCCAAGTTGATGGTGTATCTATGGGATCGGTCCTTGGACCGACCCTCAGCAATTTTTACATGGCTGACCTCGAAAATAAAGTATTTACTATAATTCCTAAACCTCCCATTTATGCACGCTACGTTGATGATATCCTCATTTTAGCAGACAATCAAAACGAAATAAAAAAAACTACAAGACACTTTCCAAAATAACTCGGAACTTACATACACCCACGAACTTAACGTTAATAATAAAATACCGTTTTTAGACGTTCTCATCGACTCTAACACAGACACATTCATCACGTCTCCCTATATAAAACCCACCTCTATTAACTCATGCGTTTTAAAAGCGAATGCCCATACCGATATAAGATTGCAATGATTAAAACCCTAGTAAACCGTGCAAAATTAATCTCTTCTAGCAAAAAAATATTCCTTAACGAATTAAAAACATTAAACAGGTCTTAATAAATAATCATTTTCCCAATCATATTGTGGACGAGCAGATAAAATTAATGCTTAGAAACTTGGACAATACTAATAATAATCAACCAAATAATTCCCACTACATAAATCTCTTCTATTGCAACCAAATGCATCCGAATTTTAAATTAGACGAAAAGGTTCTTAAAAATATAATACATCGCTACATATCCCCCGCCAGTCCTGATAATAAAATAAGATTCATCATTTATTATAAAAAAGTTAAAACATCGAACCATGTAGTTAAAAATAACACTTCTCAGACAAAAAATACAACAGGAAAGACCAATGTGATATACCAGTTTAAATGCCCAATGGGAGAGTGCATCTCCGACAACAACAATGATAAAACTAGGTCTTACATTGGTTTAACTACTACAACATTGTCCCGAAGACTCACCTTACATCTTTCCGAAACTAGCTCCATTTGCCAACACTTAAAAAAGCATGACTGTCTCCCTTCTCAATACAGAGAAATCTTAGTCAATAATACAAATATATTACACCACGATACCAACATTAAAAGGCTGAAGATTCTTGAGGCCCTTTACATAAAAACGAAACGCCCTACAATCAATAACATTGTTTATGAGACTAGTCACAACATTTTGAAGTGTCTAGCTTAGTAATCAACGTTATTGAATTCCTAACCATTAAACAACTACACGTTTGAATTTTAAACGCTCTTAAAACATGGTCGAATTTTTTTTTTTTTTTTTTTTTGCGCTTAAGAAATCAAACTCTAACTATCATAAAAACCTTGACACCTCCAAAGCCTGTGGCCTGATCTTATACCAGTAATACTAATAAAGAAATGCTCTGCTGAGCTGGCCCCTGTCCTCTCCAAACTATACAACAAATGCCTCGCTGAATCTTGTTTCCCTGATAGTTGGAAAATTGCCTCTGTGGTTACAGTATTCAAGAATTCTGGAGATAGAACTGATCCTCTAAACTACCGTCCAATCAGTCTACTCCCGATCTTTGAATCATTAATCAATCTTGCTATAGTCCGGCACCTAGCTAATGTTAAACTTCTTTCTGATTATCAATACGGATTTAGACAAGCACGATCTACCGCATATATTCTAACGGTCATCGCTGAACGCATATATCATACATTGGACAAGGCAGGTGAAGCTACGGCGGTAGCGCTTGATATATCCAAGGCCTTTGACAAAGTCTGGCATGAAGGGCTTCTCCTAAAACTGCACTCATATGGTACTACTAGACAAATATTTGATATAATTAAATCCTTCCTAACAAAAAGAAAGATCCAGGTTGTATTCGATGGCCGTTCATCATAAATGCTGGTGTACCCCAAGGATCCACCCTAGGACATCTACTGTTCTTGATTTTTATAAATGACCTTCCTGATGTAATTCAGACTGAAATAGGAATATTTGCTGACAACACCACGCTCTACTCTCGTCATGTGGGCAAAACCGACGCGCACATATCTGAGGCAATGGCTGAATCCGTAGAAAATGACCTCCAGTCTGTAGTGGATTGGGGTAAAAAATGGATGGTAACTTTAATGCCACAAAGACAAAGCTACTTTTCTTCAATAACTACAAGAAACCTCTTCAACCACCGATTGTCATGGCAAATAACACCCTACATGGGAGTTTATCATTCAAACTCCTCGGTCTAACTTTCACAGATAACATGAATTGGAACAAATACATTGAAGACATTACCAGGACTGCTGCAAAGAAGGTGGGCCCCTCTACCGTGCTAGTAAACCTCTCACACCTGACATTATCCTATATCTCTACAAAGCCATCATCCGCCCATGCATGGAGTATTGTTGCCACATATGGGCTGATGCATCATCCACTAGTCTATCCCTCTTAGGCAAGGCCCAAAAAAGAGTCCCCAACTTAATAGGTCCCTCACCAAGCTCCAGTCCCTATCCCACCGCCGCAATTTTGCTTCCTTGTGCCTGTTTTACAAGTACTTCAATGGACTGTGCTCTGATGAACTTGCTGCTCTGGTACCCCCACGACGAAAATTCACTAGACCAACCCGACAATCTGCCAAATCCCATCTATTCACTGTGGAGGTCCCCAGATGCCGAAGAGCTTTCTACTCCAAAAGCTTCTTTCCCCGTGCTGCTGGACTCTGGAACTCCATCCCTGCTCCTTGTTTTCCTGACGGTACTGACATGCAGAAATTTAAAACTAATGTAAACAGACATCTCGCTGCACAGCTTCCAATTTAGGTTGACCCCCCCCCCCTAAAAAAAACTTTCACCCTTTTTCTCAGTAGCCCCTTACGTCTACAGTGGCGGTCTGCCTTGTTTGGGGTGAACTATGTAAAAAAAGGTAGATAAAAAGCAAATATATATATATATATATATGTGTTTGTGCGTGAGTGTAAGTGTGAGTGTGAGTGTGAGTGTGTGTGAGTGTGAGTGTGTGTGTGTGTGGGTGGGTGGGTGGTTTGTGTGTGCGTGTGTAAAGGAGAATACCCCTCTGTCTGTCCCTAAAACGAAGACATACTAGGGAGTGTACCTTAAATATAATTGTATTTGAAAGTACAATGTGTACGTGAACATAATGGAAGTAGTTCTGCATCTCTAGCTGCCCCTTAAAAGAGCTTATGCCACTTTTCTAACATGTTACAAAATGAAATTAATATATTTATAAGCGTTAGGTTAAGAGTATTAACATATATCTGAAAATCTCAGTCGGTAAGATATCTGACTGACAAAAAACCTCAAGGTCACTGTCAAAGTAAACTCTCCTTAATATGATGTTGCATATGATGCTATCCCACACTCTAACCCGGACAACAATGGGTAATCCTTCTAGTATATATATAAAGTAAAGAAACCCAACGTTTGTTCAGTCGTTAAGAGACGCTCGCAGACACCGTAGTGCACTGAATAACACCAGCCTTTGTCGGTTGAATCCAAATGCACTCAGTAACCTGTGTCTTTGTCGGTTTAAAGCAAGAGTGGAAATAAAAACGAGCATCAAATTACAAAGAATCTTTAGTTTACTTACGAAGCGAAGAGTTTGTAAGGTGTCAGATTCGCTTTCAATTAGACGGACTAGCTTAGGGCTAGGATCAAAGAGTATTGCGTAGTGTTTTTAACGAAATCGTATACATACATACATACATACATACATACATACATACATACATACATACATACATACATACATACATACATACATACATACATACATACATACATATTGTAAATTAAATTAAATTAAAACAATTGGGGATTATTTAAGTAAAGTAGTCCATAGAGTAAATGTGATATTTTGGTGACTACTGAAGTGAAAGTCATGGACAAATGATGAAAGATAGAAAGATGCAGTGCTTGGGTGAATGGGTCAAAATCAAGGCCATCCCTATAACAGGTCGAGAGATCTAACATTCGAGGCTTTTTTACTGGGGACAATTTTTTCTAGTCATCAGCTTAGCTGCTAACACTTCGCACTCATTGCTCCGAGAAAATTTTGTTCTAGAAAAGAGAATCTAACCTATCAAATTTATTTCAGCTGAAATTCTGTCTTATATCATGGGTTACATTTGGATTATAAGATTGTGAGTACACTGTTAAAATTCAAAATTGGATTTTGTCAAAAGAAATTGGAAACAGTAGCTCATACTGTTTTAATTACTTAAACCAAATTTGCTAGTTAGTTTAATAAAATTTGCTAGTTAGTTTAATAAAATGTGCTAGTTAGTTTAATAAAATTTGCTAGTTAGTTTATAGAATTTGTTAGTTAGTTTAATAAAATTTGCTAGTTAGTTTAATAAAATTTGCTAGTTAGTTTAATAAAATTTGCTAGTTAGTTTAATAAAATGTGTTAGTTAGTTTAATGAAATTTGCTAGTTAGTTTAATAAAATTTGCTAGTTAGTTTAATAAAATTTGTTAGTTTAATAAAATTTGCTAGTTAGTTTAATAAAATTTGCTAGTTAGTTTAATAAAATTTGCTAGTTAGTTTAATAAAATTTGCTAGTTAGTTTAATAAAATTTGCTAGTTAGTTTAATAAAATTTGTTAGTTAGTTTAATAAAATTTTCTAGTTAGTTTAATAAAATTTGCTAGTTAGTTTAATAAAATTTGCTAGTTAGTTTAATAAAATTTGCTAGTTAGTTTAATAAAATATGTTAGTAAGTTTAATAAAATTTGCTAGTAAGTTTAATAAAATTTGTTAGTTAGTTTAATAAAATTTGCTAGTTAGTTTAATAAAATTTGCTAGTTAGTTTAATAAAATTTGTTAGTTAGTTTAATGAAATTTGTTAGTTAGTTTAATAAAATTTGTTAGTTAGTTTAATAAAATTTGCTAGTTAGTTTAATAAAATTTGTTAGTTAGTTTAATAAAATTTGCTAGTTAGTTTAATAAAATTTACTAGTTAGTTTAATAAAATTTACTAGTTAGTTTAATAAAATATACTAGTTAGTTTAATAAAATTTGTTAGTTAGTTTAATAAAATTTGCTAGTTAGTTTAATAAAATTTGCTAGTTAGTTTAATAAAATTTGTTAGTTAGTTTAATAAAATTTGCTAGTTAGGTTAATAAAATTTGCGAGTTAGTTTAATAAAATTTGCTAGTTAGTTTAATAAAATTTCCTAGTTAGTTTAATAAAATTTGCTAGTTAGTTTAATAAAATTTGTTAGTTAGTTTAATAAAATTTGCTAGTTAGTTTAATAAAATTTGCTAGTTAGTTTAATAAAATTTGCTAGTTAGTTTAATAAAATTTGTTAGTTAGTTTAATAAAATTTGCTAGTTAGTTTAATAAAATTTGCTAGTTAGTTTAATAAAATTTGCTAGTTAGTTTAATAAAATTTGCTAGTTAGTTTAATAAAATTTGTTAGTTAGTTTAATAAAATTTGCTAGTTAGTTTAATAGAATTTGTTAGTTAGTTTAATAAAATTTGCTAGTTAGTTTAATAAAATTTGCTAGTTAGTTTAATAAAATTTGTTAGTTAGTTTAATGAAATTTGTTAGTTAGTTTAATAAAATTTGTTAGTTAGTTTAATAAAATTTGCTAGTTAGTTTAATAAAATTTGCTAGTTAGTTTAATAAAATTTACTAGTTAGTTTAATAAAATTTACTAGTTAGTTTAATAAAATTTACTAGTTAGTTTAATAAAATTTGTTAGTTAGTTTAATAAAATTTGCTAGTTAGTTTAATAAAATTTGCTAGTTTGTTTAATAAAATTTGTTAGTTAGTTTAATAAAATTTGCTAGTTAGGTTAATAAAATTTGCTAGTTAGTTTAATAAAATTTGCTAGTTAGTTTAATAAAATGTACTAGTTAGTTTAATAAAATTTGCTAGTTAGTTTAATAAAATTTGCTAGTTAGTTTAATAAAATTTGCTAGTTAGTTTAATAAAATTTGCTAGTTAGTTTAATAAAATTTGTTAGTTAGTTTAATAAAATTTGCTAGTTTGTTTAATAAAATTTGCTAGTTAGTTTAATAAAGTTTGTTAGTGTTGTGGTGGCAAGGTTGAACAATAATTAGTGAGAAATACACTGAAGACGCAAACAACAAGGAGAATGCAATAATAAGTGTATTAAAGAAAAGGTATAGTTACAGTATGTACAAATGAAGGTGTCGAGTCAGAGAGTCTTGGTGGGAGGACATGTACGCTCTTCGGCGTCACTTCCGGTGGCATTTAGGTAACACACACTAAGGCCAACCTAGGCTTGCCATTTATAGTGTAACGTTATTCGTATATGCAAATGAGTGGTTGCCACCACAACAGTTAGTTAGTTTAATAAAATTTGCTAGTTAGTTTAATAAAATTTGCTAGTTAGTTTAATAAAAATTTGTTAGTTAGTTTAATAAAATTTGTTAGTTAGTTTAATAAAATTTGCTAGTAAGTTTAATAAAATTTGCTAGTTAGTTTAATAAAATGTGTTAGTTAGTTTAATAAAATTTGCAAGTTAGTTTAATAAAATTTGCTAGTTAGTTTAATAAAATTTGCTAGTTAGTTTAATAAAATTTGCTAGTTAGTTTAATAAAATTTGCTAGTTAGTTTAATAAAATTTGTTAGTTAGTTTAATAAAATTGGCTAGTTAGTTTAATAAAATTTGCTAGTTAGTTTAATAAAATTTGTTAGTTAGTTTAATAAAATTTGCTAGTTAGTTTAATAAAATTTGCTAGTTAGTTTAATAAGATTTGCTAGTTAGTTTAATAAAATTTGCTAGTTAGTTTAATAAAATTTGTTAGTTAGTTTAATACAATTTGTTAGTTAGTTTAATAAAATTTGTTAGTTAGTTTAATAAAATTTGCTAGTTAGTTTAATAAAATTTGCTAGTTTGTTTAATAAAATTTGTTAGTTAGTTTAATAAAATTTGTTAGTTAGTTTAATAAAATTTGTTAGTTAGTTTAATAAAATTTGTTAGTTAGTTTAATAAAATTTGCTAGTTTGTTTAATAAAATTTGCTAGTTAGTTTAATAAAATTTGCTAGTTAGTTTAATAAAATTTGTTAGTTAGTGTAATAAAATTTGTTAGTTAGTTTAATACAATTTGTTAGTTAGTTTAATAAAATTTGCTAGTTTGTTTAATAAAATTTGCTAGTTAGTTTAATACAATTTGTTAGTGTGGTGGTTGCAAGGTTGAACAATAATTAGTGAGGAATACAATGAAGACGCAAACAACAAGGAGAATGCAATAATAAGTGTATTAAAGAAAAGGTATAGTTACAGTATGTACAAATGAAGGTGTCGAGTCAGAGAGTCTTGGTGGGAGGACATGTACGCTCTTCGGCGTCACTTCCGGTGGCATTTAGGTAACACACACTAAGGCCAACCTAGGCTTGCCATTTATAGTGTAACGTTATTCGTATATGCAAATGAGTGGTTGCCACCACAACAGTTAGTTAGTTTAATAAAATTTGCTAGTTAGTTTAATAAAATTTGCTAGTTAGTTTAATAACAATTTGTTAGTTAGTTTAATAAAATTTGTTAGTTAGTTTAATAAAATTTGCTAGTAAGTTTAATAAAATTTGCTAGTAAGTTTAATAAAATTTGTTAGTTAGTTTAATAAAATTTGTTAGTTAGTTTAATAAAATTTGTTAGTTAGTTTAATAAAATTTGCTAGTTAGTTTAATAAAATTTGCTAGTTAGTTTAATAAAATTTGTTAGTTAGTTTAATAAAATTTGCTAGTTAGTTTAATAAAATTTACTAGTTAGTTTAATAAAATTTACTTGTTAGTTTAATAAAATTTGTTAGTTAGTTTAATAAAATTTGTTAGTAAGTTTAATAAAATTTGTTAGTTAGTTTAATAAAATTTGCTAGTTAGTTTAATAAAATTTGCTAGTTAGTTTAATAAAATTTGTTAGTTAGTTTAATAAAATTTGCTAGTTAGTTTAATAAAATTTACTAGTTAGTTTAATAAAATTTACTAGTTAGTTTAATAAAATTTGCTAGTTAGTTTAATAAAATTTGCTAGTTAGTTTAATAAAATTTGCTAGTTAGTTTAATAAAATTTGTTAGTTAGTTTAATAAAATTTGTTAGTTAGTTTAATAAAATTTGCTAGTTTGTTTAATAAAATTTGCTAGTTAGTTTAATAAAATTTGTTAGTGTTGTGGTTGCAAGGTTGAACAATAATTAGTGAGGAATACAATGAAGACGCAAACAACAAGGAGAATGCAATAATAAGTGTATTAAAGAAAAGGTATAGTTACAGTATGTACAAATGAATGTGTCGAGTCAGAGAGTCTTGGTGGGAGGACATGTACGCTCTTCGGCGTCACTTCCGGTGGCATTTAGGTAACACACACTAAGGCCAACCTAGGCTCGCCATTTATAGTGTAACGTTATTCGTATATGCAAATGAGTGGTTGCCACCACAACAGTTAGTTAGTTTAATAAAATTTGCTAGTTAGTTTAATAAAATTTGCTAGTTAGTTTAATAAAAATTTGTTAGTTAGTTTAATAAAATTTGTTAGTTAGTTTAATAAAATTAGCTAGTAAGTTTAATAAAATTTGCTAGTTAGTTTAATAAAATGTGTTAGTTAGTTTAATAAAATTTGCTAGTTAGTTTAATAAAATTTGCTAGTTAGTTTAATAAAATTTGCTAGTTAGTTTAATAAAATTTGCAAGTTAGTTTAATAAAATTTGCTAGTTAGTTTAATAAAATTTGCTAGTTAGTTTAATAAAATTTGCTAGTTAGTTTAATAAAATTTGCTAGTTAGTTTAATAAAATTTGTTAGTTAGTTTAATAAAATTGGCTAGTTAGTTTAATAAAATTTGCTAGTTAGTTTAATAAAATTTGTTAGTTAGTTTAATAAAATTTGCTAGTTAGTTTAATAAAATTTGCTAGTTAGTTTAATACAATTTGTTAGTGTTGTGGTTGCAAGGTTGAACAATAATTAGTGAGGAATACAATGAAGACGCAAACAACAAGGAGAATGCAATAATAAGTGTATTAAAGAAAAGGTATAGTTACAGTATGTACAAATGAATGTGTCGAGTCAGAGAGTCTTGGTGGGAGGACACGTACGCTCTTCGGCGTCACTTCCGGTGGCATTTAGGTAACACACACTAAGGCCAACTTAGGCTTGCCATTTATAGTGTAACGTTATTCGTATATGCAAATGAGTGGTTGCCACCACAACAGTTCGTTAGTTTAATAAAATTTGCTAGTTAGTTTAATAAAATTTGCTAGTTAGTTTAATAAAAATTTGTTAGTTAGTTTAATAAAATTTGTTAGTTAGTTTAATAAAATTTGCTAGTAAGTTTAATAAAATTTGCTAGTAAGTTTAATAAAATTTGTTAGTTTGTTTAATAAAATTTGTTAGTTAGTTTAATAAAATTTGTTAGTTAGTTTAATAAAATTTGCTAGTTAGTTTAATAAAATTTGCTAGTTAGTTTAATAAAATTTGTTAGTTAGTTTAATAAAATTTGCTAGTTAGTTTAATAAAATTTACTAGTTAGTTTAATAAAATTTACTTGTTAGTTTAATAAAATTTGTTAGTTAGTTTAATAAAATTTGTTAGTAAGTTTAATAAAATTTGTTAGTTAGTTTAATAAAATTTGCTAGTTAGTTTAATAAAATTTGCTAGTTAGTTTAATAAAATTTGTTAGTTAGTTTAATAAAATTTGCTAGTTAGTTTAATAAAATTTACTAGTTAGTTTAATAAAATTTACTAGTTAGTTTAATAAAATTTGCTAGTTAGTTTAATAAAATTTGCTAGTTAGTTTAATAAAATTTGCTAGTTAGTTTAATAAAATTTGCTAGTTAGTTTAATAAAATTTGTTAGTTAGTTTAATAAAATTTGCTAGTTTGTTTAATAAAATTTGCTAGTTAGTTTAATAAAATTTGTTAGTGTTGTGGTTGCAAGGTTGAACAATAATTAGTGAGGAATACAATGAAGACGCAAACAACAAGGAGAATGCAATAATAAGTGTATTAAAGAAAAGGTATAGTTACAGTATGTACAAATGAATGTGTCGAGTCAGAGAGTCTTGGTGGGAGGACATGTACGCTCTTCGGCGTCACTTCCGGTGGCATTTAGGTAACACACACTAAGGCCAACCTAGGCTTGCCATTTATAGTGTAACGTTATTCGTATATGCAAATGAGTGGTTGCCACCACAACAGTTAGTTAGTTTAATAAAATTTGCTAGTTAGTTTAATAAAATTTGCTAGTTAGTTTAATAAAAATTTGTTAGTTAGTTTAATAAAATTTGTTAGTTAGTTTAATAAAATTAGCTAGTAAGTTTAATAAAATTTGCTAGTTAGTTTAATAAAATGTGTTAGTTAGTTTAATAAAATTTGCTAGTTAGTTTAATAAAATTTGCTAGTTAGTTTAATAAAATTTGCTAGTTAGTTTAATAAAATTTGTTAGTTAGTGTAATAAAATTTGCTAGTTAGTTTAATAAAATTTGTTAGTTAGTTTAATAAAATTTGCTAGTTAGTTTAATAAAATTTGCTAGTTAGTTTAATAAAATTTGTTAGTTAGTTTAATAAAATGTTCTAGTTAGTTTAATAAAATTTGCTAGGTAGTTTAATAAAATTTGTTAGTTAGTTTAATAAAATTTGCTAGTTAGTTTAATAAAATTTGCTAGTTAGTTTAATAAAATTTGCTAGTTAGTTTAATAAAATTTGTTAGTTAGTTTAATAAAATTTGCTAGTTAGTTTAATAAAATTTGCTAGTTAGTTTAATAAAATTTGCTAGTTAGTTTAATAAAATTTGCTAGTTAGTTTAATAAAATTTGTTAGTTAGTTTAATAAAATTTGTTAGTTTGTTTAATAAAATTTGCTAGTTAGTTTAATAAAATTTGCTAGTTAGTTTAATAAAATTTGTTAGTTAGTTTTATAAAATTTGCTAGTTAGTTTAATAAAATTTGCTAGTTAGTTTAATAAAATTTACTAGTTAGTTTAATAAAATTTGCTAGTTAGTTTAATAAAAGTTTCATGTCAAAATCTTTTTGGTAATCCGTGACATTTCTATTCCTTTCCAACTTCCGGCTCCACTCTGCATCATATGACGCCTTATACGGTATACGGATGACCAGAAATTATAGGAAAAACTTTTTCCTTAATTCATACCAATTTCAGACTTACCAATTTCAGACTTGTCCATCATCATATTATTTCACAAATAATACATCGAATGTATTAATTTTATCTCGTAATAATGTTTTTTGTATGTTTTCACAAATTGTTTTTTTTTAATTTTTTGGCTTTATATAATTAATGAAGTAATATGTATTCATTAATAATTTAAAACAAAAACAATTAGTGAAAATAATTTTTAAAAACATTTAAACAAAAAAATATTATGTCTGTATTATCTTAATACAGACATAGTATTTTTTAAACCATAAAAAATTTGAGAAAACAATTAAAAAAAAAGTTTTGAAAACAATATAATAAAAAACAAATAAATTATTTTTAAAATGGATGCGGTATTCTGTTAATTATTTGTTTATTACGAAATAAAAGTAATACATTGGTGAAATAATATGACGTTGGGCAAGTCTGAAATCGGTATTAATTGTGGAGAAAGTTATTTTATCATTTCTGGTCATCCGTATATGATATGAGGCGTCATTTGCTGCAGAGTGGAACCGGAAGCTGGAAAGGAATAGAAATGGCACGAATAACCATCTTTTTTTTTTAAATCGTAAATGTTTTATTTTTTATACTGGTTTGACATCGAGGATACTGATTACGTATTTAGCGAGTGTGGTGATGCAACATCATACTAATACCTACTCACACTTGCCAACAGGCTCGTTACAGATTTGAAACAAGTTGCAGTTTGACACAGTTTCGTTGAATATTATATTAAATAGACACTTTGTTGGACTGTGTCATATTTGAAACTAAAAGCATTTAAGGGTTCACCGTTTCATATTGACGGCATTGTTTATTCAAGAAATACAATTTTTCCCTTTTCTAAATTGAAAGCTTAATAAGAATAACAAAAATCAATCCATACAAAAATCTATTAAGTCGTATTGACAACAAATTCACAACTTGTTAAGATAACCAAAATAAAGAGTTCGTGTTTCATAGAACGTTCCAAGTGAAAAGAATTTTTGTTTTCAGCAGTTTATTATAGTTTTTTGCTGCATGTGCAGTGTTCCTCCGACCAATGGCCGGGACAGAGTTTTAGTGAAATACTCCCGTATGTCAGCTCTGAAATAAACTGGAAAGTAAGAAAGGCTGGTGTATTTGGTTTTTAAATTAAGCTAGAAATATTATAACAGCTTTATGCAATATACGGAGGCGCATATTTCTACGTTTCTGATTGGCTGCAAGAAGATTTTAATTAAGATTTTATCTAATCAAGAGTCGATATTTTTAGCAACATTTGCTGTTGCTTCTATAAACTTCTAGTAAGAATATGATATACGTTTTTTTCCAATTGTTAATAAAATATTAAAATGGCTGAGTCGTTTATCAAGAAACGGAAATGCATTCTGGTGGATTTAATTTCGTAATTAATGTATTTCTTAGAATAGTATAAAAATCATTTTAGCGCTATTGAATTTTATATTTCAATTAATATTCGATTAATAGTAAATAAAAAATATATATAATAATGTTTAAGTCACGTGGAGATGAGAAACCAACATACACAGACACAAGAAGTGGTAATATGTTTTTATTAATATAGAGATAATAACCGGGGCAACGCTGGATAGCCTTGCTAATAAATAAATAAATGAAGAGAAGACAAGTACTCTGTGCATTCTGCAATCTCATCCGGTAATGATGTGACTTGTTTGTCTTTGATTGGCGGAAGTAGTCCTTTTAGCCAGTTTTATAGTCACGTGATTTATAATGGTCGCAAATAAAATAAAAATTCCTTCTAGCGCATAAAATTGGTTGCGAGGAGGAAACTAACGTCATACATTGCCTGACCAAACATTTTTCTTCGTTTTTTTCCCCCTTCGAATATTTCTGGCTGTATGTTTTCATTGAAAACAGAATCCATTTAAATCAAGTAAAGTCAATCAATTTTTTTGGGGGGTGGGGGGGTGGGGGGTCTTGTTCTTTTTGTGTCCTGAAACGTGACGCGCACAAAAATAAGATGTGGAACCCCTGGTCCTGTTTCAGCAGTAGTAGCAGCCACAACAAAAGCAACAAGTTTTGATACGGTCTTAGGACTGACTTTCACTCCAGACCTGAAATAGAAGACTTACATCAAATCGATTTCTAAGGTCGCTAGAAAAAAAAAATGTTTGGATCATTCTACCGCTCCAGAAAGTACCTCACTCCTGACGCAATCCTCTAGTCAAATACGTCCTAAGATGGAGTACTGCTGTCATATCTAGGGAGGTGCCGCTCGAAGCACTCTTTTTTTTTTTTGTCTAGACAGAGTACAAAGCCGACTTCGCAATCTAGTAGGGGGGGTCTTTCTTCTCGTCCTTACAGCCTCTTTCACACAGAAGAGATGTTATTAGCCTCTCTCTACTGTATCGTTGTGTTCATGGTAGGTGATCGGCTGAGCCCCAATCCATGGTCACCCCCCCCCCCCCCCAGAAAAACATTCACAGCAAGAACTCGCCTAGCTACAACCACAGGAAAGAAGTTCCCTTTTCTCTCTCTCGCTACAAAAAAAACAAATGGAACTTCCATGAACAAAGTTTCTTTCCTAGAACATATCATCTGTTCAACAAACTTCCACGAGACTGCTTCATCACCGACTACAACATGGCCGTTTTCAAGTCTAATGTAAACAAATACTTGTTGAATCGTCCTCTTGGAAAATAAACTCCTCTTAAATAATCTTCTGCCTATTCCACCCATTGTTTTGAATCTCTCGTGGTCGCGATCATCGTCCAACATGCCAATCTCTTATAAAAGTAAAGCATCGCTGTTAAACGGAGAAAGCGAACAAACCCGAAGCTTTGGTTTCAAACGTATTCTGCACATTCTTTCAACAACAATAAATAACACGTTTTATAAATATATGTTTCTAACCGTACAAAGCAAGTTCCCTGCTGGATACGTCAGGGAAATCCGGATGTACAACCAATCAAAAACAACACGGAGAAGGTTCACACTGGCTGGCTACTACAGATGGGGTGGGGGCAGCTGCTCAACTTCAAAAATTGGTTCAAAGAGGGGATTCTTGTTTAAAGTGTTATACTCAATCTGGAGTAAAGGGAGTTAAAAATGCCGCTCAGCACTATTTCAAAACACCTTATTATCGCATAAAATGTAGTGGTGAGAGGTTGATATGCCGTTAAACTAAACTAAAACGAAAACTTGAATTGCTGTAATGGAGAAGACGAAAACATATTTAACTGTTCTGAAAATCACATTTTATTTGGCGTCAGTTTCTTTCTTCCCTTTATCTACTATAATAAAGAAGGCCATATCCCCCCCCCTCTCCCCAAACGATTATTGTTAAAAGCCTTATACCCAATCTGAAGTCAAGGGAAAGAGAATAGGGTTCACATTAACTTTATAGGAATCCTAAAAGATTCCACTCGGCACTATTTCAAAACACATTACATTAAAACATTATATTTATTTTTTTTGTAAAAAGTAACTAAGTTATAGCAATTTGAATCGTACATACGAAATCGTGTAAAATATTGCGTCACATTAGATTGTATCTATATTTAAAAGTGACCCCCGTGGATTAAACATTTCGTCACATTAGATTGTATCTATATTTAAAAGTGACCCCCGTGGATTAAACATTTCGTCACATTAGATTGTATCTATATTTTAAAGTGACCCCCGTGGATTAAATAAATGGTCCCGTTCGAAATTCTGTATAGATTCATGAGATTGACATAAACATTCTCAAGTTCGAAAAGATGCACCTGAAGAAAGGTTGATATGCCGTTAAACCAAACTCAAGCTAAAACTTTCATTTCTGTACTGGGGAAGACGAAAAAATATTTAATCGTTCTAAAAATGACATTTTATTTGGCATCAGTTCCTTCTTCCCTTTGTCTAGTATGATAAAGGGAGGCTATTTCTGAGGGGACGAAGACAGGCTCTACGTGCCCCCATCGACTAGTAGCTGAAAGCAATACCATCTCTTACGGGTCAAGGAACGCTTACAGTGAAACTAATGTCTTCAACCAGCCATCCCCCTCCGCGACAGTACTCTCGCGCATTCTTTTCAGGACGGGCGACTCCGGTCGTCGAAAGTCAACATCTAGCAATTCTGCAGCTCAACATCGAAGGGCTAACTATGCCAAAGCTCGATGTATTTGTTCAAATTGCCACCAACACCGAGGCAAACGTCATCCTCCTCCAGGAAACACACAAAGTCAGTGACACCAGTCTTAAACCCCCAGACTTCACGCTCGCTGGCTACACCAGCAGCAAACACCATGGCCTCGCGACGTTCGTGAAGAACAATGTACCATGGTCGCCTGCTAGTCAGTCGAGCAATGATGCCACAGTTGAGTGGATCAGTACGAAGGTGGCCGAGAATATCATAGTCAACATCTACAAGCCACCTCCATCCCGTTTGGAGCCGCACACCATCCCGGATGTGCCGGCACCTGCAATTTATGCTGGTGATTTCAATAGTCGCCACACCGACTGGGAATACAACATCACCAACCAGGACAGCATCACTCTATCTGAATGGGCATTTGCTGTAGATGCCACACTCCTCTACGACCCGAAGGAGCCTTCGTCGTTCACCTCGGGACGATGGAACACTGGGACCAACCCCGACTTGGCCTTCTTTAAGAACCTCCCGCACCAAGCACTGCCGGAGAGACGCATCCTGAACCGGTTCCCTCACTCACAACATTGTCCATCGCTGATCACAACACCATCCTTGATCCACCCAATAGGGGGAAGACCAGCCCGGAGATGGAACTTCCGCAAAGCGGATTGGCAAGGCTACAAGAAGGAGGTCGAAACATCAGTTACGGCTCTACCAACACCTCAAGCCGACAGCACCGACGATGCTTATGAAGTCTACACAGAGATGCTGCTAAAGGCTGCGAAGAAACACATTCCCCGCGGACGGCGTACCAACTATATCCCTTGCTGGGACGAGGAATGCGAAGATCTATTGCGCCGCCACTCTGACTCCACAAATAGTGAGGAGAGAGCAGCAGCAGCTACCAGCCTTCTGGATAGACTAAACACCAAGCGCCAAAAGAGATGGGAAGAAACCGTGGAGACGATCGACTTCACTCACTCGAGCCGGAGAGCCTGGCAGACCATGAACAAGCTCACCGGTCGTGCAAGTAAACCATCTCCTTGCCCCATCACTGCCAATTCCATCGCGGCACAGCTCATCAAGAATGGTAGCTTCCCAAATGCGGACAAGTACTTCACAAGAGACACCACAACCAAACTGAGGGATCTCCACACCTCACCGAGTGCCGACACTGACCTCTCGGGTGAGTTTACGATGAAAGAGATGGAAGTAGCCACCAAACGCCTGAAGTCGAATAAAGCTCCGGGACCTGATAACAATCAACCCGGAGTTTGTCATCCACCAAGGACGGAAAGCAACAGAATGGCTACGCCTACTCTACACCGTGTGCTACAGAACATCGCGGCTGCCAAAGATCTGGCGCCGAGCAAAGATCATCGCTCTAGCCAAGCCAAACAAGCCGCTCGATGACCCCAAAAGCTACCGCCCGATCTCGCTTCTCTGTGTACCATACAAACTCCTGGAACGGCTACTATATGCGCGCCTCGAACCGGTTGTGGAAACCATACTACCTAAGGAACAAGCCGGCTTCCGTCGTTGCAAGTCAACAACAGACCAAGTCGCCTTGCTAACCCAGGACATCGAGAACGCTTTCCAGAGAGGAGAAAAGCCGGCACTGTCCTACTTGACCTCACGGCTGCATACGACACCATCTGGTTACGTAGAAATTCTGGACCATTTCCATTGTCTTCTCCGGAGAATTTTATACATCTAACTTAAATTTCATCAAAATATGATATATTTGAAGTTTTAAGGACGATTCTGTCCCTATAGTTCCCTTAGAGGTGCACCTAGACATTCGGGACCACCTCCATTGTATTCGTCGGAAAATTGTACCTATAAATACACTTAGTTTTTATGTAGATTCACTAGCCTTTTCTTTTATAGGGAACGCACACAGACGCACACTTACAGAAATTCACATTTATATTTATAGATAAAAGGCAAAGAACCTGGTTTTCCGTGACGGCGTACTAAAGTTTACCCGTCTACCGGAGTGTAAATCCCGCAATCTACGTAGAAAAAAAGTAAGTAAAATGAAAAAAAAAGATTAATATTGTGCTAATAAGGTAATAGATTAGTCCAAATTATAGTGTAAGATAGGCAAATTGTGAAACAGATTTATTAAAGACTTAGGCTGTAAGTAACGTAAAGTGTCACCATTTTATTAATACTCCTAGCCGGTCTAATTATTAACAGAAAGAAACTTATGCGAACTAAATTATATTCGTGCCAATCACATGGAAGAAAATAACGAAAAGAATAGGCTAATGCAAATCTACTATCGACATTTCAGGCGGATTACTATTTAGGTCTAACTTTGAAAGTTCGACGACACAATTTAATATATTAGATAACGAAAAAGATCCCCATTTGATTCACACAAATATTGACTTCTAAGAAATCATTCAACCTCATAAAAAAGCAGTATACTCAATATTTTTAAAATAAGTTAAATTTAATTTAATAAAAAAAAAATGACCATAGATGTTTCTCTACGCTAACTCGAGATTAATTTCAAAATTTGCTTAAACTTGTTTAGACGCTGGTTGGAGATATTTGCAAAATTGTCGTTCTACACTGATTGAAGGAATTAAAAAAAAAATCGGAACAAATAAAGTTGTGGAAAAATAAAATTACCAATTTTGGAATAGTGATACGCTTTTAGAAATTAAAAAAAAATCGGAACAAATAAATTTGTGGAAAAATAAAATTACCAATTTTAGAATAGTGAAACGCTTTTAGAAATTAAAAAAAAATCGAAACAAATAAAGTTGTGGAAAAATAAAATTACCAATTTTGGAATAGTGAAACGCTTTTATAAATTAAAAAAAAAATCTTCCTGACAAGAATGCATCATTCATAGTTGAGCGGCTATCTTGGAAATATCTCCAATCAGCATCCAAATCAGTGTAAACAAACTTCGTAATTTGTTTCGAGTTTTCATTGTGTTTAACTAACCTAAAGAGGTTTGGTATGCTTCAAATAAGGCTATAAAAGGGTTGATATTCCGTAAACAAATGCGGAGGGGGACATTTTACATTACATAACCAAAAAAAAAAAAAAATTGATTTGTAGCACGGTTTGGGAAACCACCCGGGGTAAGCGAACCACTGTAACGACAGAACCGGTTGATTTTTGTTGTATGGGAGAGACTTTTTCTTTTCATTTGAAATCAACAATTCTGATTATAATACATTCGTTGTGACTCATTAATAATAAACTTCGTTTGGCGCACTCACTTATATTCTGTATAGAGACTTGTTAAACGACTTATATAGTAACTCTCTATGCGTGTATGCCCGTCTGACTCTCTGTCTGCGTGTCATGTCTAGTTTTTCTTCACACGGACATGTTCGATTCAAAATTTATAGACCAATCAGGTTTGCTCCTCTCTCTCTCTCTCTCTCGTTTCACATCTCTCTCTCTCTCTCTCTCTCTCTCTCTCTCTCTCTCTCTCTCTCTCTCTCTCTCTCTCTCTCTCTAAGTGCATTTAATACTCACGTATTTTCTAAATAGTGACTTCTATGTTTATCTTCAAATCAATAATCTTGAGAAAGTTTTAAAATAAAGACGAATATTTAAACAATTTTTTGATTTTCCTTTTCCATATATATATATATATATATATATATATATATATATATATATATATATATATATATATATATATATATTAG
>OY744539.1:8782606-8805106 GCA_963556195.1 Sepiola atlantica | reverse complement strand
TATCTATTTATTATTTTTAACTCGTGAATTGATCGAAGTGAGGATAGAACCTTTCATTGCAATCACTATTATTTATAGTACTTTTAAAACCGTTTAAGCGTTTGAATGCTTAAATGGCGAAAGAGACAGAGAGGGGGGAGAAATGAGAGGGAGAAAGAGAGAGAGACAGAGAGGGAGAAAGGGAGAGAGAGAAAGCGCGTTCTTGACAAGTGAAATAACTTCTTTGTTATTTTATTTTCATGAGAATCGCTCCAGACAGGGCATGACGCCACTTGATGTAAGGAGCTAACAAGAACGAAAGATAATTATTGCAAAGACAGAAGATGCCTATTGACCTTAGTCTTGAAAAGACCAAAGCTATAGGTAGGAGGAAAACAGTCAGCAGGAAAAGAGTTGACAAGCCTACAGTTCTTGGACAGAAGCTACTGGAATCGGAAGCTGTATTACAATGAGGTATGACAACAGCGAATTGATGGAGACCACTAGACCAACGAGTCGAACGAGTCAAAGGCAGCAGGGAATAGATCAGACAATTCTGAAGAACACATGCCATAATAGTATCTATAGAAAAGACTGAGACTAGCAACATCACGTCCGTGTGATATATATATCTATATATATATATATATATATAGAGAGAGAGAGAGAGAGAGAGAGAGTGGGAGAGAGAGAGAGAGTGAGAGAGAGGGGGAGAGAGGGGGATGGGTTGGTGCAGAGAAGCAGAAAGGCTGGGGCCAATCAAAAGTACAGATACGTTTCTGAACTTTATCAAGAACCTGTAAATGGGACAGATATTTCCTTGTATAGAAGATAGAGAAAGTCTAGACGAAGAACCCATCCAATATGGCAGATTGAAGAGAGAGAAAAATTGAAAACGAAGAAACAGACGAAGAATTTTGTTTACGTTTTGTCGCCCCCCCCCCCCTCCATTCTTATATTGCTTGGTGTTGTTATTTTTTTTCTTCAGTTTGTCAGCTTCTTAAAAAAGGGGAAATGATGATGAATTTTCTTGTGAAATAAACACGATACTCTTCATCGTTTTGTCATTTCGCCCCCACTGACCTACATAAACGGAAACACGCACGTGCGATTGCGTCGTCGCATAAGAAGTAATGTGAGGGAGAAACAACTGGAATAATGGCGGTTGCACATCGCATCAGCGTGCATATTTATGTCTAACTTTCACGCACGAGCTTGGGTATGCGTTGTCCGTACGAGTCGAGGATACGTCCTCGACATTCAGTCCATCAGTGGCTAGCAACAAAGCGTTGTATCTGTTCTGGTGCTACGCTTAGTCTATTCTGTCCTCGGTCAGTGAAAGAGAAATCCTTCTAGACTGAAGCAATTTAATTTTTTGTTCCAATCCAGAGTGCCCCTATTTGGGGTATCTGGATTAACCCCCACATTAAAAACCGACCTTGTGTCTGACATTACCCTCGTGGGGAGCCAAGAAAAAAAGGAGCAGTGGCTTTTTTTGCTGTTTGGCTGAGAGGTATGGTTTTGCTCAGTCGTAGGAGGTCCACCTTTAGAGGTTTGGCATTCGCATGGACTGTTAGACCATCTCCTTGCTCGCATATCAAATTGAGCAGGGCTAGAGAGAAGACGTCTTTCTTCGCTGGTACTTAGAAGGACTCTGTGACTGTCGCGTTAATCCCAACGACGACGTGTTCACGTGTGTATGTATGTGAGAATTTTAAGTAGTGGTGTGTGTGTGCTTGTTTGCGTGCCTGTTATGGTTTGTATGCATGAATTTATAGTCTGTTATACATGTGCAGCTTTCGCCTAAAATTCTCACATACATACACACGTCGAACAACGTTAACATGCAAGCATACACATATATAACTATCTCATAAACTCACTATACTATATACAGACACACAATTTACAGATGAACATACTTACACAAGTAACAGATATAAACGGATGCTGCAATAGCGATTATCCCACTTCCATACAATTCAACATATACTCACTTACATAATATAATAATGTTTGCCATAAGAAAGCCTCAATTAGTAATAATGATCAGTGGGTGAAAAAAAAAATTCCACGGGTTCATTTAATGTGGCGATGGGCCATTGGATTCAGCAGAGACGTCTAATTTATTAAGACTCTTTATTCTGTATAAGCTAACCGAATTTAGAGTGATTTACGTTAAGGATATAGAACTGTATAGGGATGATGGTCTATTGATAGTTAGAAACTCTACTAATCTTAAAGCTGCAAATATTAAAAGATTTATACGCAAAACCATGAAAAAATTTGGACTTAAAGTTGATATCACAGCAGGAATTAAGTTCACTAACTTCTTAGAGATTACGTTTAACCTCACCCAAAATACATATAATCCATATATGAAAGACATTTTACTCGGCATACGTGAATCCTAACTCAAAGCACCCGTTTCTATTATTAAACATATTTTAATATCAATTAACAATAGAATAAAAAATAATTCCTGTACTGAAGCAATATTTAATAACAATAGTCACACATACAATAACGCTTTACAACAGTGGCTATATAAACACAAAAATAGAACATAGTAACAGAAATAATAGGAGCATAAGAAGAAAAAAAATAAGAACCGGGAGTTTATTTGGTTTACTCTCCTCCATATAATCTGCTTGTTAAATCTAAAATTGAGCTTGCGGTTTTTTGGTGTTGTTTTCTCTATTTGGGAAATTTCGATCCATTATCTAGGTTTATCTAGACTAGCTCTGTGAGCACCGGGTTTGAACCTATCGTTAGAGGAGCTGATTCGGGATCCGAGTGTGGTTTTGTTTGGGGGATTCCTTTTTTTGAATTTGGCACATTCTTCATGTGATTTTTTGGCATTTGTGTTACTTCAATTTACAAAACTTTTAGCGGGACTCAGTCTGGAACTTCATCGTATTTTTCTCCTGTGTTTTTGATGTAATGTGTTTTTCATAATTCCACCATATATACTACTATTCTCTGATGATTGACAAGGTTGTATGAAAAAAAATTGTCCAGATTTGCCATCAAACACGTGTAAGACAAAATGAATATTAAATCAGAAAAAATAATATTTTTGGGTGTAAAATGAAAGAAGCTTTCATCGAAATACGGAAATAAAATGATTGTAAGAACTAATAAAAATTATAGTTTGGGATTGATTTCCCATGATAATTAGAATGCAAAATTTATATATATATATATATATATATATATATATGTATATATATATATATATATATATATATATATATATATATATATATATATATATATATATATATATATATATATATATATATATATATGTATGTACGAATATAGAGTTATTTCCTGTTTTTAAGATGGCGGCCATTTGAAAATAATATTACCCTGAAAAATATTTTTGGGAGAGAAACTGACTTCACTTTACATATATGGTATGTGTGCGTGTTGCGTTGTGTGTGTTGTGTGCGTATGTGCGTGTATATACATGCGGGTTGTGTGTAGTGTTCTGTGTACGTGTGTGTATGTGTGTGTGTTGTAAGTACGCGTATGGTGTGTGTATGGCTGTACATTGTGTGTGTTTGTTGTGTGTTCTGTGTGTACGTTGTGTTCTGTGTGTTTTGTGGGTGTGTTGAGTGGGGGGGGGGGGGCTCTGCGTGTTTGTGTGTGTTCGTTGTGTGTGCGTAAAAATGTAAAAGTTACGAAAGAAAAAGAAAATCGTGGAAGAGAGAGAGAGAGAGAGAGAGAGAGAGAGGGGTGAGTAAGAAAATACTAGTCTATTTGTTTCGTTCACGACGATGAGTAATCGATACGAGGTCAAGTTAAGTGTAAGGCCTAACACGTACGCGTGTGGGAAAATACAACAATTGTATAATCGAACAGAGGTTTATAAAGGTCACGATTTAAAAAAAAATCAGTACAAAAATGTCTGCTTCAATTCCTTGTTCTAGAAACCACTTATCGTTTATTATTCCGGTAACATTCGAAAGAAATTTTTAAAAAATGACTTTAGACGACGATTTAAAAAAAAAACATAAAAATAAAATGACCCTTCTGTTGCTTAGAGACTCTTGATTGGAACATACCAGTCGAGGATCCGTTCTCGACAATCAGTCCGACAGAAACTGGGCCATTTCGGTGGCCTTTTATCTGCCAGGCTGAGGTATTGTCCTGGGTATTGTTCTGGGTATTCTTAAAAGGTTCACCCCCGTAGGTCTTGCCTCCCCTCTTCGGGTTGAGTAAGTTTATTACTTACTGCCTGAGGCGCTCCGACCAGGGAATGCCGACGGGGCTGCACAGGAAATTTTTAATAGGGCAGATAGTTCATCTTTAGGGGCGCTGGCTTGATTCTCCCCACCTTCCAGCCTTGTGCCACATCTTCCTGCGGTGGGGGTGAAGTAAATACCCAGTCTGTAAGATACTATTCTGTACTTCTGTCAATACACAATATTGTAAACATACCACCGTGTTGTCTTATTTATTATCGGCCCTTCAAGGTCAACAACACCATCTCTATCTATAAGTAGCAATCTTTTGATTAATCTATCTATATCTATCTATCTATCAAATAAGTAGCACTAAGGGGCCCATTTTTCTTTATCCCAACAGATTATCCGGACGGCGGCAGCCCATCACATAAACAAGTCCAGGAACAGAATGGCAGTAAAGCCAGATCTGAGGTGTGCTCTGTCAACAACGGTAGCATGCATAGACAAGCTGGTCACTGGTGTGGAACGCCAGCCATTTCACTGACGCTGTTTATAGTGTATGACAGATAACCAATAAATAAGGTTTTGTTCAACGGATGGTTTCACATTATTTTTAATTATGTTTGTTTGCTACTGCATGTTCACAGCTTTGCTTGAATTGACTATTCTGAAAAGGGGTCGTCGGGTCATATTGGTTGCTTATAAACGAAAAAAGTTGAAAACCATCGATCTTGTGTAATACCCACGAATAGGGAAAGACTTCAGAAGAAAACATCGAGGAAAATCTGGAGTGGAGCCCCTAAAGCAGCTCAGCGTTGCCTGCAACTCCGTTCTACCAGCTCCTGTGTCGGCGTCGGTGCCAAACTGTAATAGCTTTACTCCTCCTTTGGATCCATCAGCCACGGGGGGGGGGGGGCATATAACGTGGGCAACACACACACATATATATATATATATATATATATATATATATATATATATATATATATATATATAATGACTTCACTGCATCCTGGGCAACGTCAGGTAGGTACAGTTAGTAACATATATAAATATATGTGAACGTTTATATGACGTTTCGGCATAATATATAACTTCTTCAGATATACGAATACTAAAACAAAAACGATATTTTCGTATCGGGGATGGTCTTAAAAATGAACAAGGAAAGATAATTGATGATAGGGTAAAAAAAAAAAGAAAGAGAAAGGAAGAGGGAAGATAAGAAAAAAGGTGAATGAAAAAGGAGGAAAAACGAACATATTTAAGTTAATATAAACTTTAGGGAATCTCAATAAAATGCCTCTCGGCACTATTTAAAATCACCGGTCCATCGCCTTAAACCATTAAATTCAGTGTTTGTTTTTTGTTTTGTTTTTGTTTTTACAGAAATATGGTAAATTTAAATGTAATGTGAACAAACATCTTGCTGCCCAGCTCCCCACTGAGGCTGCCCCCCCCTCCCACTCAAATATGTGTAATTTAATAAAATTATTTTTTTACTAGCGTTATTGTCTACGCTCGTTGGAGTTGACTCAACATAGTTGACTCAATATGTTTACACACTTCTATTGCAAACCGTTGTGATGCGATACAATATGTTTACACACTTCTATTGCAAACCGTTGTGATGCGATACAATATGTTTACACACTTCTATTGCAAACCGTTGTGATGCGATACAATATGTTTACACACTTCTATTGCAAACCGTTGTGATGCGATACAATATGTTTACACACTTCTATTGCAAACCGTTGTGATGCGATACAATATGTTTACACACTTCTATTGCAAACCGTTGTGATGCGATACAATATGTTTACACACTTCTATTGCAAACCGTTGTGATGCGATACAATATGTTTACACACTTCTATTGCAAACCGTTGTGATGCGATACAATATGTTTACACACTTCTATTGCAAACCGTTGTGATGCGATACAATATAGAGACACATAAATTTGCGGATCAGTAAAAGAGTGAAAGGTTTGTAGATCTAAAGTCAGTCAAGTCAGTTTTATCTAAACTGTATGCGAAATAGAGTTACATTTTCTTTGTGTATGTGTGTAAATCGGAACCGGCTGCTACTGCCTATAACCGTGCTATGCGCGTGCGTGTGTGGTCGTATACATGACCGCCGTTATTGCTGCTGATGATGTTAATATTTTTTAGCCCCAAATTATTGCAATTGTCTTCAGTTCCAGAATAAATTTTGATCAGTTCACACGTGCTTTGATCTTTTCCTTTATTTGATCTAATAAACAACTACAAATAACTATATATATATATATATATATATATATATATATATATATATATATATATATATATATATATATATATAGATATATATATAGATATATATATAAAAATATGATAAGAATCTTTCCAAATATGATCTGAGGTTAAGATCGGATTCTAACTCTGCCTGATGAGATCTCAGTTTATAGTAACTGTTGATCGATAACATCGACATGCCAGTGTCGCAGATTTTGTACATGTCTGTGTAATTAAAAATTATCATATATAAAGCTCTATTTTGATATTGAGCACTCTTTATAAACCTGGTTGAAATTCTTTGGATTACCACCCTGTGGATGTTTTTACCTGGATTATTACCATTATATATATATATATATATATATATATATATATATATATATATATATATATATATATATATATATATAAATACTAGCAAATATATTCTCCTTTTGGTCGCATATTTTTGCTAGGCTTAGAGTATGATATCATGATGAACGAACTACATACACTGATGAGGTAATGACTGAGACGATGATATCATGAAGACCCCCCCCCCCCCAAAGAAAAATAGGAGTTAACGCTTTGGAGCATGATATCATGACAACAGAATATATAGTACACTTGCCCTCCCCCCCCCCCCACACACACACACACAAAACGGAGATGGTAATCCTGGGAGGATGGTATCGTGAGGAAAAGAAGAAAGATGAGGTTATGTCTGTGAGGAATGTATCATGCCTACACAGAATTAAATAAGCATAAACCGTTTTGATGTTAATATAATTAGGATAGGCGGAAAAAATTTCACATATTAGATAACATTATAAACAATGGCAAGTTTCGTTATCCGCGTGAAAATTGGGCGGAAAATAATAGTCGCCATCTTTATAAACAAATAGAAATATACTGGCTAAAGAAGAACGATATCTTCCTTTCATAATTTTTTGTGTTTATAAATTTGAATTATCGTTCTTCCTTAGCTAGACTTTTTCTCGACTTGTATAGATGACGACTATATTTTTCCGACCTAATTTTTTATTTCGGCGTTTCACGTGTACAGTGAAATTTGGCATAAAAAAAAGAAACATGGTTTCAGTTTTTAAAGAAAAAGAAGTTGTTTATGACTAATTCCGAAACCTACTCTACTCTAAGGAATTTACGTGACTGAAATCAGAATTAACCTCAAATAAAAGAAGAAAGGCCAGCATGGCTATTTTTTATTTCTATTTCATGGCTGTTTCTTAATTTTTGATGTTAATATAATTAGGATAGATGGAAAAAAAAACTTTCGCATTTATCCATTCATATATATATATATATATATATATATATATATATATATATATATATTATAGTAAGCAAACAATAGGACTATAGAAAGAGAGAAGTAGGGGGCCATGTCGCTCTACTGTAATTGTTCATTTTTCTTATGACGTCAAGATACGCCCGCTTCCGCTTTGTTCTTTTATTACTTCCGTTATTTACACGTCTGAGGAACATTCGGGATTTTGATGACATATGGACTCCAGTGCAAGATATGTCTCCACCACCACCACCACGACAACCGCACAGACACACTCACACACACACACACACACACACTCACACCCTCTAAAAGGACAAACATCTTGTTTTCCTAAAGCGACAAGTGACAAAGTCACATCTTCAAGGAAGTAAAACTGACAGCTTGAATGCTTGTATCCTCACGTTTCCTTTACCCATTTTCTATTGTGTGTGTGACATCAGTTTGTTATGTAATCCACTGTGCACGGTTATCCTCTATATCTCTGTTTAAATGGTTGGCGTCAATCTTTAGTTACGTCATCCAATTTGCACGATTAACCCTTCCAAACGATGACATCATCCAGATAGAGTGTTAGGTACCTTAAATCAGGATACGTTGTTTCTAAATCTGTCCTTGAAGCTACATTCTGTAGCAAATAATATGGTTATAACATAATCAAAATAATCGGCTTAAATGTTCGGAACAGCCTAGGGAGCTAATGTGTAGTATACCAATATTAGAAAGAGTCTTGTTTAACTGTTATAGATTCTTTACGGGGATATCGCTGGAATTTTTTTATCGGGGGAGGTGAAGACGTATTCTTCCGATGAGAGTTGCGTCTCCTAAACTCGAATTTTCGCAGGCTGACATTATTCTGAATAGGTGCACACGTAGTTTTAAGAAATAATTAAAATAAATATTCTTTATTTAAATAATAATGAACTAATGTTTAAATGTTATCCATTAGTAGGTAACGGTACCAGGCGGGAAAAGGATTAAAATACATTTGGTTTTAAAAAATATTAAAAGATACTAAAACAACTTTAGCTGACATCTATTAGTTTCGTATCCCGATATTTTAATTAATACTTCCAAGGTAAATTGCGAAAAGTGTATAAGAAGATTTATCTACAAGTTAAGAAAAGTGTTTTACTTTAAAAAAAAGCTGTTAATGTCTTATAGCCGGGTTAAATAAGGAAAAACAATCTCACCAAATGGAGTACATCTTTTTTATTTACTCCACGCTTAGTTTCGTATTCAAATGATTTGAATAGATACTCCTAATTAAAATGACGTAAATTATATAGTGAGTTAATTAAAGTATTTTATCAGTACACAATAATTATCATTTAGCCAGTTTGAAATATTGATATACAGATAAAGATTTCCGATCGAAGGGTAAGCTTATTTGTATTAGCTCTGTATTGAATTTTTCAAGATGGCTGCGCGCCTCGTTGATAGGAACCGTAAGAGAAATATACTGTGAACTTATTATCGGTTTTTGGGCGTTTGTTTTTCATATCACACCACAATATATAATTTTGAAATTTAGAACTTTTTGTCCTTTCTGAAGACATCCAATATTAACATACTAATGTCGGTTGGTGAACGAAACAAATTCATAAAAAATAAATGCACCAAGTATTGACTGTTTTGAAAATGATTTGTGAGATAAAAAAAAATCTTGGCCTTTGGAATCTAATAACATATTGTTTACTTATATATGCTTTGTGTTTGCAAGTTGACAATCATTGAGCTTACAATTGGAAGAGTTTGGTATTCATAAAGTATGTAAGGTATATGCTAAAACATATATTTTCGAACTCATATATATATATATATATATATATATATATATATATATATATATATATATATATATATATATATATATATATATATATATATATATGAAGCAATCCAACAAAAGATACAAGCGTCAACTAATATCTTATAATTAGTGAAACATCCGGATAAAAAAACTGAAGCTCAATATACTGGATAGAGCATTAATATTATAATATAAAATGAAGTAATAAGGTGTCAATCAAATTTTATTAGAATTCAAAGTTCATGCAAAGCATCCTTAAGTCCTTAGCTCATGAGTTTTCAAAGATATATTTTTCGCTCTTCTGGCTAGATGTGATGGGAGTCCGTCTTATTTTGCTCAATTCGGATCTAGCGGGTTTTCTAATTAAACAACGAATTTGGATTTGATTAGAGTTGCACATGTTGGGATCTCGGAACTTTGATTGGACTTTTTGTATTATTTTGATTGATTTATTTATCATTAACATTGTAATATGGACACATTTCGCGACTGGATAACTTTGCCGGCCCCCTCAATTTCACATATTTGGACTGCTGTTTGTATCTTGGAGTAATGTCCTTCCTGATTATGCTCCTCAACTTGTATGACCTGGATGGACTGTATGGATTCAACAAAAGTATGTTTTTGGATTGATATGTTTGATGTTATGTATTTTTATATATTTGTGTATATAATTTTTATATATTTTCAAAGCGTAATTTTATTGCCTGTAGTAGTATTACTGCGGTAATGGTCCTCTGAAGAGAAGAATTATCTTTGAAAACTCATGAGCTAAGGACTTAAGGATGCTTTGCATGAACTTTGAATTCTAATAAAATTTGATTGACACCTTATTTTATTACTTCATTTTATATTATAATATATATATATATATATATATATATATATATATAATTTTGTTTAGGAAATCGATAAGGATGCCATTTTTTTATACAATAAATCAAATATTTTGATCGTGACCGATATTTTTTATATGAAACTGAGAATCGGACATTGTTATTATTTTTTCTCAACGCCGACACTTTACCAGCGAACCGACAACGGTCAGCGTCACTCTTGTTGTAATTGAAGACGGGTTAATGTCAAGATTAAGTGATGGTGGTGGTAGCACAACACAGTGGTGGTGGTGGTGGTGGTGGTGGTGTAGATAGGCGCTTGATTACGCGTATAAGTATTAAAAATGTGGTTTTCCACATTGAAGGCATCGTAAAAATGAAATACAATTTTGTTTAGAAATCGATAAGATTTATTTATTTTTTTATACAATGAATCAAATATTTTGATCGTGATCGATATTTTTTATATGAAACTGAGAATCCGACATTGTTATTATTTTTTTTTCTCACCGCCGACACGTTGTCAGCGATAAAAAAAAAATCGTTGTGTACTGGTCAAGACTGTACCACAAGATGTGGCATTCCCGAGTCATCGGCACCACTAAAATGTGATATCCTGGTCGCGGCGCCACTAAAATATAGCATCTCTGTGTCATCAACCAGTTGAAACAAAAAAAAATCAACACCTCTGTCTGTTGGATAATTATTTGGTAAAGAAAAATAACTTGTTCGGTTACACGACGGGGTAATTTCACACTTGTAACTCCTAACTCTGTGTTTCGGACCGGCAAAATCTTAACACGTACTGGGCGATCTTGATTTGGCGATATCAATCCTAAGTCCGGGAGTCCGTCGCTTAACGACGTGGATTCTGGTGACGAGCAAAATAGAGTCTCCGAAGCTTTTTACACTTCGCTTTATATTAGAATTAGACGAGCATGACTTCGCCTGTATTTCACTAGAATTAATTCAGGGGTTGGAGCTTGGTAGACCATGTTAGATTAGAGACTCTTTTTTGGACTCTGTCTAAGACGAAGAGACTAGCGGTTGGTGCACCAGCCCAGGTGTGGCAACAATATTCCATGCATAGGCGAATGGTTGTTTTTTTTTTTAGAGATATAGGCTACTGGCAGGTGCGAGAAGTTTTCTAGTCTGATAGAGGGGGGTAACCTTCTTTGCAGCAGACTTGGTAGTATCTTCTATGTATTTGTTCTAATTCATGTTACCTGTGAATGTTAGGCTGAAGAGTTTGAATGTTGGACTCTCGGGTAGGATGTTATTAGTCATGGCAATCGTTGGTTGAAAAGTGTTCTTATAGTGGTTAAAGGAAAGGAGCTTTGTCTTAGTCGCATTAAATGTAACCATCTATTGGTTTGATTGCATTGAAATATGAATGCATTTATGTAGTAAATATCTTTGTGTATATAAAACCAATTATAAGATATATATATATATATATATATATATATATATATATATATATATATATATATATATATATATATATATATATATAATGAAGAAGAATCGAAAGGAATTAGAGAAGCAAAAGTCAAATCATAATTCAATTCAATAGCTCAGAGCAAAAAAGTCCATCTCATTCTCTCCGCTGGACTTTTCGACACCGGACTTTTTAGCAATCGGACATTTGCTTGCATTCGGGCAGAATTTTGCCCTGTGTTTCTTCCCCCTACAACTTTTATTTTATTTTTTCAAATTTTAAATCTTGGCCTTTGCCAACTTATCTATCCCAGCGACTTCCTCTGATGATAAGATTTTGATCTTTGAAAAGCCTGGCTTAAGGAAAATTTAACTTGAATAAATTGCCTTTTTTGCGGAATATACCTTGCTCTGAGCTATTGAATTGAATTATGATTTGACTTTTGCTTCTCTAATTCCTTTCCATTCTTCTTCATTCTACTTGCTCTATCCTGGATATTGAGCTATATACTCTTCACAATAGGTTTCACTTTTCCTAAAAGTTCGCTTTTAGTACACCACTTTATATATATATATATATATATATATATATATATATATATATATATATATATATATATATATATATATATATATAGATAGATAGAGAGAGAGAGAGAGAGAGAGAGAGAGAAAGAGAGAGAATAGAAGGACAGAAAGTGAAGAGGTGTTTTTGATTCCCTCTGTCGTCTAAAATTCAAAATAATCTCGTCAGTTTTCTGCTCAAAGAATTGCGTTTAAAATGTCAAGAGTCTGAATATATTATTTTTGTTGTTCTTCTTATACCCTTTCTGTTCGTAATTTTCTTTGATCTGATTTTTATTTATTATATTTCATTTGATGTTTATCTTTAAGCGAACGAAATCCACGAGAGAAACGTACAAAGTGACAGTTTCTGTTTGATATATACAGGGGTAATAACAACGTTTCACAAAAACGGATACAGTTCTTTTCCGCCTTTAATCTTAAATCACTTAGGTCCGTAAAGCCCCGTTTGCTTTTTGATATATATATATATATATATATATATATATATATATATATATATATATATATATATATATATATATATATATATATATATATATATATATATATAGTGATTGTATTGTTATTTTTTCCTAGATGGTAATCCAATGAAACCCCAGTGTTTATAAAATAGTGCTCAATAACAGGCACAGCTGATTTATAGTACAAATTCCTTTATTTATACAAACATCATTGGCTACATGTTTGTATAAAAGGAATTTATACTATATATAAAAAATGGAACTAATATTCCAACGTAATGGAAAATGAAAAAAAGGAAAACCAAAAATAGTATTTATGTATTTGTCAACGTTCGTCTTTATTTCAAAACTTCCTTGGGATGGTTGGTCTAAAGAAATAACACACAAGTACAAATATTTGAAAAAGTTGCAGTAGGAGGAGAAAAGCTTAAAAAGCCGCTTATGAAAAGATAAATTATGAGCTACAAATAGATGGTAGCAGTCGGAGAAATTGAGTTAACTGCGGAAAATTTGTGTGGGGGGAATGTTAGCGGTCGCAGTTATTAAAATCATTAGGGAGGGGGGAAAGTGCCTGATGTAAACCCAAAAGGGTCACTTATGAAAAGATAAATTATATGCCTAAAAAGATGGTAGCAGAAGGAAAAAATAAGTTAGTTGTGGAAGGTGTGTGGGAAAATTTGTAGCGGTCGGAGTTACTTTAACCATGAGGGATGAGGAAGAAGTGTGCGTCATGTTTGTTGAGGTCAGATAGTTGGTTATCGAAGCAGGAGAAAGTGAGGGTTAAATATCAAGGTCGCAATAAGGGGATAGTGTGGGCGGGGGAGGAGGAAAATAAGATATAGGGAGTAGAAAGGAGAACAAAAATATTATTTACTTTACGACGTCCTCGGGATGATTGACTTGAAAAAAAATAGTGTTAGAATCTTAAAAAATGTGTTTTGTTTTATTTTCGAAATAAAATATAGCTGTAGGAAATTGAAATGTGTAAAATGTTTATGAGAATGAAACGGATGTTTTTATTTATTTATATTTATTTTGTTTTTGTTATTTAATAATGTTATTATAGATATTATGTGTATGTTGGGAGTGTGGTATAAAATAGCTAGCCTGGATCTAAATTCAAGTTCTGTTCGTATATCTGATGACAATTACTGCATGGGATAGTGTATATACCTGCATTAGATGTTAGTTTTTTTTGTCTTTAATATTTGTTTTAAGTTTGTGATGTAGTTTGTATTGTCAGAATTTCTAGTTTATCTAGACTGTTGCAAATTATTGTATTATCGGAATGAGTATGTAAGAGAAAATATCTATTTATGAGAGAAGTGTCTGGTACATAAGATTTTTGTTGATTGTTTTTTTTAATATTTGTAGGGTTTTTTCTTTGTATTTAATATGAAATATGTGGGGTATTGCCATTTTTTAATGAATTTGTGATGTATTTGAATTATTCGTCTAGATATTGTGGACTACAGATTCTGAAAGAACATAGGATAAAACAATTATCATTCCTGCTTTTATTTTGTTGTTATAGTGTGAATAAAATTGTATATAGTCATTTTTGTGAATAGTTTTGCGATGCACTTTAAATGATAAGTTATGGTTGGATATTATTATAAGTGTATCTAAAATGGTATCGAGTTACTTTTCTCTGTTTCATAAATAAATTTTATTGAGGGTTCGATTGTGTTTAATTTGTTTTTGAGATTTTCAATTTGTGTCTTCGGGTAGAAAAATAAGAATGTTGTAAATATATCTAAAGTATTCAGTGTTTGGAGGTAATCTAAATTTCAAAGGGCCAGATTTACTCATTTTAAGAATAGACAGGCTAGTACTCCACTCAGAGGGTTGCCCATCTATTTGTAGCTCATAATTTATCTTTTATAAGCGATCCTTTGAGCTTTTCTCCTCCTACTGCTACTGTTTCAAATATCTATACCTGTGTGTTATTTTTTCTGACCAACTATCATGACGAAGTCTTGAAATAAAGACGAAACGTTGATGAATACATAAATAATATTTTTGGTTTTCCGTTTTTAATTTTTCTTATATATATATATATATATATATATATATATATATATATATATATATAGTGAAAAGAAAAGGGAAATAAAGATATACAATATATCTTTTAAATATTACAACCTACACTCTGACTGAAGTAATTCTAAAACGATGGCTTTCGATACACGAGTTTTTTTTTAACTTTTCCAAATAATCGCAATTTCCATCAGGACGGATTTTTTCGTTCCATTGTTCTGAAGCCTTCTCTCTACTACTGTAAATTTCTTTTTACTAACTTATTGATCGAATATCTTCTGACGAGAAAATTACATCTTCTAAAAGCCATCACTTATATATATATATATATATATATATATATATATATATATATATATATATATATATATATATATATATATATATATATATATATATATATATATATATGCCGGGATGCATTGAAGTCATTTTAGTTTTTAAACTTTTATTTAAAAGAAATAAAATCTTAGTTTTTTGGTACACAACGCATATTATATTCTTCAAGTAAAATATGAATCCCGCCTTGTTGATTTTATTTTAAACTGTTTCATGTTATCAGTCGTTTGCTTTGGACTAAATATTATGTTTTGATAAATTGTAGCTATTAACGTCATTATATTGTCAATAACATGGTACGACGATAACAAATAGAAAATGCAATTTGGGTCGTACTTTAACATGACTTGACTTGACTTGGTCCCTTAACCCCCTCCTGGGTCGTAGGGGCGCTGCACCAATGAACTCCACACCAGCTGTCTCCACTTCTGACGGTCATGGGTAATGGACTGGGTTGTAGCGAAGTTGTAGCCCGTCCACTCTTTGATGTTGTCCGTCCATCTTTTGTGTTGTCTACCTCTCCTTCTCTTGCCTTGCACTGCTCCCTGCAGGATGGTTTTGGAGAGACCACTGCCCCTTGTCACGTGACCATACCATCCAAGCTTTCTTTTTCTTACAGTTGTCAGCAAATCTTCGTAGTTGTTCAGATTTGCGTTGATGAGCGCGCGAACTTCTTCGTTTGTGACACGGTCTGAGTACGAGATGCCAATCACTCTTCTGTAGCATCTCATTTCTACCGTTTGGATTTTTCTTTGGAGCTCGGCTGTCAAGGTCCATGACTCGCATGCATACAAAAAGATGGATAATACTAGTGTATGCAGCAGCTTCAGTTTGCAACGGAGACTAATGTTTCCGTCTTTCCAGATTGATTTCAGTTTTGCAAGTGCTGCTGCCGTTTGTGCTGCTCTTGCCAGGATTTCAGTCTTGGATCCTTTGTTGCTGAGTATAGCGCCAAGGTATTTGAACTGGTTTACGGTTTCCAGTTCTTGGCCGTTGGCTGTTATCGTTGTTGATAATGGTTGTCCACTATTCGTCATCAGCTTCGTTTTTTCAGCATTGATCTCCATTCCGTACCTCGTGGATGTTCTGTCGAGGCGGCTCACTAGATTAGAAAGTTCTGTTTGATTTCCGGCAAGTCCATCAATGTCATCGGCGAATCTGAGATTTGTGATGGTTCGTCCACCAATGCTGACTGTGCCCACGTGATCATCAAGGGCATCTGACATGATTCGTTCAAGGAGGATGTTGAAGAGTGTTGGCGACAACAGACAGCCCTGGCGAACACCAACCGCAGTGTGAAACCAATCCCCCACTGAACCCTGAACGAGAACTGCACTTGTGGCTTTAGTATACAACTCCTGTATTATTTTGATCATTTTTTTACCCATGTTGTATTTCTTCATTGTTGACCACAGTGCGTCATGCCAGACCCTGTCGAAGGCTTTCCTGAAATCAACAAATACATGATATAATTCTTGTTGTTTTTGTCTGTACTTCTCGCTCAGAACTCGTAGATTGAAGATTTGTTCTGTGGTGCTTCTACCCCTACGGAATCCAGCTTGTTCTTCAGCGATGATCTCTTCTGCTTGTGGTCTAAGTCTGTTCAAAATGACCCTCAGCATTACCTTGCTGGCATGGCTGATAAGGTCCTGTAATTTTGACACAGCTGTAGGTTACATTTCTTGGTAAGCGTGATGATGATTGACTGTGTCCAAGTTGACGGCCACTCTCCAGTCTGCCAGATTTTGTTGCAAATTTGTGTTAGGATATCGGTTACTGTTGTTCCTCCCTTCTTAATCATTTCGGCTGGGATGTTGTCTACTCCTGCTGCTTTTCCCGTTTTCAATGATTTAATAGCATGTACTACTTCTTCCCGTAGTATTGGGTGGTCATCACTGTTCGTTGACTCCTGACTGGTTAGAACACTGATATCACCGTTGTTCTGGTGGTTGTACAGCTCTGAGCAGTATTCTGTCCACCTGTTCAGGATGCATTGATTTTCTGTTAGGCATCGGCCCTCTTTGTCGTGGATAGTGTTGGCTCTTGATGGTTTCTGCTTCGTCGGGTCTTTCACTATTTGGAAAGCGTTCTTGCTTTTGTTGTTGTTTAGGTTCTTTTCGACTGAAATGCATTGCTCCCTAGCTGTATGGGTGGACGGGTGTCACTGGTCCTCACTCATCCCTAAATCTCTCACGTGCTGGCTCCAAGTGCCATACCCCGGTAAACCGCTTCAGCTGGCGGGCTAAACGACGTGAGGGGGTGATGTCGATACAACATCAATGGGCGGATGAACCACTTTAAGGTCAACGGCCAGGGCGGAAGAGACTCATCGCGAGTCCAACGGCCATATATCCGGGGCCAGGGCGAACCCTCATATCACGAGGGACTTCGACCGGGGCTAGCAGTCTGGAGAGGGATGGGCGTCGCTAGACTACATTTGCCCAAGACACACTGCATGGAAAAAAATGAACATAATACAAAAATCCATACCGGCTCGGCCGTCGCACGGGTTAACAAGGGTCGCGCCCCCCGTCTCGCATCAGGGCGATGGTGAAAAGTGTGCTACTGATGCAACAACGAGAACAACGAAAATAAGAGGAAGAGACAATGTCAGTATAGCCACATGGAATGTCAGAACGCTTGCCCAAACAGGAAAACTGCAAGAACTCATAAATGGGCTGAAGGGTTACACATGGCATGTTGTCGGACTATGCGAAGTCAGATGGAAGAATATCGGTGAACACCTTACAGATGATCACCACATGCTGTACTACAGCGGTGAAGTGGATAAGCACATGAACGGAGTAGGCTTTCTCGTCAATAAAGCCGTCAAAGACTCAGTACTCAACATCACAATAGTACAAGCCTACGCACCGACAACTGAGTACAGCGACGACCAGGTGGAGGAATTTTACGCTCAACTACAGGAAACCATCGACAAGATGGATAAGAATGACATTCTCATCATTCAGGGAGACTGGAACGCCAAAGTGGGTGCAGATGCACTCGAAGATTGGAAAAACTACTGCGGCCCCTCCTGCAACGCAACAACCAACGAGCGCGGTTTGCGCCTACTGGAATTTGCTAGCTACAACGACATGGTGCTGGCAAACACTCTTGGTGAGCACAAGGCTTCAAGACGATGGACGTGGCATGCCCCCAACGGATCACATCACCAGCTTGATTATATCATGGTACAGAGACGGTTCAGATCGGGAATCAACAGAGCCAGGTCAAGAGCATTTCCAGGAGCGGATATGGGAAGTGATCATGACCTAGTGATACTGAACTTCAAGGTACGACTAAAGAAGCTCAATAGGCCAACGAACACTAGATTAAAGTTCAATTTAGACAGACTGAAAGATCCCGACATACTCGAAACCTTTCAAGCAACAATTGGCGGTAAATTTGCTGCTCTCCTCAAGCTTGAAGAAGATACGCAAGCACTGACCACCAAATTCAACAAAGTGATGACCGAAACGGCGAACGAAGTCTTGGGGAAACAGCGCCGGAAAACTTAACCATGGGTCACAGACGAAATCCTCGATATGTGCGACTCTAGGAGAGAGCTCAAGAAAACCAAGAATTCTGAAGAAGGAGTGATAGCATACAGAAAGATCAACAAGCAAATTCGGAAAGGAATGAGAGAGGCAAAGGAAGACTGGATAGACAAACAATGCAGACTTTAACATATGACAAGGTAAATACAAATTGGTGTATATATATATATATATATATATATATATATATATATATATATATATATATATATATAATATTTATAAATAAACGCAATCTTCAGTGCAGGAAGTTAATTCTCAACGGTCGGCGGGCTCGAACTCCGATCACAAATCGCCACTGATTCGCAGTCAAGAGCGTTAACCCCATAGGGAATTAGCATATAATTAAAGAGGAATTTAACTTTGTAAATAGCGAGTAATTTACACGAGCAGTTAAAGTGATCAACAAACTTTTTGTTTGGATCTTGCATGAAGCTATTTGTACTGTTTGTTATTAAACTCACTCAGAGTGCCCGGCCTTTGGTGAAGGGGGCTTATAATAATATTTATAAATAAATATTAATTATATATATATATATATATATATATATATATATATATATATATATATATATATATACACACACATATATATATATATATATATATATATATATATATATATATATATATATATATATATATATATATATGTATATATATAAATATGGGGGCGTGGGGGCGCGCGCGCGTGTGTGTGCGCGTGTGTGCACGTGTTATTTTATTGTTATATGAAATTAAATTTCGTTGTTAAGATTTGGGAGTTGCTTCTCTGCATTGTAGTTATTTCCGTTTAATTTTTAATTATCTTATAAGCAAATATGGCAGTTTTACGTGTTTTTATCTTCGTGTTTAGATTTTTAATATATATTTTGTTGGAAAATTGACTTTAATAATTGATTGTATTTATCGAGGTATTCGTTAAGAATACTTTTCTTGTGGTGTTGTTCTGTTTTCGGTAGAATTTGAGACTTGTTGGACATATATATCAAAGATGCTTTCGTAAGGCACTTAATAAAGTTCTGATTTGAAAAGTTATATCCTAATTTTTATAATTCATTGTATGACTTAAAATAAACACTGCATGTTAACAGTTGTAAACAACCATAATACCTTTGTATATGATCTTTATTCGAAACTTAATTTTAAAAATATTTTGAATCTTCAAAATCTATATCTCGTTCTGTCTATTTGTCTGTGTTTCTCTCTCTCTCTCTCTCTCTCTCTCTCTCTCTCTATATATATATATATATATATATATATATATATATATATATATATATATATATATATAAATTCCCGAAACAGTTTTTCATGGTAAACAACTGATGATCCCTTAAAATAGTGTTAGAAATAAACTAATATAATAACTGTAAAAAATAAATTGACTTACATGAGTGATTTTCCACTGGAAGACTTGGGACTATAAGTTTTTTTGTTTTTTTTTGTTTTTTTTAAATATAGTTTTAATGGTTGAGAAACTTCCGAGACTATATATATATATATATATATTGATGTCAATTGTGCTTTCCTATCAACTCCTGCGTGGGATCTGCCTACCTCCCGGGGTTGAAATGCGTACGTTCAAAGATTGTTAAAGAGAAAACAAGAACGTGTATTCTTAAGATGCGTCCATTCAATCTTCGCGTTTACTGATGAAAATTCCATTTCAAACTGATGTGACCGGCCGACAGACTGACCAACATAGCCTCTTATATGCATACCTGGACGCATCGAAAAATGTTATTTCCAAATCGAGCGTTGCATAACAAAAACATCGCTATCGTGACAGAGCGACGAACAAACAGATCATTTTTCATGGACGTCACTCCAGACAAAACATGGAACCACTTGATGTAAGGAGCTAAAAAAAATACTACTTCAAGGTCAAAAACTAGCCAACGGTAAGTGTTAGATGAATAGATTCCGACCCAGAAAACAGCCATTCTTCCCCCTTTGCTCATGCAATGTGAGGACTAAAGGACAAAATAAGGGAAGCGAGAGTTACGAGGCTGTCGAAAGTTATCCCAAGGCCCACGTTCTACTCTCCTCATTCTATGCGGACGTATCTAAAAATATAACGTGTTTAATAAAAGTGGCGGGAAAATACTTTGAAAAAGCTTATGCGTGACAGACAGTGCATCTGATAACGATGCGTTTGTGAACATGTTTTATACTAATTGGTCACCTCTTATCAAACCGGGGCGCCACTCGAGGATAAGGGTTAAAGAGATTGTCAGTTTAATGATGATCGACGCCACGAGAGAATTGGAAACAATGGGTGGTATGTACAGAAGAATACGGCCCAACCAGTATTTGTTTACATTAGACTTGAAGACGGCCATGTTGTAGTCAGTTGAGAAGCATCCTCGTGGTATTTGGGGAAGCTCTAGGAAATAAACTTTGTTAATGGGAGTTCTGTTTGGTTTTTGGTACAGGGAGAGTGAAACAAACGTTCTTTGCTCTACGAATTATCAACCCTCATCTAAAAAATTCCGAAGTATCATTGTGAAATGTTTATCTATATTTTTCACTTGCGTCACTTTTCTCAATTTATCCACTCGAGTCATTTTACCTGTGCCATTTTTACCGTGCCATTTCTTCCGGTGTCATTTTTTTACCGAAATTCGTCCTTATGGTATATAGATTTTTGTTTTGCTGATAGTTTAAAAACAATAAATATTTATCATTTTACCATTAGTACTAGCAATAGAAAATTAAGTTTTAAACAAAAATCGTTTTGGGAATCGGAAGTTTTTCCGATTCCGATGCCCCCAAACGTTCTGATTGCTTCCATTCCCGATTCCGATTAATCGTCCCGACACTAAATGAAAGACAATATGTACGCTCACACAAAAAAATATAAAAAATCATATTTGATCGACGAGGATGAGATTCGAACTCACGCGGGGAGACCCCAATGGATTAGCAGTCCATCGCCTTAACCACTCGGCCACCTCGTCATATATTGACATCTCTGATATTGTTTATCTAATGTGTAAGATTTACTTTTCTCGGTTATGATAATGGTGCAGTGAATAAAAGCTATGACTATCAAAAAAGCGCCCGGGTTTCAATTTCAGCTTGAAACATTTGCATGCCCACTGAAGAGCCATGATACAACGAAACAGTCTCTCTATATGGCGCGCCCATGAGAGAAAGAAAGAGAGAGAGAGAGAGAGAGAGAGAGAGGAGGAAGAGAGAAGGACTGTTTCTTTGTATTATAACTGAGATTGGAACAGTCTCTCTCACTCTCTCGCTATATAAAGCGACTGTTTCGTCGTATCATATATACGAGGATAAAATACACGATATATAATAAGATAAAATCTAGTGGGTACAGAATGTATTAAAGACAGAGAGGAAAACAATTAAACACAAGAACAAATAAAAATGAATCAAACGAAAAATTTGACCGGTTTCGTTCGGATCAACGAACGTTTCAAGCGTATCAGACAATACATACAACATATATATATATATATTTATTTATTTTTTGGTACAGAAAAATTAGTACAACATTAGTACCGTCGGTTTCAAGCTCAGAAGGACAGAGACATCTTCAATTACAAAAACAAGGCAAACACGGCCCTTGCGACCCGGATATGACAACTTAAAGATGAAAATACACCCTTTACCAGCAAATGGAAAGTTATAGAGAGAAAACGATAT
>OY744539.1:8637606-8777606 GCA_963556195.1 Sepiola atlantica | reverse complement strand
AAAGAATAATAAACATGTTTTTACCGAGTACACCTTGCATTGAACAATCGAAGTTGAAATAGATTTGTCATTCGTACATATTTATCCCTCTTCTTTCATTTATCTTTATATATATATATATATATATATATATATATATATATATATAGTAAATTATGAAAATATATTTATGTCAATTAAGCTACACAGAGTCTTCAACGTTTCATCCCTGAAGGGAATCGTTAGCCTGGCGATTCCTTACGGGGATGAAACACGGAAGCCTTTGTATAGCTTAATTGCCATAAATATATTTTTATAACTTACTACCGAGCCTTACTCACGTATTGAGCACTGTTGAAGTAAATACTGAAAATCGATGCATAAAATAGTATATCTCCGTATAACATTTTATCTGGATACATGAAACAATAATATATATATATATATATATATATATATATATATATATATATATATATATATATATATATATATGAATATTATTGGCTACACATGTACATACATGTCTAGGCGGTGATTCATTCAACGTCCAGAATCGTATGGTGGTATTAACTAGACTGAAAAGAAGTGAATGAATTAATTACATTCTAGCAGAAAGTTTGGTTGGAGATGACGGAGGGGTGGGATAGAGAGAGAAAAGTAAATGGGAGAAAGGGATATATACTTACACGCACATCTACACATATACGTTTAATTACCTACTAGACACGATCCTCGAAATGAAACAAAACGAGAAAAATGAGGCGTAAAAGAAATAATTTCACAACGAGATTTGAATTCACGTAGGGGAGACTTAACCACTGCGACACCTCGTCACATTGTTTAACACATTATTCGCCAGCAATATCTTGATTTTCTCATTAAAACTGGTCACCGGCTAATTTCACTCAATTTTCATTGTTGTATTAAAAGCGTTTTATAAGACACAAAACAAAATATTTAACGACGAGGATGAGATTCGAACTCACACCAGTTAGGCCATACAACAGTAAAGCGAATGGCAAATCAGAATCAGCAGTTGAAAACTGCAAAGACTTTGTTCCGGAAAGCCAGGGAGGATAGGGCTGATTCATATTTAGCAATACTGGATCACAGAAACACACCAGCTCAAGGTCTCCTGACGCCAGCACTGAAGCTGATGTCAAAGAGAACAAAAACACTTTCTTTTTTGTTGAAGCCGGAAATCCACAATAACTTTTAAAAAGCGGTAAAGAATGATAACATGAGGCAGGATAGGTACTTCAATAAGAAGGTGAAATGCTTTCAACTTTTACGACCGGGAGATGTGGTACGGGTCAAACCTCATGTGAAAAGGGCATAAGGAGTGGAAAAAAGTGACTGTGTTGGAAAAGCTGGATGCCAGATCATATCACATTGATGTTGAAGGGGAAATACGTTGACGGAATAGAATAAACCTGAGGAAAACAGAAGCACCCGCAATAGCATCAAGGAGTATCCAGCTCTATCAAGAAAATAGTGAGGACACCAGCAATCACGGCATCGGGCAAAGAGGTGACCACTATTCCACAAATGTATCAAGATGATAGTATAACGAGAGAGAGGGATGGTCCCAGAACAAACTCCAAAACACCTCCAGATGAGATTTTTTCTTTATTTCTGCTGTAACATCTTTAGCATCTATGGATCAGTAAAAAAAAAAAAAAAGAGGAGGGGCAACGTTACACGAGTAGATTTACCCTCCATCAATATTTAATACATCGAATGAATAGATAACCTTTACGCTATTCGTGCAGCCTTCTATCAATGAAAACAATTTGTTGCGCGTGGTTCTTCATGTGAAAGGGTTCCCTCGTCTTGACCTATGCAAAATATCTCAATTGACAAATCGCTTTTCTGATACCGAACACAAAAACATACACGAAGTTTTATTTTAAAAGAAAAATAATCGACGAGGATGAGATTCGAACTCACGCGGGGAAACTCCATCGGCCACTTCGTCAGATTCCTAGGAAACGTTGGTAAATCAATTTCTAGTGTCCTACCTTCGCGAGGACTTGGTGTAACACTCTCTCAAGCTTTACGTCAGGGTGTGTATCTTCAGCTTTCCGGCCGAACGCACACAGAGGATATCGTCGACCCCCCCCCCCACCGGCTCAACCGAGGAGGTGGGGGAGGCAAAAGTCAAAAAGTAGGTAATCTCTTTTAATTCTTACCACGAATAACGACTTATTCCGTCAAACACACACCAACCTTTGGTCGGGGGACCCCACATGGGTTTAACCCTTTGTCCAAGAACAACCCTCGGCCATAACTGGTGACTCTCCGACGTTTAACACGCTAACTAAATCCTTCTGATAACATACAATCTTACGATACAATAAAAAATAAATAAATAAAACCATTTTAAAACTTAAAAACAGACAAATAAATTTAAATAATAATCTAATTTAGCGAAGGAAGCTTAGAACTAAGTAAAACTAAAAACAAATCAACAGTTCGAAAATAAGTATTATGCGGCAACAAAGTACAAAAAAATACATACACACACAAATATGCGAGCTTGTGACAAAACAACAAAAAATCATATACGAAGAGAATATATTAAAAAAAGAAAATACGAGTTAACAAACAAACAAAAAATAATAATTACAAAAACAAAGACGAGGCTTCACGCACAAAAAAAAATCCTTTCACGAAACAAAACAAAAAATCCTTTTTAACTAAAAAAAATCCTTTCATGAAACAAAAAATCCTTTTCACGAAACAAAGAAAAATAAATAAATCATTTCACGAAACAAAAAATCCTTTTTACGAGACAAAAAAAAATCTTCTTTCAGGAAACAAATCTTTAACGAAACAAAAAAATCCTTTCACTAAACAAAAAAAGTTCTTTTCACGAAACAAAAAGAAACAAGTATCCAATAAAACAAGAATCTCCTTCCAAAAACTCTACCTACGTGGCGTAAATATACTGAACAAAAAAATCCCGCCAAACGACACTCTGTGACAAAAGCCATACACAAAAAAATGGAGCTACGAAATCACATCAGGAGTAGGCAAATACAAAAAATATATATTTTAAAGAAAAATAAACGACGTCAGCCCGACAACCAATAATAATCTTATCAGACGAGGAACAAAGGAAGCAACAAAAGGCGCCAAACGTTGAATCCTCCCAATTCAAATCCAACTCTGTGCGAGACATCTACAACCTGAGAAAATTTTAATCAGCTCAAGAATACTTGCACAGACGCACACATTTCAACAAGGCGTCGAAAGTGAATCCTTAACAGTCAATACCCGGCTTCATGCTAGAGACATTTCTTTCACCTGACATTTCTTCAGCCCAAGAATCTCTTGTATGAACGCTAAGTTCCAGCAAGAAAAAAATAAATACACACTCAAAAGCAAGAACTACCAATAATTACCCGCTTCGCAGGGCAGAAAAAAAACCAATGAACCCAAACATTTAAATTTCGCCCGCGAACGTTAATTCCTTGCTGGAACAACCACAAAACCACAGCTTCATCCTAACAGAATGAACGCTAAATCCTCGCCGAGAACGATTATTAAAAAAATAAGTTTTTAATACAATTGGCAAAACGCCAAACTCGAACACACAAAATGATGGAACGATTCTGCGCGAAAATAGTAAAATGGCGACAACTATTTAAAAAAGTTTTCTCATATGCTATTTCTTGTACGAATTACAAAAAAAAAATGTCTAAGTCGGTATGTTTACTACTACAAAAAGGGAAGACAAGTTTACAGCAGATTTATCAACTCCGTTCTGGCCGGGAAAGTTATGTGACAGACGCCACAACCAGCCAGGGGATATTTGTTGCGACTCCTTTCTTTCTTTGTTTACTCAGCCCTTCTTCGTCACTGAGGTAGAGAAGAGGGAGTGATCTCGTGAAAGCACGTTGGCTGAAGATTCCAGCCAATCAGGAACCAACAGGTCAGCTTGACCACGCGCGATTTGACTCCTTATAAAACAAGTCACGTACCCTCTTTTCTCTCTCTTTTTCTTCCACTTTCCGGTCGAACGCACACAGAGGAGATCGTCGACAACACCCCCACCCCACCGACTCGACCGAGGAGGTGGGGGAGGCAAAAGTCAAAAAGTAGGTAATCTCTTTTAATTCCTACCACGAATAACGAACAATTGCCACAAAAATCACTTTACATCAAACACGCTCGCATATATACATTCGAACAAACATGAACTTAAACAATCCGAACATTTCACCCATACAAACGGAACTTTTCACGCCTTAAAAATATGAACTCTGTAACTGATAGCCATACAAAATGTCTTAGTCAAATAATTTTTTTGTTTTAATATAAATGTTTTACTCTTAGTTGTTGATTTTTACAAAATACCATTCATGTGTGTAGCTTTATTATTCCTTCGCTTTCTTTCTTATATAATTTTAGATATTATAATAATGTTTGCTTTCTTCCCTTTGTTTGTTTTATTGTGTTAATTATATCCACACGTGGGAATGACATGCTGCTATAAAAGCATCTATCCCACAACCTTTGATCGGGGGACCCCACATGGGTTTAACTTCTTGTCCAAGAAAATAACCCCCACCATAACACTAGATTGGGACCATTAGGCAATATCAGGCACAGTATGTAGAAAGATGGCGCCGTTCCCCGCGAAGAGGAAGTGTGTGTCTTGCGTCAGGCGGAATTTCTATGAACGGATTTTCTTTGCGAGGGCTTCCCGTCTGTGGAACACCATACCACGTTACTTCTTCCCTATAGATTACGACAGGGTCGTCTTCAAATCCAATCTCAACAAATACTTGTCATAAATCGTCCTCAAATGTAATCAAACTTAGTTCAGTCATTAATCATTTTCAATCCCTTGATAATATTTTTCATTTTTTAAATAACAATCATTCACACTCATTAATCTTTATCCTCGAGTAGTTTTCGGCCTTGATAAGTGGTGACTCATTAGGAAAATAAAAAATGCATTCATTGCTGACGGGGTCAGGGTGTACATTAATACCTTTCCCAACCGTATTTTATTTTTAAATATTAGACAATATTAGATCGTATGTACAGGTCTCACACGCATGCGCACGCGCATGCGCACGCGCATGCGCAACCGCAAAAAAAAAATGAATCGACGAGGATGAGACTCAGACTCACCCGGGAGGGGGGAGTACCTCAATATTAGGGTAGGTCGATTTTACACTTTTTTTTAAATATTAAAAAAAGGCACGTTCCGAAAGTTGTATATAGACCTATTAAATACTCATGCAAAAAATTAGATCAAAAACTTTAGCGGTTTTTTGAGCGTTTGGTATCAAAGATCGTAGACAAGAATATACTGAAAATTCCTCGTTTTTGCAAGATTTGCTTGAATATTGGTGTGAAAACCAAATAATTTTAGCATTTAAAAGCAGGGAATGTCCTTTTATTTTATAAAAATGATATGAATTAAAGAAATCTTCAAATTGAAAATTTGCCCCCCCCCTCATTTTCAGTATCTGCTTTTGTAAACTACCTTTTAACGTTATGAATTAAACAGTAATATTTGAATACCTAAAAAAATGATTTTTTCTGTTATTAGTGAAAATATAACAAGCAAAGAAATAAGGAAAAACCTAACACTATTTTAATGAAGCTTAATATAGAGAGTCAAATTGCTCCATATAAGACCCCTTAGACAAAAATGCTGGTCTCAATTTCTGACTCAAAACTTTGGCTGTAATGTGTTGATGCCTTGCTTCAAAACCATATACAGTTTGTGAAGCTTCTGTTATTAACTTAACTGCCCGTTCCACACCCTGAGAATGTGAGGGCAAATCTGGCAAGTCAAGCTTGGTTCCATTCATCAACGATTCTCGAAGTTCAGATTCAGTAAAATCTTCCGTCATTGGTGGTTCAAAAATGCCGCATAATTTTAAATCTATTAATTGTGTCCAATGTGTGGCATTAAAATTAATAGGTAGTATTCTTTTTAATCTTTTTCTGGTTGACTCCTCACTCCTGAAAGAACAAACTAATTAATTGAATTATTAAAAAATTCCAATCTGTACTGCTTTAATAATTATGGTGAAATTAGATAAAATCTTTAAAAATCATTCTATAAATTGGAATAAATAATTGAGTCAGAGATATATGAATAAATATTACTTACCTAATGGCCAAAATTCTTTTTAAAGCTTCTTCTCTTACTTCAATCTCCTCAGATTTAACCATGGAATATAGAAAGTTATCAGGCAGTAAACAAAATGTATTACCTTGTATATTTCTAAATGTGATATCTTGGATTTCCTGAGGCTTCTCCTTAATCCTCTGGGTCATATTAAAAATGTGCACTTACTGATTGTGGAATTTACTATTTCTTTTAATTTCAAACCAAAAAGTGGCATACACATTTACAATAAAATTTACTACATAGTGTAGTTTTGTTGTGTGCCTTTGTGGGTATGCACCACGAGTCCATAAACACATAAGCCTGATGGCCAAAGTTAACTATCTTGCTTGGTTTAAAGGACCAATTTTCCAGGAGGCATATCTAGAGTCAACCTTACCTCTAGAAATACCTACTGTGTATTCATAAAGGAGTCTTTGGTCAGAACTAAGATCATGTATTTCATCAATTTTAAAAATTGACTCTAGAGGATTGCTAATAGTGGAAAATGATATTTGGGGTAAATCATATCAATCATTTGAGCATAATTTCCCCAGAGGGCTACTGAATGTTGTAGGGCCCTTTGCGCAACCATCTATGTTTTTAAAAAGGGCTCTGAAAGGTAGTTCATTATGATGCAAAGAGCAACCAATTGTGTGAAGAGTTTTAAAAAGTTTTTTTTCTAAAATTGCAACCATTCCACCATCGCAACTTGTGTTGGTATTAGTGTTGTCAACAAGTATAGCCTTGATACTGTTCTCACTGTGGAATTCATGCAAAACATCCACCACTTGATCTGCATGAACAGCACCTGTTGCACCACTATTCGGAAGAACTCTATGTGTCAGATATTTACTTTCACATGGTGTTTCTTTTGTAAAAGTTAAATGGTGTTCTGGTCCCTTAGTTTTTTTCATAATTCTCTGTCTATTTTCATCCACAATTTCCTTATACATCAATGTGTCCTTATCCATTCTCCCATCAACTCCAATACATATATTTTAGGTGGGGTAAAAACTCCTGGCTGAAATAGTTTTATTTATCTACCTCCAACAAGGTAAGATGTGACACAAGGTCAGGAAAGTGGGATTAGATAACCCTGCGCTATAGAGGTGAGCACTCTGGCCATTAAAAAATTGACTGGGCAGCCCCGTCGGCATTCCCCTGTAGGGGCGCCTCAGACAGTTAGCAATAAACTTACTCCTCCCCAAAGAGGAAAGGCAAAGCCTGGGAGGATGCACCTCCTAGAATTGCACAGGACGGACAAGCCCCAATAGACGGGCGTAAATCCAGACCCAAAGGCCCGGACGATACCGGTTTATTTGGTGGGGTAAAAACCCCTGGCTGAACTAGATTTTATTTATCTACCCCCAACAAGGTAAGATTGACAAAAGGTCAGGAAAGTGGGATGAGAAAGCCAGTGCTCGAGAGGGGAGCACTCTGGCCATTTAAAAATTGCCTGGGCAGCTTCGTCGGCATTCCCCGGTAGGGCCGCCTCAGACAGTAAGCAATAAACTTACTCCTCCCCAAAGAGGGAAGGCAAAAGCTGGGAGATGCACCTCCTAGAACTGCACAGGACGGACAAGCCCCAATAGACGGGCGTGAATCCTATATTTACTCCTCAAGGGAGTTAGGCACAAGGCCAGTTTTATCTTACTCCCACAGGTAAGATGTGACCCAGGATCGGGGTCGAGCAAGTGGGGTTAAAAGCCAGCGCTCGAGAGGTGAGCACTCCAGACCCAAAGGCCCGGACGATACCGGTTTATTTGGTGGGGTAAAACCCCCTGGCTGAACTAGTTTTTATTTATCTAACTCCCACAAGGTAAGGTGTGACAAAAGGTCGGGAAAGTGGGATTAGATAAGCCAGCGCTCGACAATTCAATATATATGTGTGATAATTAAACAGACAATCAACACGGGAAGTCAAATTCGCCCGATGAATTTTCAACCGGTGAATACCATAAAAAATATCCAATAAATAAAACGCCTATGTAAACAAATAATTATTTATATATAACATTAAATATCATAGTGTTTTATTCCTTTTTAATTTGAATATGTACATTTAATTTCTTAAGAAAAATAATAATAAACTTTAAAATATTTATTATTAAGTAATGTATTACTTTTTTTTGTTAAAACCCGGGTTTAATTTAAGGCGACACATCTGCCGGTGAAATCTCGGCAGTGAGAAAAAATCTCGATTTATTTGATCTTAAAGTTGCAATGCTCAAATAAATACAAAATTTTGAAGAAAAATATTTCTTGTGGTAACTTTTGACATTATTTGGCAACTTTCTTCGAGTGCGATAATTTACAGTTTCAAAATCGACCTCCCCTACTCAATATGTGCAGATTCATACCATTTCTAACTTTATTTCTTTTATTTATATGTAAGGTTAGTGGAAAAGAACCCAAGCGAAGTACTCGATTACTAAGAAAAATTAAAAAATAAGAGCGTAATATTTATTAATATATGTATTACAGAAGGTCAGAACAACATCGGTACCGTCGGTTTCAAGTCCTAACAAGGGGGACCTATAATAGGCCTCTCTACAGCCTCTGTTTATTTCGGTTTCCATAAACAGAGGCTGAAATGAGGCCTATTATAGGTTCGATTTGTTGGGATTTGAAACCGATGGTACCGATGTTGTTCTGATCTTCTGTGATAGGTATATTAATAAAAATGTATTTATTTTATATTAGAAAGACAATATGAGATCAGACATCTATACTCTCTCACACGAAAACAGAAATGAATAAAATTTGTTCGACGAGGATGAGATTCGAACTCACGCGGGGAGACCCCAATGGATTAGCAGTCCATCGCCTTAACCACTCGGCCACCTCGTCTACCGATTCTCGATACCGATTCGTGTCACTGTACATATTATTTAGGTTAATAGTAAGCTTTATCTTCTTTTTTTGTGATGATGGCGCAGTGGTGAAAAGCTGGAACCGTTGAAATAAACGCTTGACTTCAACCTCAGTTTGGATCACTTAAATGTCTAGTCACACTCAAGAACTGTGATACAACGAAACAGTCTGTCTGTCTAGCTGTTTGTCTGTCTGTCTCTCTCTCTCTCTCCCTCTCTCTCTCTTTCTCTCTCTCTCTCTCTCTCTCTCTCAACCATCCCTACCTTCGGTTTCTGAAGCATGCAGTCGAAATTAGTAACGGTTAATATTATAGTGTGGTAAACCTTACTATTGGCGGCAAAAATTATTTTAACGGAAATACAGTTGATTGGGAAATTTGTCAAAAACAATTTATTTTGTTTACCTACTCACTTGCGTTAAATATTTCTTTAAATATATTATTTAATAGAAGTTATAAGCATTTTAAATACTGTTAACATTGGTTCTAAGCAAAGTAGCTATCTTGTTTAGGAACTTATTTACGTTAGGGACCTTACTTTCTTTGGCTAAACAGAGAGACTGTTTTGTTGTATCACTGCTCCTCAGTACGGCTAGACATGTGTTTCAAGCTGGGATTGAAACTAGATCCATTATTCGTCAGTCCGAGCCTTTATCCATTGCACTATCGTCACAAGTTCAAAAAGTAAATATTAGTGTTTTTATAAGTAATTTCAGTAGTGTCAAACTGACGAGGTGGCCGAGTGGTTAAGGCGATGGACTGCTAATCCATTGGGGTCTCCGCGCGTGAGTTCGAATCTCATCCTCGTCGACCTACTTTTTATTCTTTTTTTTTGTAAGAGTACAGACGAAATAGTATCGTGTCTTAAATATTTGGAAAATATATGAATCTACAACCACAACCCCCACACCACATCCACCAAGAATGGCAAAATAGTTCATTTTTCGAAACAATAAATAGAGTTTTCGGGTCGCCCTTGACTACGGTCGACCATTTAACAAGGAGTAAGTGTTTGTTTGTTTTTTGCAGGAGACCATAAGTGACTGGAAGACTTCTGAATTTCGGAAAAGAATGACCCGCATCATGATGATTTGCGCCGGATTCAAAGCAGCTCACTGCTATTTGAAAACATGGACCCCCACCCCCCATCACAGCTTCGCGGAAGACGATTCTTGACAACGAGAAGGTGCACTACCCCAGTGAGTGGAGAATCATAAAGTGTACAGGTTCGACGGGCCGTATACTTATCCAGTAATGAAGATGCCCTTAGCAAGTACTTCAGTATAACCTGCAAAACAACACACGTTATGACACAACAAAACAATCGACAAAACGCGGAGTTTAGTTCTCAATCATGTGGCGAAGTTCTCCGAAGTACTCACATAGATGGGTGGATGATTAATGCACTTTGCTGGGTTTTTTTTCTCTTTTGCAAAGCAGGAACATTTTCAGTGCATGCCAATATGAAGGTAATAATATTAGATCATTAACTTTAGTCAAAGTTGCGCGGAAAATGCTGACATCTGTTAATTTGTAGCAGTTTACCACGGGCCGGCACACAGTCCCCATATTGTTTAACTATCAATGACTTTTTAGTTGCCCGCTGATTTGTTCAAGCAATCTACTTTTTCCTTGGCTTGACCAATCAGTGGCCTTCTCTGAGGCGAATATGACTTTCACACCTGTGTACAGACACATACTCTTACTATAAGAACTCTTTTCTCCCCCCCCTATTTCGGGACTTTCATTTAACCACGTGAACTTTCTCACGTTTCCTCTTCGTCCATTTTCATGAACAAATTTGTAGCAGTTACCTCCTCCTTTCAAAACATAACTACACAGGTTTGCCGGTAGGTGTCGCTTTTTCACCGACAGGTGGCACTGTAAAGCGACACCAGAGTTATCTGCCCTTCTGACTATAAAAACCGTTGCAAACGGAAAATCCATCTCTTCTTCACCGACCAGCCTCGGCAGAACAACGCTGGCACCAGCGCTCCGTTTCACTCGGTTTTTCCTACTCAATTGACCTCGGCAGAACGACGCTAATACACTAGTGCTTCGTCTCACGCTTTTCTCTTCACATGACATCGGCATAACAACTACCAACACACGTGGTCAAACAACGGTAAGAGTTCTCAACTCATTTTCTTTGTGTACGGCTTTCAAAGACTTTCCTCTCGCCGGATTCATTTCTTCTTATACCTTTTTCAAGAACTGTTTTTCCATCGACACACATGCATACATCACACGCTTCATCATTCCACGTACACACACGTTCAATAAACCTTATTTGAACTACTTCATTTTTGTTTATTAATTATTACTCTGTCTTTGCATGCAACATTGCTTGATTTACTGAACACGCTTATAATCGGGGGAACATCACCCTCGATCCAAACAAATTCATTCACTAACACCGTTTCTCTTTCATTTCCCCATTTTAATCACATATTCACGAAGACGACCAATAAAGTTGTTTTATGTATTAGAAATAGACTTCGTATCCTCTTTCTATACTGGTGACCCCGGCGTGATTCGCCTAAGAGAAAGCCACTGATAGGTCAAGCCAAGAAAGAGGTAGATTGCTTGAACGAATCAGCGGGCAGCTAAGAAGTCATTGCGGCTGTGTGGCAACTTGTAGCAAACTACTACAAAATAAGGTACAGGATTACCAGGTCTTCCAATCTTATATATTTATTGGCCAACTGCGTGAACGAAAACACACAAGCCGCGCAGCCTAAAAAGCAATTAGCTAAAATGGTTTTCAAAGCTAATAGGTCTGGCACTTTCTACAGCCTCTGTTTATTTCTGTTTCCAATAAAAAGAGGCTGAAATGAGTCCGGTAAAGAAGCCTATTATAGGTCCGCTTTGTTAGGATTTGAAACCGATGGTAACGATGTTGTTCTGATTTTCTGTAATACGTATATTAATAAAAATGTATTTATTTTATATTAGAAAGACAATGAGATCAGACATCTGTACTCTCTCACGCGAAAAAAGAAATGAATAAAATTTGCTCGACGAGGATGAGATTCGAACTCACGCGGGGAGACCCCAATGGATTAGCAGTCCATCGCCTTAACCACTCGGCCACCTCGTCTACCGATTCTCGCAATTCTCTTGTCACTGCACATATTATTTAGGTTAATAGTAAGCTTTATTTTCTTTTTTTGTGATGATGGCGCAGTTGTTAAAAGTTGGAACCGTTGAAATAAACGCTTGACTTCAATCTCAGTTTGGATCACTTAAATGTCTAGTCACACTCAAGAAGTGTGATACAACGAAACAGTCTGTCTGTCTATCTGTTTGTCTGTCTGTCTCTCTCTCTCCCTCCCTCTCTCTCTCTCTCTCTTTCTCTCTCTCTCTCTCTCTCTCTCTCTCTCTCTCTCTCTCAGCCATCCCTACCTTCGGTTTCTGAAGCATGCAGTCGAAATTAGTAACGGTTAATATTATAGTGTGGTAAACCTTACTATTGGCGACAAAAATTATTTTAAAGGAAATACAGTTGATTGGGAAATTTGTCAAAAACAATTTATTTTGTTTACCTACTCACTTGCGTTAAATATTTCTTTAAATATATTATTTAATAGAAGTTATAAGCATTTTAAATACTGTTAACATTGGTTCTAAGCAAAGTAGCTATCTTGTTTAGGCACTTATTTACGTTAGGGACCTTATTTCCTTTGGCTAAACAGAGAGACTGTTTTGTTGTATCACAGCTCCCCAGTACGGCTAGACATGTAAGTGTTTCAAGCTGTGATTTAAACTAGATCCATTATTCGTCAGTCCGAGCCTTTATCCATTGCCCTATTGTCACAAGCGCAAAACTAAATATTAGTGTTGTATGCGTAATTTCAGTAGTGTCAAACTGACGAGGTGGCCGAGTGGTTAAGGCGATGGACTGCTAATCCATTGGGGTCTCCCCGCGTGAGTTCGAATCTCATCCTCGTCGACCTACTTTTCATTCTTTTTTTTTTGTAAGAGTACAGACGAAATAGTATAGTGTCTTAAAAATTTGGAAAATATATGAAGCTACAACCACAACCCCCACACCACAACCACCAAGAACAGCTAAATGGTTTATTTTTCGAAACAATAAATACAGAGTTTTCGGGTCGCCCTTGACTACGGTCGACCATTTAACAACGAGTAAGTGTTTGTTTATTTTTTTGCTGGAGACCATAAGTAACTGGAAGACTCCTGAATTTCGGAAAAGAATGACCCGCATCATGATTTGCGTCGAATTCAAAACTTCGGAATTCTTAGCTGCATCTCACTGCTATTTGAAAACATGGAACCCCCCATCACAGCTTCGCGGAAGACGATTCTTGACAACGAGAAGGTGCACTACCCCAGTGAGTGGAGAATCATAAAGTGTACAGGTTCGGCGGGCCGTATACTTATCCAGTAATGAAGATGCCCTTAGCAAGTACTTCAGTATAACCTGCAAAACAACACACGTTATGACACAGCTAAACAATCGACAAAACGCGGAGTTTAGTTCTCAATCATGTGGCGAAGTTCTCCGAAGTACTCACATAGATGGGTGGATGATTAATGCACTTTGCTGGAGTTTTTTTTTCTCTTTTGCAAAGTTGGAAAATTTTCAGTGCATGCCAATATGAAGGTAATAATATTAGATCATTAACTTTAGTCAAAATTGCGCTGTATTTCCTGCAATATTAAAAAGAAAATGCTGACATCTGTTAATTTGTAGCAGTTTGCTACCAGATGGCGCAAAGCCGCCATATTGTTTAAATATAAATGACTCTTTAGTTACCCGCTGATTTGTTCATACAATCTACTTTCTCCTTGGCTTGACCAATCAGTGTCCTTCTCTTTGCCGAATATGACTTTCACACCTGCGTACAGACACATATCCTTACTATGAGAACTCTTTTCTCTCCCCTATTTCGGGATTTGCATTTAACCACGTAAAATTTCTAACGTTTCCTCTTCGTCCATATTCATGAACGAATTCATTCACTAACACCCTTCTCTTTCATTTCATTCACGAAGGTGACCAATAAAGTTGTTTTATGTATTAGAAATAGACTTCGTCTCCTTTTTCTAGACTGGTGACCCCGGCGTGATTCGCCTGAAAGAAGACCACTGATTGGCCAAGCCAAGAAAGAAGTAGATTGCTTGAACGTGTTCGGGACCGAGTGGTCGTGTACCCGGACTATAAACGTGTACAGTAAATCAAGCAATGTTGCATGCAAAGACGGAGTAATAATTAATAAACAAAAATGAAGTAGTTCAAATAACGTTTATTGAACGTGTGTGTACGTGGAATGATGAAGTGTGTGATGTATGCATGTGTGTCGATGGAAAAACAGTTCTTGAAAAAGGTATAAGAAGAAATGAATCCGGCGAGAGGAAAAGTCTTCGGAAAGCCGTACACAAAGAAAACGAGTTGAGAACTCTTACCGTTGTTTGCCCACGTGTGTTGGTAGTTGTTATGCTGGTTGAGAAGAAAAGCGTGAGACGAAACGCTAGTGTATTAGCGTCGTTCTGCCGACCAGAGAAGAGTGAAACGGAACGCTAGTGTCAGCGTCTGCCTGTCGAAGCCCAAAGGCGAGTGAAACGGAGCGCTGGTGTCAGCGTTGTTCTCCGATGCTGGTCTGTGAAGGAGAGAGACAATTTCCGTTTTGCACCGGCTCTTATAGTCCGAAGGGCAGATAACTCTGGTGTCGCTTTACGGCGCCACCTGTCGGTGAAAAAGCGCCACCTAACGGCCAACCGGTGTAGTTATGTTTTGAAAGGAGGAGGTAACTGCTACAAACGAATCAGCGGGCAGCTAAGAAGTCATTGATATTTAAACAATATTGCGGCTGTGTGGCGACTTGTAGCAAACTACTACAAAATTAGGTACAGGATTGCCAGGTCTTCCAATCTTATATATTTATTGGCCAACTGCGTGAACGAAAACACACAAGCCGCGCCCCCTAAAAACCCCTAAAAAGAAATTAGCTAAAATGGTTTTCAAAGCTAATAGGTCTGGCACTTTCTACAGCCTCTGTTTATTTCTGTTTCCAATAAAAAGAGGCTGAAATGAGTCCGGTAAAGAAGCCTATTATAGGTCCGCTTTGTTAGGATTTGAAACCGATGGTAACGATGTTGTTCTGATTTTCTGTAATACGTATATTAATAAAAATGTATTTATTTTATATTAGAAAGACAATGAGATCAGACATCTGTACTCTCTCACGCGAAAAAAGAAATGAATAAAATTTGCTCGACGAGGATGAGATTCGAACTCACGCGGGGAGACCCCAATGGATTAGCAGTCCATCGCCTTAACCACTCGGCCACCTCGTCTACCGATTCTCGCAATTCTCTTGTCACTGCACATATTATTTAGGTTAATAGTAAGCTTTACTTTCTTTTTTTGTGATGATGGCGCAGTTGTTAAAAGTTGGAACCGTTGAAATAAACGCTTGACTTCAATCTCAGTTTGGATCACTTAAATGTCTAGTCACACTCAAGAACTGTGATACAACGAAACAGTCTGTCTGTCTATCTGTTTGTCTGTCTGTCTCTCTCTCTCCCTCCCTCTCTCTCTCTCTCTCTCTTTCTCTCTCTCTCTCTCTCTCTCTCTCTCTCTCTCTCTCTCTCTCTCTCTCTCTCAACCATCCCTACCTTCGGTTTCTGAAGCAAGCAGTCGAAATTAGTAACGGTTAATATTATAGTGTGGTAAACCTTACTATTGGCGACAAAAATTATTTTAACGGAAATACAGTTGGTTGGGAAATTTGTCAAAAACAATTTATTTTGTTTACCTACTCACTTGCGTTAAATATTTCTTTAAATATATTATTTAATAGAAGTTATAAGCATTTTAAATACTGTTAACATTGGTTCTAAGCAAAGTAGCTATCTTGTTTAGGAACTTATTTACGTTAGGGACCTTACTTCCTTTGGCTAAACAGAGAGACTGTTTTGTTGTATCACAGCTCCCCAGTACGGCTAGACATGTGTTTCAAGCTGGGATTGAAACTAGATCCATTATTCGTCAGTCCGAGCCTTTATCCATTGCCCTATTGTCACAAGCGCAAAACTAAATATTAGTGTTGTATGCGTAATTTCAGTAGTGTCAAACTGACGAGGTGGCCGAGTGGTTAAGGCGATGGACTGCTAATCCATTGGGGTCTCCCCGCGTGAGTTCGAATCTCATCCTCGTCGACCTACTTTTTATTCTTTTTTTTGTAAGAGTACAGACGAAATAGTATAGTGTCTTAAAAATTTGGAAAATATATGAAGCTACAACCACAACCCCCACACCACAACCACCAAGAACAGCAAAATGGTTTATTTTTCGAAACAATAAATACAGAGTTTTCGGGTCGCCCTTGACTACGGTCGACCATTTAACAAGGAGTAAGTGTTTGTTTATTTTTTTGCTGGAGACCATAAGTAACTGGAAGACTCCTGAATTTCGGAAAAGAATGACCCGCATCATGATGATTTGCGTCGGATTCAAAACTTCGGAATTCTTAGCTGCAGCTCACTGCTATTTGAAAACATGGACCCCCCCCCCCCATCACAGCTTCGCGGAAGACGATTCTTGACAACGAGAAGGTGCACTACCCCAGTGAGTGGAGAATCATAAAGTGTACAGGTTCGGCGGACCGTATACTTATCCAGTAATGAAGATGCCCTTAGCAAGTACTTCAGTATAACCTGCAAAACAACACACGTTATGACACAGCTAAACAATCGACAAAACGCGGAGTTTAGTTCTCAATCATGTGGCGAAGTTTTCCGAAGTACTCACATAGATGGGTGGATGATTAATGCACTTTGCTGGAGTTTTTTTTTCTCTTTTGCAGAGTTGGAAAATTTTCAGTGCATGCCAATATGAAGGTAATAATATTAGATCATTAACTTTAGTCAAAATTGCGCTGTATTTCCTGCAATATTAAAAAGAAAATGCTGACATCTGTTAATTTGTAGCAGTTTGCTACCAGATGGCGCAAAGCCGCCATATTGTTTAAATATAAATGACTCTTTAGTTACACGCTGATTTGTTCATACAATCTACTTTCTCCTTAGCTTGACCAATCAGTGTCCTTCTCTTTGCCGAATATGACTTTCAAACCTGCGTACAGACACATATCCTTACTATGAGAACTCTTTTCTCTCCCCTATTTCGGGATTTGCATTTAACCACGTAAAATTTCTAACGTTTCCTCTTCGTCCATATTCATGAACGAATTCATTCACTAACACCCTTCTCTTTCATTTCATTCACGAAGGCGACCAATAAAGTTGTTTTATGTATTAGAAATAGACTTCGTCTCCTTTTTCTAGACTGGTGACCCCGGCGTGATTCGCCTGAAAGAAAACCACTGATTGGCCAAGCCAAGAAAGAAGTAGATTGCTTGAACGAATCAGCGGGCAGCTAAGAAGTCATTGATATTTAAACAATATTGCGGCTGTGTGGCGACTTGTAGCAAACTACTACAAAATAAGGTACAGGATTGCCAGGTCTTCCAATCTTATATATTTATTGGCCAACTGCGTGAAAGAAAACACACAAGCCGCGCCCCCTAAAAACCCCTAAAAAGCAATTAGCTAAAATGGTTTTCAAAGCTAATAGGTCTGGCACTTTCTACAGCCTCTGTTTATTTCTGTTTCCATAAACAGAGGCTGAAATGAGTCCGGTAAAGAAGCCTATTATAGGTCCGCTTTGTTAGGATTTGAAACCGATGGTAACGATGTTGTTCTGATTTTCTGTAATACGTATCCTATATATCTATTGGCCAACGGCGTGAATGAAAGCACACAAGCCGCTCACCCCTAAAAAGCAATTAGCCACAGCCAGGATGAGATTCGAACTCACCGGGGAAACCCCAATGGATTAGCAGTCCATCGGCCACCTCGTCACATTGACGTTTGATTTTACTCTTGCACTAAACCTATTAACCGGCGACGTTTAATGAATCATCGTTATTGTGCCAGATGAGTTCATGAAGAGCAAAACAAAGCAGAATACGACGAGGATGAGATTCGAACTCACGCGGGGAAACCCCAATGGATTAGCAGTCCATCGCCTTAACCACTCGGCCACCTCGTCACATTGACGTTTGATTTTACTCCTGCACTAAAACTATTAACCGGCGACGTTAAATGAATCATCGTTATTGTGCCAGATGAGTTCATGAAGAGCAAAACAAAGCAGAATACGACGAGGATGAGATTCGAACTCACGCGGGGAAACCCCAATGGATTAGCAGTCCATCGCCTTAACCACTCGGCCACCTCGTCACATTGACGTTTGATTTTACTCCTGCACTAAAACTATTAACCGGCGACGTTTAATGAATCATCGTTATTGTGCCAGATGAGTTCATGAAGAGCAAAACAAAGCAGAATACGACGAGGATTAAATTCGAACTCACGCGGGGAAACCCCAATGGATTAGCAGTCCATCGCCTTAACCACTCGGCCACCTCGTCACATTGACGTTTGATTTTACTCCTGCACTAAAACTATTAACCGGCGACGTTTAATGAATCCTCGTTATTGTGCCAAATGAGTTCATGAAGAGCAAAACAAAGCAGAATACGACGAGGATGAGATTCGAACTCACGCGGGGAAACCCTAATGGATTAGCAGACCATCGCCTTAACCACTCGGCCACCTCGTCACATTGACGTTTGATTTTACTCCTGCACTAAAACTATTAACCGGCGACGTTTAATGAATCATCGTTATTGTGCCAGATGAGTTCATGAAGAGCAAAACAAAGCAGAATACGACGAGGATGACATTTGAACTCACGCGGGGAAACCCCAATGGATTAGCAGTCCATCGCCTTAACCACTCGGCCACCTCGTCACATTGACGTTTGATTTTTCTCTTGCACTAAAACTATTAACCGGCGACGTTTAATGAATCATCGTTATTGTGCCAGATGAGTTCATGAAGAGCAAAACAAAGCAGAATACGACGAGGATGAGATTCGAACTCACGCGGGGAAACCCCAATGGATTAGCAGTCCATCGCCTTAACCACTCGGCCACCTCGTCACATTGACGTTTGATTTTACTCCTGCACTAAAACTATTAACCGGCGACGTTTAATGAATCATCGTTATTGTGCCAGATGAGTTCATGAAGAGCAAAACAAAGCAGAATACGACGAGGATTAAATTCGAACTCACGCGGGGAAACCCCAATGGATTAGCAGTCCATCGCCTTAACCACTCGGCCACCTCGTCACATTGACGTTTGATTTTACTCTTGCACTAAACCTATTAACCGGCGACGTTTAATGAATCCTCGTTATTGTGCCAAATGAGTTCATGAAGAGCAAAACAAAGCAGAATACGACGAGGATGAGATTCGAACTCACGCGGGGAAACCCTAATGGATTAGCAGACCATCGCCTTAACCACTCGGCCACCTCGTCACATTGACGTTTGATTTTACTCCTGCACTAAAACTATTAACCGGCGACGTTTAATGAATCATCGTTATTGTGCCAGATGAGTTCATGAAGAGCAAAACAAAGCAGAATACGACGAGGATGACATTTGAACTCACGCGGGGAAACCCCAATGGATTAGCAGTCCATCGCCTTAACCACTCGGCCACCTCGTCACATTGACGTTTGATTTTTCTCTTGCACTAAAACTATTAACCGGCGACGTTTAATGAATCATCGTTATTGTGCCAGATGAGTTCATGAAGAGCAAACCAAAGCAGAATACGACGAGGATGAGATTCGAACTCACGCGGGGAAACCCCAATGGATTAGCAGTCTATCGCCTTAACCACTCGGCCACCTCGTCACATTGACGTTTGACTTTACTCTTGCACTAAAACTATTAACCGGCGACGTTTAATGAATCATCGTTATTGTGCCAGATGAGTTCATGAAGAGCAAAACAAAACAGAATACGACGAGGATGAGATTCGAACTCACGCGGGGAAACACCAATGGATTAGCAGTCCATCGCCTGAACCACTCGGCCACCTCGTCACATTGACGTTTGATTTTACTCTTGCACTAAAACTATTAACCGACGACGTTTAATGAATCATCGTTATTGTGCCAAATGAGTTCATGAAGAGCAAAACAAAGCAGAATACGACGAGGATGAGATTCGAACTCACGCGAGGAAACCCCAATGGATTAGCAGTCCATCGCCTTAACCACTCGGCCACCTCGTCACATTGACGTTTGATTTTTCTCTTGCACTAAAACTATTAACCGGCGACGTTAAATGAATCATCGTTATTGTGCCAGATGAGTTCATGAAGAGCAAAACAAAGCAGAATACGACGAGGATGAGATTCGAACTCACGCGGGGAAACCCCAATGGATTAGCAGTCCATCGCCTTAACCACTCGGCCACCTCGTCACATTGACGTTTGATTTTACTCTTGCACTAAAACTATTAACCGGCGACGTTAAATGAATCATCGTTATTGTGCCAGATGAGTTCATGAAGAGCAAAACAAAGCAGAATACGACGAGGATGAGATTCGAACTCACGCGGGGAAACCCCAATGGATTAGCAGTCCATCGCCTTAACCACTCGGCCACCTCGTCACATTGACGTTTGATTTTACTCTTGCACTAAACATATTAACCGGCGACGTTTAATGAATCATCGTTATTGTGCCAGATGAGTTCATGAAGAGCAAAACAAAGCAGAATACGACGAGGATGAGATTCGAACTCACGCGGGGAAACCCCAATGGATTAGCAGTCCATCGCCTTAACCACTCGGCCACCTCGTCACATTGACGTTTGATTTTTCTCTTGCACTAAAACTATTAACCGGCGACGTTAAATGAATCATCGTTATTGTGCCAGATGAGTTCATGAAGAGCAAAACAAAGCAGAATACGACGAGGATGAGATTCGAACTCACGCGGGGAAACCCCAATGGATTAGCAGTCCATCGCCTTAACCACTCGGCCACCTCGTCACATTGACGTTTGATTTTACTCTTGCACTAAAACTATTAACCGGCGACGTTAAATGAATCATCGTTATTGTGCCAGATGAGTTCATGAAGAGCAAAACAAAGCAGAATACGACGAGGATGAGATTCGAACTCACGCGGGGAAACCCCAATGGATTAGCAGTCCATCGCCTTAACCACTCGGCCACCTCGTCACATTGACGTTTGATTTTACTCTTGCACTAAAACTATCAACCGGCGACGTTTAATGAATCATCGTTATTGTGCCAAATGAGTTCATGAAGAGCAAAACAAAGCAGAATACGACGAGGATGAGAGTCGAACTCACGCGGGGAAACCCCAATGGATTAGCAGTCCATCGCCTTAACCACTCGGCCACCTCGTCACATTGACGTTTGATTTTTCTCTTGCACTAAACCTATTAACCGGCGACGTTTAATGAATCATCGTTATTGTGCCAGATGAGTTCATGAAGAGCAAAACAAAGCAGAATACGACGCGGATGAGATTCGAACTCACGCGGGGAAACCCCAATGGATTAGCAGTCCATCGCCTTAACCACTCGGCCACCTCGTCACATTGACGTTTGATTTTTCTCTTGCACTAAAACTATTAACCGGCGACGTTTAATGAATCATCGTTATTGTGCCAGATGAGTTCATGAAGAGCAAAACAAAGCAGAGTACGACGAGGATGAGATTCGAACTCCCGCGGGGAAATCCCAATGGATTAGCATTCCATCGCCTTAACCACTCGGCCACCTCGTCACATTGACGTTTGATTTTACTCTTGCACTAAAACTATTAACCGGAGACGTTTAATGAATAATCGTTATTGTGCCAAATGAGTTCATGAAGAGCAAAACAAAGCAGAATACGACGAGGATGAGATTCGCACTCACGCGGGGCAACCCCAATGGATTAGCAGTCCATCGCCTTAAACACTCGACCACTTCGTCACATTGACGTTTGATTTTTCTCTTGCACTAAAACTATTAACCGGCGACGTTTAATGAATCATCGTTATTGTGCCAAATGAGTTCATGAAGAGCAAAACAAAGCAGAATACGACGAGGATGAGATTCGCACTCACGCGGGGCAACCCCAATGAATTAGCAGTCCATCGCCTTAACCACTCGACCACTTCGTCACATTGACGTTTGATTTTTCTCTTGCACTAAAACTATTAACCGGCGACGTTTAATGAATCATCGTTATTGTGCCAGATGAGTTCATGAAGAGCAAAACAAAGCAGAATACGACGAGGATGAGATTCGAACTCACGCGGGGAAACCCCAATGGATTAGCAGTCCATCGCCTTAACCACTCGGCCACCTCGTCACATTGACGTTTGATTTTACTCTTGCACTAAACCTATTAACCGGCGACGTTTAATGAATCATCGTTATTGTGCCAGATGAGTTCATGAAGAGCAAAACAAAGCAGAATACGACGAGGATGAGATTCGAACTATCGCGGCGAAACCCCAATGTATTAGCAGTCCATCGCCTTAACCACTCGGCCACCTCGTCACATTGACGTTTGATTTTACTCCTGCACTAAAACTATTAACCGGCGACGTTAAATGAATCATCGTTATTGTGCCAAATGAGTTCATGAAGAGCAAAACAAAGCAGAATACGACGAGGATGAGATTCGAACTCACGCGGGGAAAGCCCAATGGATTAGCAGTCCATCGCCTTAACCACTCGGCCACCTCGTCACATTGACGTTTGATTTTACTCTTGCACTAAAACTATGAACCGGCGACGTTTAATGAATCATCGTTATTGTGCCAGATGAGTTCATGAAGAGCAAAACAAAGCAGAATACGACGAGGATGAGATTCAAACTAACGCGGGGAAACCCCAATGGATTAGCAGTCCATCGCCTTAACCACTCGGCCACCTCGTCACATTGACGTTTGATTTTACTCTTGCACTAAAACTATTAACCGGCGACGTTTAATGAATCATCGTTATTGTGCCAGATGAGTTCATGAAGAGCAAAACAAAGCAGAATACGACGAGGATGATATTCGAACTCACGCGGGGAAAGCCCAATGGAATAGCAGTCGATCGCCTTAACCACTCGGCCACCTCGTCACATTGACGTTTGATTTTACTCCTGCACTAAAACTATTAACCGGCGACGTTAAATGAATCATCGTTATTGTGCCAGATGAGTTCATGAAGAGCAAAACAAAGCAGAATACGACGAGGATGAGATTCGAACTCACGCGGGGAAAGCCTAATGGATTAGCAGTCGATCGCCTTAACCACTCGGCCACCTCGTCACATTGACGTTTGATTTTACTCTTGCACTAAAACTATTAACCGGCGACGTTTAATGAATCATCGTTATTGTGCCAGATGAGTTCATGAAGAGCAAAACAAAGCAGAATACGACGAGGATGATATTCGAACTCACGCGGGGAAAGCCCAATGGATTAGCAGTCCATCGCCTTAACCACTCGGCCACCTCGTCACATTGACTTTTGGTTTTACTCCTGCACTAAAACTATTAACCGGCGACGTTAAATGAATCATCGTTATTGTGCCAAATGAGTTCATGAAGAGCAAAACAAAGCAGAATACGACGAGGACGAGATTCGAACTCACGCGGGGAAAGCCCAATGGATTAGCAGTCCATCGCCTTAACCACTCGGCCACCTCGTCACATTGACGTTTGATTTTACTCTTGCACTAAAACTATTAACCGGCGACGTTAAATGAATCATCGTTATTGTGCCAAATGAGTTCATGAAGAGCAAAACAAAGCAGAATACGACGAGGATGAGATTCGAACTCACGCGGGGAAAGCCCAATGGATTAGCAGTCCATCGCCTTAACCACTCGGCCACCTCGTCACATTGACGTTTGATTTTACTCTTGCACTAAAACTATGAACCGGCGACGTTTAATGAATCATCGTTATTGTGCCAGATGAGTTCATGAAGAGCAAAACAAAGCAGAATACGACGAGGATGAGATTCGAACTCACGCGGGGAAACCCCAATGGATTAGCAGTCGATCGCCTTAACCACTCGGCCACCTCGTCACATTGACGTTTGATTTTACTCTTGCACTAAAACTATTAACCGGCGACGTTTAATGAATCATCGTTATTGTGCCAGATGAGTTCATGAAGAGCAAAACAAAGCAGAATACGACGAGGATGATATTCGAACTCACGCGGGGAAAGCCCAATGGATTAGCAGTCCATCGCCTTAACCACTCGGCCACCTCGTCACATTGACGTTTGATTTTACTCCTGCACTAAAACTATTAACCGGCGACGTTAAATGAATCATCGTTATTGTGCCAAATGAGTTCATGAAGAGCAAAACAAAGCAGAATACGACGAGGATGAGATTCGAACTCACGCGGGGAAAGCCCAATGGATTAGCAGTCCATCGCCTTAACCACTCGGCCACCTCGTCACATTGACGTTTGATTTTACTCTTGCACTAAAAGTATTAACCGGCGACGTTTAATGAATCATCGTTATTGTGCCAGATGAGTTCATGAAGAGCAAAACAAAGCAGAATACGACGAGGATGAGATTCGAACTCACGCGGGGAAAGCCCAATGGATTAGCAGTCCATCGCCTTAACCACTCGGCCACCTCGTCACATTGACGTTTGATTTTACTCTTGCACTAAAACTATGAACCGGCGACGTTTAATGAATCATCGTTATTGTGCCAGATGAGTTCATGAAGAGCAAAACAAAGCAGAATACGACGAGGATGAGATTCGAACTCACGCGGGGAAACCCCAATGGATTAGCAGTCGATCGCCTTAACCACTCGGCCACCTCGTCACATTGACGTTTGATTTTACTCTTGCACTAAAACTATTAACCGGCGACGTTTAATGAATCATCGTTATTGTGCCAGATGAGTTCATGAAGAGCAAAACAAAGCAGAATACGACGAGGATGATATTCGAACTCACGCGGGGAAAGCCCAATGGATTAGCAGTCCATCGCCTTAACCACTCGGCCACCTCGTCACATTGACGTTTGATTTTACTCCTGCACTAAAACTATTAACCGGCGACGTTAAATGAATCATCGTTATTGTGCCAGATGAGTTCATGAAGAGCAAAACAAAGCAGAATACGACGAGGATGAGATTCGAACTCACGCGGGGAAAGCCCAATGGATTAGCAGTCCATCGCCTTAACCACTCGGCCACCTCGTCACATTGACGTCTGATTTTACTCTTGCACTAAAACTATTAACCGGCGACGTTAAATGAATCATCGTTATTGTGCCAAATGAGTTCATGAAGAGCAAAACAAAGCAGAAGACGACGAGGATGAGATTCGAACTCACGCGGGGAAACCCCAATGGATTAGCAGTCCATCGCCTTAACCACTCGGCCACCTCGTCACATTGACGTCTGATTTTACTCTTGCACTAAAACTATTAACCGGCGACGTTTAATGAATCATCGTTATTGTGCCAGATTAGTTCATGAAGAGCAAAACAAAGCAGAAGACGACGAGGATTAAATTCGAACTCACGCGGGGAAACCCCAATGGATTAGCAGTCCATCGCCTTAACCACTCGGCCACCTCGTCACATTGACGTCTATTTTACTCTTGCACTAAAACTATCAACCGGCGACGTTTAATGAATCATCGTTATTGTGCCAAATGAGTTCATGAAGAGCAAAACAAAGCAGAATACGACGAGGATGAGATTCGAACTCACGCGGGGAAACCCCAATGGATTAGCAGTCCATCGCCTTAACCACTCGGCCACCTCGTCACATTGACGTTTGATTTTACTCTTGCACTAAAACTATTAACCGGCGACGTTTAATGAATCATCGTTATTGTGCCAGATGAGTTCATGAAGAGCAAAACAAAGCAGAAGACGACGAGGATGAGATTCGAACTCACGCGGGGAAACCCCAATGGATTAGCAGTCCATCGCCTTAACCACTCGGCCACCTCGTCACATTGACGTTTGATTTTACTCTTGCACTACAACTATTAACCGGCGACGTTTAATGAATCATCGTTATTGTGCCAAATGAGTTCATGAAGAGCAAAACAATGCAGAAGACGACGAGGATGAGATTCGAACTCACGCGGGGAAACCCCAATGGATTAGCAGTCCATCGCCTTAACCACTCGGCCACCTCGTCACATTGACGTTTAATTTTACTCTTGCACTAAAACTATTAACCGGCGACGTTTAATGAATCATCGTTATTGTGCCAGATGAGTTCATGAAGAGCAAAACAAAGCAGAATACGACGAGGATGAGATTCGAACTCACGCGGGGAAACCCCAATGGATTAGCAGTCCATCGCCTTAACCACTCGGCCACCTCGTCACATTGACGTTTGATTTTACTCTTGCACCACAACTATTAACCGGCGACGTTTAATGAATCATCGTTATTGTGCCAGATGAGTTCATGAAGAGCAAAACAAAGCAGAAGACGACGAGGATGAGATTCGAACTCACGCGGGGAAACCCCAATGGATTAGCAGTCCATCGCCTTAACCACTCGGCCACCTCGTCACATTGACGTTTGATTTTACTCTTGCACTACAACTATTAACCGGCGACGTTTAATGAATCATCGTTATTGTGCCAGATGAGTTCATGAAGAGCAAAACAAAGCAGAAGACGACGAGGATGAGATTCGAACTCACGCGGGGAAAGCCCAATGGATTAGCAGTCACTCGCCTTAACCACTCGGCCACCTCGTCACATTGACGTTTGATTTTACTCCTGCACTAAAACTATTAACCGGCGACGTTTAATGAATCATCGTTATTGTGCCAGATGAGTTCATGAAGAGCAAAACAAAGCAGAATACGACGAGGATGAGATTCGAACTCACGCGGGGAAACCCCAATTGATTAGCAGTCCATCGCCTTAACCACTCGGCCACCTCGTCACATTGACGTTAAATTTACTCTTGCACTAAAACTATTAACCGGCGACGTTTAATGAATCATCGTTATTGTGCCAGATGAGTTCATGAAGAGCAAAACAAAGCAGAATACGACGAGGATGAGATTCGAACTCACGCGGGGAAACCCCAATGGATTAGCAGTCCATCGCCTTAACCACTCGGCCACCTCGACACATTGACGTTTGATTTTACTCTTGCACTACAACTATTAACCGGCGACGTTTAATGAATCATCGTTATTGTGCCAGATGAGTTCATGAAGAGCAAAACAAAGCAGAAGACGACGAGGATGAGATTCGAACTCACGCGGGGAAACCCCAATGGATTAGCAGTCCATCGCCTTAACCACTCGGCCACCTCGTCACATTGACGTTTAATTTTACTCTTGCACTAAAACTATTAACCGGCGACGTTTAATGAATCATCGTTATTGTGCCAGATGAGTTCATGAAGAGCAAAACAAAGCAGAATACGACGAGGATGAGATTCGAACTCACGCGGGGAAACCCCAATGGATTAGCAGTCCATCGCCTTAACCACTCGGCCACCTCGTCACATTGACGTTTGATTTTACTCTTGCACCACAATTATTAACCGGCGACGTTTAATGAATCATCGTTATTGTGCCAGATGAGTTCATGAAGAGCAAAACAAAGCAGAATACGACGAGGATGAGATTCGCACTCACGCGGGGAAACCCCAATGGATTAGCAGTCCATCGCCTTAACCACTCGGCCACCTCGTCACATTGACGTTTGATTTTACTCTTGCACTACAACTATTAACCGGCGACGTTTAATGAATCATCGTTATTGTGCCAGATGAGTTCATGAAGAGCAAAACAAAGCAGAATACGACGAGGATGAGATTCGAACTCACGCGGGGAAACCCTAATGGATTAGCAGTCCATCGCCTTAACCACTCGGCCACCTCGTCACATTGACGTTAAATTTACTCTTGCACTAAAACTATTAACCGGCGACGTTTAATGAATCATCGTTATTGTGCCAGATGAGTTCATGAAGAGCAAAACAAAGCAGAATACGACGAGGATGAGATTCGAACTCACGCGGGGAAACCCCAATGGATTAGCAGTCCATCGCCTTAACCACTCGGCCACGTCGTCACATTGACGTTAAATTTACTCTTGCACTAAAACTATTAACCGGCGACGTTTAATGAATCATCGTTATTGTGCCAGATGAGTTCATGAAGAGCAAAACAAAGCAGAATACGACGAGGATGAGATTCGAACTCACGCGGGGAAACCCCAATGGATCAGCAGTCCATCGCCTTAACCACTCGGCCACCTCGTCACATTGACGTTTGATTTTACTCCTGCACTACAACTATTAACCGGCGACGTTTAATGAATCATCGTTATTGTGCCAGATGAGTTCATGAAGAGCAAAACAAAGCAGAATACGACGAGGATGAGATTCGAACTAACGCGGGGAAACCCCAATGGATTAGCAGTCCATCGCCTTAACCACTCGGCCACCTCGTCACATTGACGTTTGATTTTACTCTTGCACTACAACTATTAACCGGCGACGTTTAATGAATCATCGTTATTGTGCCAGATGAGTTCATGAAGAGCAAAACAAAGCAGAATACGACGAGGATGAGATTCGAACTCACGCGGGGAAACCCCAATGGATTAGCAGTCCATCGCCTTAACCACTCGGCCACCTCGTCACATTGACGTTAAATTTACTCTTGCACTAAAACTATTAACCGGCGACGTTTAATGAATCATCGTTATTGTGCCAGATGAGTTCATGAAGAGCAAAACAAAGCAGAATACGACGAGGATGAGATTCGAACTCACGCGGGGAAACCCCAATGGATTAGCAGTCCATCGCCTTAACCACTCGGCCACCTCGTCACATTGACGTTTGATTTTACTCTTGCACTACAACTATTAACCGGCGACGTTTAATGAATCATCGTTATTGTGCCAGATGAGTTCATGAAGAGCAAAACAAAGCAGAATACGACGATGATGAGATTCGAACTCACGCGGGGAAACCCCAATGGATTAGCAGTCCATCGCCTTAGCCACTCGGCCACCTCGTCACATTGACGTTTGATTTTACTCTTGCACTAAAACTATTAACCGGCGACGTTTAATGAATCATCGTTATTGTGCCAGATGAGTTCATGAAGAGCAAAACAAAGCAGAAGACGACGAGGATGAGATCGAACTCACGCTGGGAAACCCCAATGGATTAGCAGTCCATCGCCTTAACCACTCGGCCACCTCGTCACATTGACGTTTGATTTTACTCTTGCACTAAAACTATTAACCGGCGACGTTTAATGAATCATCGTTATTGTGCCAGATGAGTTCATGAAGAGCAAAACAAAGCAGAAGACGACGAGGATGAGATTCGAACTCACGCGGGGAAACCCCAATGGATTAGCAGTCCATCGCCTTAACCACTCGGCCACCTCGTCACATTGACGTTTGATTTTACTCCTGCACTAAAACTATTAACCGGCGACGTTTAATGAATCATCGTTATTGTGCCAAATGAGTTCATGAAGAGCAAAACAAAGCAGAATACGACGAGGATGAGATTCGAACTCACGCGGGGAAACCCCAATGGATTAGCAGTCCATCGCCTTAACCACTCGGCCACCTCGTCACATTGACGTTTGATTTTACTCTTGCACTAAAACTATTAACCGGCGACGTTTAATGAATCATCGTTATTGTGCCAGATGAGTTCATGAAGAGCAAAACAAAGCAGAAGACGACGAGGATGAGATTCGAACTCACGCGGGGAAACCCCAATGGATTAGCAGTCCATCGCCTTAACCACTCGGCCACCTCGTCACATTGACGTTTGATTTTACTCTTGCACTACAACTATTAACCGGCGACGTTTAATGAATCATCGTTATTGTGCCAAATGAGTTCATGAAGAGCAAAACAATGCAGAAGACGACGAGGATGAGATTCGAACTCACGCGGGGAAACCCCAATGGATTAGCAGTCCATCGCCTTAACCACTCGGCCACCTCGTCACATTGACGTTTAATTTTACTCTTGCACTAAAACTATTAACCGGCGACGTTTAATGAATCATCGTTATTGTGCCAGATGAGTTCATGAAGAGAAAAACAAAGCAGAATACGACGAGGATGAGATTCGAACTCACGCGGGGAAACCCCAATGGATTAGCAGTCCATCGCCTTAACCACTCGGCCACCTCGTCACATTGACGTTTGATTTTACTCTTGCACCACAACTATTAACCGGCGACGTTTAATGAATCATCGTTATTGTGCCAGATGAGTTCATGAAGAGCAAAACAAAGCAGAAGACGACGAGGATGAGATTCGAACTCACGCGGGGAAACCCCAATGGATTAGCAGTCCATCGCCTTAACCACTCGGCCACCTCGTCACATTGACGTTTGATTTTACTCTTGCACTACAACTATTAACCGGCGACGTTTAATGAATCATCGTTATTGTGCCAGATGAGTTCATGAAGAGCAAAACAAAGCAGAAGACGACGAGGATGAGATTCGAACTCACGCGGGGAAAGCCCAATGGATTAGCAGTCACTCGCCTTAACCACTCGGCCACCTCGTCACATTGACGTTTGATTTTACTCCTGCACTAAAACTATTAACCGGCGACGTTTAATGAATCATCGTTATTGTGCCAGATGAGTTCATGAAGAGCAAAACAAAGCAGAATACGACGAGGATGAGATTCGAACTCACGCGGGGAAACCCCAATTGATTAGCAGTCCATCGCCTTAACCACTCGGCCACCTCGTCACATTGACGTTAAATTTACTCTTGCACTAAAACTATTAACCGGCGACGTTTAATGAATCATCGTTATTGTGCCAGATGAGTTCATGAAGAGCAAAACAAAGCAGAATACGACGAGGATGAGATTCGAACTCACGCGGGGAAACCCCAATGGATTAGCAGTCCATCGCCTTAACCACTCGGCTACCTCGACACATTGACGTTTGATTTTACTCTTGCACTACAACTATTAACCGGCGACGTTTAATGAATCATCGTTATTGTGCCAGATGAGTTCATGAAGAGCAAAACAAAGCAGAAGACGACGAGGATGAGATTCGAACTCACGCGGGGAAACCCCAATGGATTAGCAGTCCATCGCCTTAACCACTCGGCCACCTCGTCACATTGACGTTTAATTTTACTCTTGCACTAAAACTATTAACCGGCGACGTTTAATGAATCATCGTTATTGTGCCAGATGAGTTCATGAAGAGCAAAACAAAGCAGAATACGACGAGGATGAGATTCGAACTCACGCGGGGAAACCCCAATGGATTAGCAGTCCATCGCCTTAACCACTCGGCCACCTCGTCACATTGACGTTTGATTTTACTCTTGCACCACAATTATTAACCGGCGACGTTTAATGAATCATCGTTATTGTGCCAGATGAGTTCATGAAGAGCAAAACAAAGCAGAATACGACGAGGATGAGATTCGCACTCACGCGGGGAAACCCCAATGGATTAGCAGTCCATCGCCTTAACCACTCGGCCACCTCGTCACATTGACGTTTGATTTTACTCTTGCACTACAACTATTAACCGGCGACGTTTAATGAATCATCGTTATTGTGCCAGATGAGTTCATGAAGAGCAAAACAAAGCAGAATACGACGAGGATGAGATTCGAACTCACGCGGGGAAACCCTAATGGATTAGCAGTCCATCGCCTTAACCACTCGGCCACCTCGTCACATTGACGTTAAATTTACTCTTGCACTAAAACTATTAACCGGCGACGTTTAATGAATCATCGTTATTGTGCCAGATGAGTTCATGAAGAGCAAAACAAAGCAGAATACGACGAGGATGAGATTCGAACTCACGCGGGGAAACCCCAATGGATTAGCAGTCCATCGCCTTAACCACTCGGCCACCTCGTCACATTGACGTTAAATTTACTCTTGCACTAAAACTATTAACCGGCGACGTTTAATGAATCATCGTTATTGTGCCAGATGAGTTCATGAAGAGCAAAACAAAGCAGAATACGACGAGGATGAGATTCGAACTCACGCGGGGAAACCACAATGGATCAGCAGTCCATCGCCTTAACCACTCGGCCACCTCGTCACATTGACGTTTGATTTTACTCCTGCACTACAACTATTAACCGGCGACGTTTAATGAATCATCGTTATTGTGCCAGATGAGTTCATGAAGAGCAAAACAAAGCAGAATACGACGAGGATGAGATTCGAACTAACGCGGGGAAACCCCAATGGATTAGCAGTCCATCGCCTTAACCACTCGGCCACCTCGTCACATTGACGTTTGATTTTACTCTTGCACTACAACTATTAACCGGCGACGTTTAATGAATCATCGTTATTGTGCCAGATGAGTTCATGAAGAGCAAAACAAAGCAGAATACGACGAGGATGAGATTCGAACTCACGCGGGGAAACCCCAATGGATTAGCAGTCCATCGCCTTAACCACTCGGCCACCTCGTCACATTGACGTTAAATTTACTCTTGCACTAAAACTATTAACCGGCGACGTTTAATGAATCATCGTTATTGTGCCAGATGAGTTCATGAAGAGCAAAACAAAGCAGAATACGACGAGGATGAGATTCGAACTCACGCGGGGAAACCCCAATGGATTAGCAGTCCATCGCCTTAACCACTCGGCCACCTCGTCACATTGACGTTTGATTTTACTCTTGCACTACAACTATTAACCGGCGACGTTTAATGAATCATCGTTATTGTGCCAGATGAGTTCATGAAGAGCAAAACAAAGCAGAATACGACGATGATGAGATTCGAACTCACGCGGGGAAACCCCAATGGATTAGCAGTCCATCGCCTTAACCACTCGGCCACCTCGTCACATTGACGTTTGATTTTACTCTTGCACTAAAACTATTAACCGGCGACGTTTAATGAATCATCGTTATTGTGCCAGATGAGTTCATGAAGAGCAAAACAAAGCAGAAGACGACGAGGATGAGATCGAACTCACGCTGGGAAACCCCAATGGATTAGCAGTCCATCGCCTTAACCACTCGGCCACCTCGTCACATTGACGTTTGATTTTACTCTTGCACTAAAACTATTAACCGGCGACGTTTAATGAATCATCGTTATTGTGCCAGATGAGTTCATGAAGAGCAAAACAAAGCAGAAGACGACGAGGATGAGATTCGAACTCACGCGGGGAAACCCCAATGGATTAGCAGTCCATCGCCTTAACCACTCGGCCACCTCGTCACATTGACGTTTGATTTTACTCCTGCACTAAAACTATTAACCGGCGACGTATAATGAATCATCGTTATTGTGCCAAATGAGTTCATGAAGAGCAAAACAAAGCAGAATACGACGAGGATGAGATTCGAACTCACGCGGGGAAACCTCAATGGATTAGCAGTCCATCGCCTTAACCACTCGGCCACCTCGTCACATTGACGTTTGATTTTACTCCTGCACTAAAACTATTAACCGGCGACGTTTAATGAATCATCGTTATTGTGCCAGATGAGTTCATGAAGAGCACAACAAAGCAGAATACGACGAGGATGAGATTCGAACTCACGCGGGGAAACCCCAATGGATTAGCAGTCCATCGCCTTAACCACTCGGCCACCTCGTCACATTGACGTTTGATTTTACTCCTGCACTAAAACTATTAACCGGCGACGTTTAATGAATCATCGTTATTGTGCCAGATGAGTTCATGAAGAGCAAAACAAAGCAGAATACGACGAGGATGAGATTCGAACTCACGCGGGGAAACCCCAATGGATTAGCAGTCCATCGCCTTAACGACTCGGCCACCTCGTCACATTGACGTTTGATTTTACTCCTGCACTACAACTATTAACCGGCGACGTATAATGAATCATCGTTATTGTGCCAGATGAGTTCATGAAGAGCAAAACAAAGCAGAATACGACGAGGATGAGATTCGAACTCACGCGGGGAAACCCCAATGGATTAGCAGTCCATCGCCTTAACCACTCGGCCACCTCGTCACATTGACGTTTGATTTTACTCTTGCACTAAACCTATTAACCGGCGACGTTTAATGAATCATCGTTATTGTGCCAGATGAGTTCATGAAGAGCACAACAAAGCAGAATACGACGAGGATGAGATTCGAACTCACGCGGGGAAACCTCAATGGATTAGCAGTCCATCGCCTTAACCACTCGGCCACCTCGTCACATTGACGTTTGATTTTACTCTTGCACTAAAACTATTAACCGGCGACGTTTAATGAATCATCGTTATTGTGCCAGATGAGTTCATGAAGAGCAAAACAAAGCAGAATACGACGAGGATGAGATTCGAACTCACGCGGGGAAACCCCAATGGATTAGCAGTCCATCGCCTTAACCACTCGGCCACCTCGTCACATTGACGTTTGATTTTACTCCTGCACTACAACTATTATCCGGCGACGTTTAATGAATCATCGTTATTGTGCCAGATGAGTTCATGAAGAGCAAAACAAAGCAGAAGACGACGAGGATGAGATTCGAACTCACGCGGGGAAACCCCAATGGATTAGCAGTCCATCGCCTTAACCACTCGGCCACCTCGTCACATTGACGTTTGATTTTACTCCTGCACTAAAACTATTAACCGGCGACGTTTAATGAATCATCGTTATTGTGCCAGATGAGTTCATGAAGAGCAAAACAAAGCAGAATACGACGAGGATGAGATTCGAACTCACGCGGGGAAACCCCAATGGATTAGCAGTCCATCGCCTTAACCACTCGGCCACCTCGTCACATTGACGTTTGATTTTACTCTTGCACTAAAACTATTAACCGGCGACGTTTAATGAATCATCGTTATTGTGCCAGATGAGTTCATGAAGAGCAAAACAAAGCAGAAGACGACGAGGATGAGATCGAACTCACGCGGGGAAACCCCAATGGATTAGCAGTCCATCACCTTAACCACTCGGCCACCTCGTCACATTGACGTTTGATTTTACTCCTGCACTAAAACTATTAACCGGCGACGTTTAATGAATCATCGTTATTGTGCCAAATGAGTTCATGAAGAGCAAAACAAAGCAGAATACGACGAGGATGAGATTCGAACTCACGCGGGGAAACCCCAATGGATTAGCAGTCCATCGCCTTAACCACTCGGCCACCTCGTCACATTGACGTTTGATTTTACTCCTGCACTAAAACTATTAACCGGCGACGTTTAATGAATCATCGTTATTGTGCCAGATGAGTTCATGAAGAGCAAAACAAAGCAGAATACGACGAGGATGAGATTCGAACTCACGCGGGGAAACCCCAATGGATTAGCAGTCCATCGCCTTAACCACTCGGCCACCTCGTCACATTGACGTTTGATTTTACTCTTGCACTAAAACTATTAACCGGCGACGTTTAATGAATCATCGTTATTGTGCCAGATGAGTTCATGAAGAGCAAAACAAAGCAGAAGACGACGAGGATGAGATCGAACTCACGCGGGGAAACCCCAATGGATTAGCAGTCCATCGCCTTAACCACTCGGCCACCTCGTCACATTGACGTTTGATTTTACTCTTGCACTAAAACTATTAACCGGCGACGTTTAATGAATCATCGTTATTGTGCCAGATGAGTTCATGAAGAGCAAAACAAAGCAGAAGACGACGAGGATGAGATTCGAACTCACGCGGGGAAACCCCAATGGATTAGCAGTCACTCGCCTTAACCACTCGGCCACCTCGTCACATTAACGTTTGATTTTACTCCTGCACTAAAACTATTAACCGGCGACGTTTAATGAATCATCGTTATTGTGCCAAATGAGTTCATGAAGAGCAAAACAAAGCAGAATACGACGAGGATGAGATTCGAACTCACGCGGGGAAACCTCAATGGATTAGCAGTCCATCGCCTTAACCACTCGGCCACCTCGTCACATTGACGTTTGATTTTACTCCTGCACTAAAACTATTAACCGGCGACGTTTAATGAATCATCGTTATTGTGCCAAATGAGTTCATGAAGAGCAAAACAAAGCAGAATACGACGAGGATGAGATTCGAACTCACGCGGGGAAACCCCAATAGATTAGAAGTCCATCGCCTTAACCACTCGGCCACCTCGTCACATTGACGTTTGATTTTACTCCTGCACTAAAACTATTAACCGGCGATGTTTAATGAATCATCGTTATTGTGCCAAATGAGTTCATGAAGAGCAAAACAAAGCAGAATACGACGAGGATGAGATTCGAACTCACGCGGGGAAACCCCAATAGATTAGCAGTCCATCGCCTTAACCACTCGGCCACCTCGTCACATTGACGTTTGATTTTACTCCTGCACTAAAACTATTAACCGGCGACGTTTAATGAATCATCGTTATTGTGCCAGATGAGTTCATGAAGAGCACAACAAAGCAGAATACGACGAGGATGAGATTCGAACTCACGCGGGGAAACCCCAATGGATTAGCAGTCCATCGCCTTAACCACTCGGCCACCTCGTCACATTGACGTTTGATTTTACTCCTGCACTAAAACTATTAACCGGCGACGTTTAATGAATCATCGTTATTGTGCCAGATGAGTTCATGAAGAGCAAAACAAAGCAGAATACGACGAGGATGAGATTCGAACTCACGCGGGGAAACCCCAATGGATTAGCAGTCCATCGCCTTAACCACTCGGCCACCTCGTCACATTGACGTTTGATTTTACTCTTGCACTAAAACTATTAACCGGCGACGTTTAATGAATCATCGTTATTGTGCCAGATGAGTTCATGAAGAGCAAAACAAAGCAGAATACGACGAGGATGAGATTCGAACTCACGCGGGGAAACCCCAATGGATTAGCAGTCCATCGCCTTAACCACTCGGCCACCTCGTCACATTGACGTTTGATTTTACTCCTGCACTACAACTATTAACCGGCGACGTTTAATGAATCATCGTTATTGTGCCAGATGAGTTCATGAAGAGCAAAACAAAGCAGAATACGACGAGGATGAGATTCGAACTCACGCGGGGAAACCCCAATGGATTAGCAGTCCATCGCCTTAACCACTCGGCCACCTCGTCACATTGACGTTTGATTTTACTCCTGCACTAAAACTATTAACCGGCGACGTATAATGAATCATCGTTATTGTGCCAGATGAGTTCATGAAGAGCAAAACAAAGCAGAATACGACGAGGATGAGATTCGAACTCACGCGGGGAAACCCCAATGGATTAGCAGTCCATCGCCTTAACCACTCGGCCACCTCGTCACATTGACGTTTGATTTTACTCTTGCACTAAAACTATTAACCGGCGACGTTTAATGAATCATCGTTATTGTGCCAGATGAGTTCATGAAGAGCAAAACAAAGCAGAAGACGACGAGGATGAGATTCGAACTCACGCGGGGAAACCCCAATGGATTAGCAGTCCATCGCCTTAACCACTCGGCCACCTCGTCACATTGACGTTTGATTTTACTCTTGCACTACAACTATTGACCGGCGACGTTTAATGAATCATCGTTATTGTGCCAGATGAGTTCATGAAGAGCAAAACAAAGCAGAATACGATGAGGATGAGATTCGAACTCACGCGGGGAAACCCCAATAGATTAGCAGTCCATCGCCTTAACCACTCGGCCACCTCGTCACATTGACGTTTGATTTTACTCCTGCACTAAAACTATTAACCGGCGACGTTTAATGAATCATCGTTATTGTGCCAGATGAGTTCATGAAGAGCAAAACAAAGCAGAATACGACGAGGATGAGATTCGAACTCACGCGGGGAAACCCCAATGGATTAGCAGTCCATCGCCTTAACCACTCGGCCACCCCGTCACATTGACGTTTGATTTTACTCTTGCACTAAAACTATTAACCGGCGACGTTTAATGAATCATCGTTATTGTGCCAGATGAGTTCATGAAGAGCAAAACAAAGCAGAATACGACGAGGATGAGATTCGAACTCACGCGGGGAAACCCCAATGGATTAGCAGTCCATCGCCTTAACCACTCGGCCACCTCGTCACATTGACGTTTGATTTTACTCCTGCACTAAAACTATTAACCGGCGACGTTTAATGAATCATCGTTATTGTGCCAGATGAGTTCATGAAGAGCAAAACAAAGCAGAATACGACGAGGATGAGATTCGAACTCACGCGGGGAAACCCCAATGGATTAGCAGTCCATCGCCTTAACCACTCGGCCACCTCGTCACATTGACGTTTGATTTTACTCTTGCACTAAAACTATTAACCGGCGACGTTTAATGAATCATCGTTATTGTGCCAGATGAGTTCATGAAGAGCAAAACAAAGCAGAATACGACGAGGATGAGATTCGAACTCACGCGGGGAAACCCCAATGGATTAGCAGTCCATCGCCTTAACCACTCGGCCACCTCGTCACATTGACGTTTGATTTTACTCTTGCACTAAAACTATTAACCGGCGACGTTTAATGAATCATCGTTATTGTGCCAGATGAGTTCATGAAGAGCAAAACAAAGCAGAAGACGACGAGGATGAGATCGAACTCACGCGGGGAAACCCCAATGGATTAGCAGTCCATCGCCTTAACCACTCGGCCACCTCGTCACATTGACGTTTGATTTTACTCTTGCACTAAAACTATTAACCGGCGACGTTTAATGAATCATCGTTATTGTGCCAGATGAGTTCATGAAGAGCAAAACAAAGCAGAAGACGACGAGGATGAGATTCGAACTCACGCGGGGAAACCCCAATGGATTAGCAGTCCATCGCCTTAACCACTCGGCCACCTCGTCACGTTGACGTTTGATTTTACTCTTGCACTAAAACTATTAACCGGCGACGTTTAATGAATCATCGTTATTGTGCCAGATGAGTTCATGAAGAGCAAAACAAAGCAGAATACGACAAGGATGAGATTCGAACTCACGCGGGTAACCCCAATGGATTAGCAGTCCATCGCCTTAACCACTCGGCCACCTCGTCACATTGACGTTTGATTTTACTCCTGCACTAAAACTATTAACCGGCGACGTTTAATGAATCATCGTTATTGTGCCAGATGAGTTCATGAAGAGCAAAACAAAGCAGAATACGACGAGGATGAAATTCGCACTCACGCGGGGAAACCCCAATGGATTAGCAGTCCATCGCCTTAACCACTCGGCCACCTCGTCACATTGACGTTTGATTTTACTCCTGCACTAAAACTATTAACCGGCGACGTTTAATGAATCATCGTTATTGTGCCAGATGAGTTCATGAAGAGCAAAACAAAGCAGAATACGACGAGGATGAGATTCGAACTCACGCGGGGAAACCCCAATGGATTAGCAGTCCATCGCCTTAACCACTCGGCCACCTCGTCACATTGACGTTTGATTTTACTCTTGCACTAAAACTATGAACCGGCGACGTTTAATGAATCATCGTTATTGTGCCAGATGAGTTCATGAAGAGCAAAACAAAGCAGAATACGACAAGGATGAGATTCGAACTCACGCGGGGAAACCCCAATGGATTAGCAGTCCATCGCCTTAACCACTCGGCCACCTCGTCACATTGACGTTTGATTTTACTCCTGCACTAAAACTATTAACCGGCGACGTTTAATGAATCATCGTTATTGTGCCAGATGAGTTCATGAAGAGCAAAACAAAGCAGAATACGACGAGGATGAGATTCGAACTCACGCGGGGAAACCCCAATGGATTAGCAGTCCATCGCCTTAACCACTCGGCCACCTCGTCACATTGACGTTTGATTTTACTCTTGCACTAAAACTATTAACCGGCGACGTTTAATGAATCATCGTTATTGTGCCAGATGAGTTCATGAAGAGCAAAACAAAGCAGAATACGACAAGGGTGAGATTCGAACTCACGCGGGGAAACCCCAATGGATTAGCAGTCCATCGCCTTAACCACTCGGCCACCTCGTCACATTGACGTTTGATTTTACTCCTGCACTAAAACTATTAACCGGCGACGTTTAATGAATCATCGTTATTGTGCCAGATGAGTTCATGAAGAGCAAAACAAAGCAGAATACGACGAGGATGAGATTCGAACTCACGCGGGGAAACCCCAATGGATTAGCAGTCCATCGCCTTAACCACTCGGCCACCTCGTCACATTGACGTTTGATTTTACTCCTGCACTAAAACTATTAACCGGCGACGTTTAATGAATCATCGTTATTGTGCCAGATGAGTTCATGAAGAGAAAAAAGAAAGCAGAATACGACGAGGATGAGATTCGAACTCACGCGGGGAAACCCCAATGGATTAGCAGTCCATCGCCTTAACCACTCGGCCACCTCGTCACATTGACGTTTGATTTTACTCCTGCACTAAAACTATTAACCGGCGACGTTTAATGAATCATCGTTATTGTACCAGATGAGTTCATGAAGAGCAAAACAAAGCAGAATACGACGAGGATGAGATTCGAACTCACGCGGGGAAACCCCAATGGATTAGCAGTCCATCGCCTTAACCACTCGGCCACCTCGTCACATTGACGTTTGATTTTACTCTTGCACTAAAACTATTAACCGGCGACGTTTAATGAATCATCGTTATTGTGCCAGATGAGTTCATGAAGAGCAAAACAAAGCAGAATACGACGAGGATGAGATTCGAACTCACGCGGGGAAACCCCAATGGATTAGCAGTCCATCGCCTTAACCACTCGGCCACCTCGTCACATTGACGTTTGATTTTACTCTTGCACTAAACCTATTAACCGGCGACGTTTAATGAATCATCGTTATTGTGCCAGATGAGTTCATGAAGAGAAAAAAGAAAGCAGAATACGACGAGGATGAGATTCGAACTCACGCGGGGAAACCCCAATGGATTAGCAGTCCATCGCCTTAACCACTCGGCCACCTCGTCACATTGACGTTTGATTTTGCTCCTGCACTAAAACTATTAACCAGCGACGTTTAATGAATCATCGTTATTGTGCCAGATGAGTTCATGAAGAGCAAAACAAAGCAGAATACGACGAGGATGAGATTCGAACTCACGCGGGGAAACCCCAATGGATTAGCAGTCCATCGCCTTAACCACTCGGCCACCTCGTCACATTGACGTTTGATTTTACTCTTGCACTAAAACTATTAACCGGCGACGTTTAATGAACCATCGTTATTGTGCCAGATGAGTTCATGAAGAGCAAAACAAAGCAGAATACGACGAGGATGAGATTCGAACTCACGCGGGGAAACCCCAATGGATTAGCAGTCCATCGCCTTAACCACTCGGCCACCTCGTCACATTGACGTTTGATTTTACTCCTGCACTAAAACTATTAACCGGCGACGTTTAATGAATCATCGTTATTGTGCCAGATGTGTTCATGAAGAGCAAAACAAAGCAGAATACGACGAGGATGAGATTCGAACTCACGCGGGGAAACCCCAATGGATTAGCAGTCCATCGCCTTAACCACTCGGCCACCTCGTCACATTGACGTTTGATTTTACTCCTGCACTAAAACTATTAACCGGCGACGTTTAATGAATCATCGTTATTGTGCCAGATGAGTTCATGAAGAGCAAAACAAAGCGGAATACGACGAGGATGAGATTCGAACTCACGCGGGGAGTTCCTTATAAAAAGATTAATGAATTTTCCATAAGTATGACGAGCACTTCCGATTCGTAGTCGAATCATCTTCAGGTGACAAAACAATGAACAAAAAGCCGGAGAAAAAGAGAAAATTTGTTTTTTAAAAAAACAGCCGAGAACGGTATATGTTAGGTCTGTCGTCCTAGAATTTCAATATTAAAGCCTGATTCTGGAACTAAACCGGTTTGTTTGAGGTTTGGTTTTTCAGCGTTTTTTAGGAAGGTAGTTAATTGAGTATATATTCAAGCGAACGTAGGAAGCATCAGCAGCAGACTCGAAGTATTAGGTTTGTTTGTAATATAAAGAAGCTGATAACTATTTATTCTAGGCGAATCCTGCACTCTCAGTTGAGGATACGTCCTCGACAATCAGTCCAGCAGTGGCTTTGTTTCTGCCGGGCTTATGTGTGGTTACGTATGGTTATGTATAGTTATGTGCAGTCCTAGTAGCTCTACCTTCCCAGGTTTTACCTTCTCTTTGAGAAGGGATTAGTTTATTGCTTATCGCATGAAGCGCCCGCACTGATGAGTGGGGAATGCTGAGGCATCTTTTGTATGCCAGAGTGCGCTTATCCTCGTGCACTCGCTTTTCAAAACCTATCCTGACCTTTTGTCTTTCCTCTTTGAGTGGAGGTAAATAAATATTTTAGGATTAAATATTTATTCGTATATTTTTATATAAAAAAATATAATGTATCCGGCCCGTCACAAAAGTTAGCGAGTAAAAAACGTGCCTTTTTCTAGCCTCCGAACGAACCCATTTCAAGTGGTAACGGAGTGATAAAGCAAATAGCTATTCAGACGATCCCCCGCTGTCTGAAAAGAATTCGGAAAATTAGTCATGTGTCGGAGCATGTGTCGACCTGGATACTGCGTGAACAAAATCGGAAGCTTGTCCATTTGCGCGAGTCAACTATAAGTCTTAACAGCCAGCCGAGTGTGGAAAAAAACAACAGCAGCAGCAGCAGTCAGACTAGCGAAATTATTCGAAGTATTTATCGATCGTGCGTGCATACATATGGAATGTTTAGATTCTGTTTTCGTCTATACAGAACCTGGCCTTTTTGGCCGTACACATCAGGCAAAATCAATTAATTTTAGAAATGTTGCTTCTTGTAGAAAGGTCAACAGAGATGAGTGGTCAGTATTCCGGCCACAAAACAAAGGAAAAAAGATCGTTAGATATAGACATTAAACCATTATGCGTGTCCATTAAAATCTTCCAACCCCACGGAATCGAAAAGAAAAAAAGGAAATCGATGAAAACACATATAAGTAGAACACATTATCACGGGACTTCTTCTCTACAGACTACAACATGGTCATCTTCAAATCCAATGTCAATAAATACTTGTCATAAACCGTCCCCATAAATAATGAAATTTTGTTCATTTCATTCATCATTTTCAATCCTCTCATAATATTCTTCATCATTAAACTGGCTATCCAGCTCATTGACTCTAATCCTCGAGAGGCTTAAGCGGCGACTCATTAGTAAAAAAAAAATGAGCGTGTGTGTGTGTGTATGTGTGTGTGTGTGGGTGTGCGTGTGTGTATGTGTGTGTGTGTGTCTTGTTTTTTTCAATTTTCTTATCTTTTTGTTTTTGCTGCCCATATGCCAAACATTCATCCGCTATTTCAGATACTCCAACCGAGAGATCTTTTTTTTTTAAGATTCCTACCGTCCCTTTAAGTGCAATTGTTTGTATCTCTCTTGTACTTGGTTCACCGGGTATATTCGCCAGGTAGTTTTTAAAATTCTTTTTCATGTGTCCGGTTACTCCTATAATTACTGGAATGATGAAGATATTTCTATGATTCCAGTTTCTTTTCATGTACATAAGACCTTGGTATTTAGTTATCTTCTCCCTCTCAGCTCTGTTTAAGCCAACATCATTAGGGACACTGACTTCAACTAGGGCTGCTACTTTCTCCCTCTTGTCCCATATCACTATGTCAGGTTTGGCAGCTCCGTTTTCTAGGTACGTAGCTGTAGGAATTGCGGGTGTGTATGTCGGTAGGATGATACATAAGTATATAAGCCACGTTATTGCGATACTAAACTGTTTAATTAGTCCAATTAGTAATTATTACTAAAGTAACCCTCGGGAGTCTTTTAGCATTTTTGTTTCGTTTTTTTCTTTTTAAATCGCATAAATACTTCCGAGCTATTTTGGGTTTTTTTACTCTTAAATCTATAAATAGCTATAAGAATACGCATCCCAGGACGGGTAAAAGTAATTCCCCCGAACAGAACAGTTTCCCATCACTTTTATGTCCCCTTACGACGATTAAAATCAAGATATAATCCTACTAAACCTTATATCTATAATTCTTATTCCAATTTTGATCAACGTCATTACATGATTTTGATTCTAGAAAATTTCTAAAATTTAAGGCTTAAGCTTAAGGGATCTTAAGAAGAAATTGAAATTCAGAGAAGCTTGCTTAGTTGGCATCTAATGACGATGGATCAAATTTAATGTAAATCTGAAATATTTGAATTTTCAAATAGGAAGTTGTGCCTATATTATGCCTCATAAAACTCTTTAAAATATTCCCAGAAAACTCAAATCACTCTTATTTACCCCCTTTGTATAAAACTAAATTAAACTAAATATAGCTCACATTACCACGCTTACGCCTGGGAGCTGTGTTCCAAAATTCATAATGATCGGTTTATTAGCTTAGAAGTGAATCCGTTGCATCGAAATATATAAACATATACACATACCTATATATGTATAAGATTCATTCTTAAACTAATTAACCGATCATTGTGAATTATTTTTCCATGACCGTTTTTTTTTTCGTGCGGGGGAGGGGGAGCACCAAAGAGAATAAATATATTTTTTTTAACGGCGAACTTCTCCCAGAAGGTAATCCACTTTCACTTTCCTATAGATCAAATATGGCTGAAGAAAGCCAGTGAGCGGTTTATAATTGGTCCCCCGATTTATAAAATCGGGGGACCTATGTTTTGAGGCATTTTCGTCCGTCCGTCCGTCCGTCCGTCCGTCCGTCCGTCCGTCCTGATTTTTCTCCGCAACCATCCATTGAATTTCTCTGAAATTTTGCATGAAGTTGTAACTTTGGTCAGGGTAGAAAGTGACATTTTCCGATTTTTAGAAAAATAATCTGGTTAGCTCCCCCCCCCACCAGGGAGTGAAAAGGCACTAAAATGGCAAACAATGACATTTTCTGCCCCATAACTTTTCATCCATCCATTCAATTTCTCTGAAACTTGGCCAAAATATGGAGGCAATTGTTCCTAATAGAAAATAAGTATCGCTGACCTTGGAAAAAATCTGGTTCGCGCCCCCAGGGGGTCAAAAGCCCCCAAAATGGCAAAAAATGACCCTTTTCTCCCATAACGTTTGATCCATCCATTCAATTTTTCTGAAACTTGGCCAAAATGTAGAGGCAATTGTTCTGGATATAAAATGAGCATCCTTGACCTAAGAAAAATTCTGGTTCGCGCCTCCAGGGGGTACAATGGGGGTCAAAAATGCCCTAAATTGCCTAAATTTATTGCATTTTGCATACAGAGGGGAACCACGCATGCGCGGCTTGTTATAATTAAAACTCAAGAAAACCCAGTATATTTTTTCGCCTGGATCCGCTCTCTCGGCTTGAAACGTAAGGCACCATGTGATCTAATATTATATAATATATATATATATATATATATATATATATATATATATATATATATATATATATATATATAGAGAGAGAGAGAGAGAGAGAGAGAGAGAGAGAGAGAGAGAGAGAGAGAGAGAGAGAGAGAGAGAGATGAAAGAAGAGAATAAAGATTGTGAAAATACAAAATATACTACAATTCAACAATATTTATTTTTCCTTCCTTTGAAATACAAAAAGATAAGTTGGTAAAAGAAATACCAAAAGTTATAATTTGAAAAGATGTAAATGCAAGTATGAAAAAGAAATTGTAGGAAAAAGTGTAGAAAATATCCAAAGAAAAGAGATTGTAATTATAGGAAAACATTCACCATTGAAAGTGTCACGAAGAATGCAGCAGTGGGTTACAAAGGTAATGTCATATATATATATATATATATATATATATATATATATATATATATATATATATATATATATATATGTGTGGGGGGGGGGTGCGTGGGGGGGTGTAATCTTGCATTGATTAAGGCTTCTATTTTCAATTTTGTAATACTGACCCACCAATGTTTTTGAATGAACGACCCATTTTCTTAAACTTCCAGCATGCCAATGCTTTCTTCGTTCTACAACCAGAATTTAAATTCATAACCGCCAACAACATCACCGCGGATACACCCATAACATGGACATTATATCAAAAAAGTTTGTTTATTTTTGTTTTTGTTTTTTGAAAAAAAATTACACAATACTGGTCAACTCTGGTGATGGAATATTATTCCGAGATTAATAAGATTAAAGTAAAAAATAATAATAATAAATTAATCTTGTATTGATTAAGGCTTCTATTTTCAATTTTATAATATATAGATATATATATATATATATATATATATATATATATATATATATATATATATATACTGTAAATGAAAGGTTCTGTTTGAAGCATAAAAACGATGATGTTGTTTTAATTTTTTTAATTTTCTATTATTCAATATTTCAAACGCCCTGCGTTCTTCATCTGAGAAAGGAGAAAAAACGGAAATGGGTCACCCGTGTGTTAAGAATAAGACGGTCATATGTTTTGGGATTGGGCAAAAAAGGATGCTAAGAGTTGTTTAAATATTTATGAAGGCTGTTATAATGTTTTATATATTTTAAAAAATGTGACTATTTTATGATTTGAGTCTAATTATAAGAGTTTTCTGCTCTGCTGAATTTAGCGCCACTTCCGTTGTTCTTGTGAGACGTCTCGTGTTTTTTCCGAGTTATGAATAAAAGCAATGGCGATGTTATGCTGTATTTGTGTTCTGTTAAGATAGAAAAAAATTGTATTTCAATCATATATATTACTAGCGGTTACCCGTCGTCCGGCATTGCCCGGGATAAATGTAAAACAATGAAATAAAATGTGTAAACTGGCGACCGAACGCAAATAGGTCACAACGGATAATGTTAAAATAATAAAAAGAAATGTCGCTTTTGAAGTGTGAAAAATCTATGTTTACCTCGGAGTGTATCAAAAATAGAAATTGCCGTTGTTACTTTTGAAAATATAATAAACGTTGGTGCAACCGAACCGAATCAAACAGACGTTTGCCGAACTAAATATTAGGATTAGTTTAGTGTGAGTTTAGTGCCCCCCCCCCCCCACACCCGAAAAAAAACATCAAAAAACACTTCGGTTCAAATTCTGTAGAAGTACGAAGATTTTTTTTTTTTTTTTGTAAATAAATAAAACGTAGAATTATTTTATATTTTTATTCTAAAGTCGTGTTTTTGTTTAGTTTTTAATCGAATTGTTATTGTTATTTTTTGTAAATATCTAAATAAAAAATAAAATTGATATTAAAACTAATTAACCTGTAAAATAAATTGTAATCATTACGTGAGCGAGAGTGTTGCGATCGATGATTGGCTGATTTGCGAATTCTGAAACCGGTGTTTCTGTATTTTGTTCTTTGCAAAATAATAGGCCGGCTACGCTAGCCTGTGTTAATGAGTTTTGTGAGAGGATTTAATTCTTAGCGGGAATATAATCCGCTACCCTCTCTTTGGGTTGCCTATTTCGGAGAGGCTTAGAAGAGGGACAGAAAATAATGTATTTGGTTTAAGTTTAAAAAATAACTGATATTTTCTTGAAACACGGTCGAAGATATTAGGCGTCTGAAGCGATGTATTTCGATGCGTATGATACATTAGTTTTATAGTCTAACCGAGTTGTAGGGGAAAAATCAACTCCATTTTAGATAGATAGATAGATAGATAGATAGATAGATAGATAGATAGATAGATAGATAGATAGATAGATAGATAGAATAGAATAGAATAGAATAGATTTGTTCGGATCGAGGGTCGTGTTCCCCCGATTATAAACGTGTTCAGTAAATCAAGCAATGTTGCATGCAAAGACAGAGTAATAATTAATAAACAAAAATGAAGTAGTTCAAATAACATTTATTGAACGTGTGTGTACGTGGAATGATGAAGTGTGTGATGTATGCATGTGTGTCGATGGAAAAACAGTTCTTGAAAAAGGTATAAGAAGAAATGAATCCGGCGTGAGGAAAGTCTTTGAAAGCCGTACATAAAGAAAATGAGTTGAGAAACTCTTACCGTTGTTTGACCACGTGTGTTGGTAGTTGTTATGCCGATTGAGAAGAAAAGCGTGAGACGAAACGCTAGTGTATTAGCGTCGTTCTGTCGACCAGAGAAGAGTGAAACGGAACGCTAGTGTCAGCGTCATTCTGTCGAGACTGGTCGGTCGGTGAAGAAGAGAGAGAATTTCCGTTTTGCACCGGCTTTTATAGTCCGAAGGGCAGATAACTCTGGTGTCGCTTTACAGCGCCACCTGTCGGTGAAAAAGCGACACCTACCGGCAAACCGGTGTAGTTAGGTTTTGAAAGGAGGAGGTAACTGCTACAAGGACTCCCCCCCAGATTGAGAAATATAGAAAATATTATTCAATATGTACAGTTGTAGATGAGAAGCATTCTTTGTGGGTATGTCTGTTTTGCTGTTGAAGATTAGAAAAAGTAGTGTGCACGCTACTTATTTCTGTTTCTGCATCTGTATTGAATGATTGATCGCAAGTGCGTCTGCGGAATTAAGTGTTTGTAACGCATGTGGATCTGCGTGTTGTTTGCATGCAATTGGGTCTGCACCAAGTTTGAGCGCAAGTGAATTTGCACTTGTTGGTGGCGTTGTTCATGTTGATTAGTCTGCGTGATGCGGAGCTGATGAACAAACGTTGAATTGTCAGTGTTGTCCGGGAATGTTTGGTGCTTGGGTTTGTGCGGTTGTTGATGAGTGAGCACAAGTGAATCTGTGCGGTATTGATGAGCGAGCCCAAGTGAATCTGTGCAGTGTTGATGAATTAGCACAAGTGAGTCTGTGCAGTTGTTGATGAATGAGCACAAGTGAGTCTGTGCAATTGTTGATGAATGAGCACAAGTGAGTCTGTGCAATTGTTGATGAATGAGCACAAGTGAGTCTGTGCAGTTGTTGATGTTGTTCATGTTAATTAGTCCGTGTTGTGGAACTGATGAACAAACATCTAGTTGTTGAGATTGGTGGTACACTATGGTCAAAGTCAGATGCACAAATGTCTGCAAGTGAGTTAGCAGGTCCAGGTACAAGTGGGTCTGTACTGGTGTTGGTGCGCGTCGTTCGAGTTGATGTGTCCCCCAGTTGATCAACGAACGTCCAGTTGTTGAGTATTTAGTCGTGCTTGTGCAGTTGTACTCATTTTGAACTGGTGTGATTTCTTCCATAGTGTCGTCAGTGATGTCCGGAAATGTTTGGTGCTTGATGAATGTCCGGGAAGATGTGGCTGTTCAAGTTGATGTGTCCTCCTGTTTATCAACGAACGTCCAGTTGTTGAAGAGGGTTGGTAGCCCTTGAAGGGGGATGTTGGTGCTTGCTGAGCCTGACTTTTTACAACCAGTATTAAGTCTTGGGGCTTGGTGATGTTCGAGTTTGGCATCGTGTGTTGCCTGTTTTGTAGCAGTTTTGTTTTCTATATATTTTCCAACAACGTGGGTAGAAGGGAAAAAGAAGAAAAAATGGAGTCGTAATTTGTTTCACACGAGGAATGACGTTTTTGTTTGTTTGAATGTTAGTTTCCACGTAGAGAAAGAATGGCGGCTTCTCTTTTCCTTTGTTGTTGAAAAGAAAGGAAAAAAAAAATTCGTATTTTTTTTTTTTTTTTGAATTTTCATTTCCAAGTGGTTAGGGAAAAAGATGGCTGCTTCCTTCTTTTTGCTTGTTGTTGAAACAGAGAAAATAAATTCGTATTTTCTTTTTCTGTTGTTTGAATTTTTATTTCCACGTGAAAAAGATGGCGGCATTATTTTGAATTTTTTTATCAACACGTGGTCACGAAAAAGATGGGCAGCGTGAGCGTTTGTTATCTTTTGTTTTCTTTTTATCTCCACGTGTTCAAAACAAAGGAAGTGGCGTCTTGTAGGTCCTTTTGTTCGTCGAAAAAGAAAAAAAAGGATTGGCAAAAGTTTGGCTTTTTTCTTTGTATATAATTTTCCGACACGTGGGTAGAGAAAGAAGAAAAAATGAAATTGTAATTTGTTTTATATTCGGAGAGAGCCGAGAAATGTTTTTGTTTTCCTTTGTTTGGGTATTTCCACGTTGCCAGGAAAAAAATAATGGCGGCTTCTTTTCTTTTGTTTGTATATTTCTACCACGTGGGTAGAAAAAAAAAAGAAAAAAGATGGGTGCGTAATTCGTTTCACCACGAAAGAAAAAAACGAGAAATGATATATATATTTTTTTTTTGTTGTTCTTGTACGAAATTAATTACTCCGCCACATACAACAAAGCTTGCACGTTGGGTCACCAATGTTCGGATCGAGGGTCGTGTTCCCCCGATTATAAACGTGTTCAGTAAATCAAGCAATGTTGCATGCAAAGACAGAGTAATAATTAATAAACAAAAATGAAGTAGTTCAAATAACATTTATTGAACGTGTGTATACGTGGAATGATGAAGTGTGTGATGTATGCATGTGTGTCGATGGAAAAACAGTTCTTGAAAAAGGTATAAGAAGAAATGAATCCGGTGCGAGGAAAGTCTTTGAAAGCCGTACATAAAGAAAATGAGTTGAGAAACTCTTACCGTTGTTTGACCACGTGTGTTGGTAGTTGTTATGCCGATTGAGAAGAAAAGCGTGAGACGAAACGCTAGTGTATTAGCGTCGTTCTGTCGACCAGAGAAGAGTGAAACGGAACGCTAGTGTCAGCGTCATTCTGTCGAGACTGGTCGGTCGGTGAAGAAGAGAGAGAATTTCCGTTTTGCACCGGCTTTTATAGTCCGAAGGGCAGATAACTCTGGTGTCGCTTTACAGCGCCACCTGTCGGTGAAAAAGCGACACCTACCGGCAAACCGGTGTAGTTAGGTTTTGAAAGGAGGAGGTAACTGCTACAGATTAAATGAATTATATTTCATTTCGTTCGACACCGGATTTGAATCATAACCGCCGATAACAACACTGCGGAGACATTGTACCAAAGACGTTTATCAAGTAACAAAGAAATAAGTTTGTTTATTCTTGTTTTTTGATGAAAAAAATGACTCAATACTGGTCACCCCTGAAGAAGCAATTTTATTCCGAAATTGAGAGGATTAATGTAAAAAAAAAAATTAATCTTGTATTGCTAATATGGCTTATATTTCAATTTTATTAACTAACCCTGCAATACTTTGAAATTGAACGACCCACCTACATTTTTCATGACAGCGAGCCAACACTTCTTTCGTTCGACACCGGATTTGAATCATAACCGCCGATAACAACACTGCGGAGACATCGTACCAAAGACGTTTATCAAGTAACAAAGAAATAAGTTTGTTTATTCTTGTTTTTTGATGAAAAAAAAATGACTACATACTGGTCACCCCTGAAGAAGGAATTTTATTCCGAAATGGATAGGATTAATGTAAAAAAAAGAAAAAAAATAATTAATCTTGTATTGCTAATATGGCTTATATTTCAATTTTATATATATATATATATATATATATATATATATAATAATAATGGAGATTATGTATCTGTCTGTCTGAAGCCGAAACTATAGTATTTAAGACTATTGTACTTATTATGAAATAGTATAGTATATACTATTTCAGACTAATGTACTCTAAGGAGAGAGAGAAAGAAAGAGAGAGAAGAGAGAGAGAAAGAAAAAAATAGAGATGGATACAGGACAGGGGCGCGTTATTTGATTAATAACATGTAAACAACACACTCTCTGAGATTTATCGTACGAGTCGCTCAAAAATGATATATTTACTTTGATTTTTTTATTAAAACATTTTGGGTTTGTTTGATTTTAAAATCTTATTAGAAATTATGTTTTACATTTATAAAATCAAATTGTTTAATTTAAAAAATAATTGGTTTAAAAATTACTATTGTTTGTAAAAAAACAAACAAACACATTTAACTGTGTTTTTATTATTCCGTGTTTTATTTATTAAAATAAAGGGTGAGGTGATTTTCTTTCCCTTTATTGTAAAAAAAAAACGAACACATTTTACTGAGCAATTAAATAAAACAACTAGCAAAAATATGCGATCGGAGGGAGCATATAATTGCTAGTATATATAATAATAATTCATTGTGATCGGTTAAACAGTTTAAGAATGAATCTTGTACATATATAAGTATGTGTATATGTTTATATATATATGTATGTATTAATTAAAATTAATAAAATATAATCCGACCTTACACATAAAACCCCTAGTACATTCTTATTTACAAACCCCAAAGAAACGCATAGTATGCCATACCAAAACAAAATGACAAACTTCACATTCGCAAACACAAACGCACAAAATATATCAATGTCTGAATTTTATCATGAATCACCAGGTAGGAATTAATGTGTTGAACAAAAAAACAAAAAACAAACAAACAAACAAAAAACAAGAAACAAACAAATAAAAAACGCTCACAATCTATACAAAAACTTAACACTTCATGTTTGATTATGCGGAACATATTGAAGTTTGAAATTCCCAGTGCATAATACCCCATCGAACAAGAAGTAAAACAATTGGCGGCCATATTAGTTTTGCTTGATTTAGGATGTTTCATGTAAGGTAAAAATGAATTGCGGCAGTGACATCATCAAGAGATTCCGATGATTCAAAACTATTTTCATGGACAGTGAAAGTAAAAAATAAAATCTTTTCTATTAATACTATTATGGGTGTGTTCTTCAGAATTATGTGATCTATTCCCCGCTTCTTTTGTTCCTGCTTGTTTGACTCGTTTGGTCTAGTGGTTTCAATCAATTCGCTGTTTTGATACCTCATCGTAATACATGTTACTATTCCAGTAGCTTCTTTCCAAGAACCGCTGACTTATGGAACTCTCTTTCTGCAGACTGTTTTCCTCCTACCTATAATCTTGGTCTTTTCAAGACTAAGGCCAATAGGCATCTCCTGTCTTTGCGATAATCATATTTGTTCTTGTTAGCTTCTTACATTAAGTGGCTTCATACCTTGTCTGGAGCGATTTCCATAAAAAAGAGAGGGAGAGAACGAAAGAGAGAAAGAGAAAGAATGAAACAGAAAGAGAAAAAGAGAGAGGGGAGAGACAGAAAGAAAGAAAGAAAGAAAGAAAGAAAGAAAGAAAGAAAGAAAGAAAGAAAGAAAGCGAGAGAGTGGTAAAAAAGTAAGAGACCGTGAAAAGTTTTTTTTTTTTTTGTTAAGATGTCACACACAATTTATTTTATCTTATATTTTCTTATTAAGGATACCAGAAAACATCGGGTAGCCTTGCTAGTTACAAATGATAAGAAGAACTCCGCTGTGTTTGTTTACGACGAAAGTCAACGTCAACACGGCTGTTTGAGATTAGAAAGACGCTGAAATTGTTTGATTAGACATCAGCTCGAACAATCGAACAATCGGTTTGGTGGTGGGAATAAAAAAACAAAATGGCCAACGGTCATCATGGTTGCGAGTCTGTGTGGTAGGTGGTTGAAATTATGCACCCCGTCACATTGGCAATCTTCTTTACACTGGCGTAGTGACCGACGAGGAAAGTCGCCCGACTTTCCGACAACAAGTCGATGATGATGCATCCTCGACAATCAATCCGACAGAGTCTGGACAATTTTGGAGCGAGGTGACACTTCTTCTGTCTGGCTGAGGTCTGGTTCTGTGCAGTTCTAGGAAGCCCACACTCCCAGGTTTTACCTTTTCGCAATTTTGAAGCTAGGTAACCTTCCTTCTGTCGGGTTATGGTCTGGTTCATTACAGATGCGACACTTCTCCATTGTCAATGTTTGCTGAATCTCAGATTAATTACCCTGGAATAGAAACAAAAATAATATATAAAGTTATAAAATAAATAGTTAAATATAAAAAGTTATAATATAAAGTTAGTCAAGAGTTAGTAAGTTATAATAAAGTTATAATATAAAGTTAGTCAAGAGTTAGTTACATGAGGCAGCAAAACAGTCACATTTCAGTTTGCCTATGTTTCGGATACCATGCATATGAACATTTTTCAATATTTTTTGGCCATATTGGATTTTTGGCTATAAATTCTTTATCCAATAAAAATGTAACCTATTCCACGTAAATCCTTGTGTTCAAAAACACCATTTTAGCACTTCAAATCACTCAATTATGACATCTAAATGCGGAGATGTGGCAAATTATCGAAAATTGGCGGCCATCTTGGATTTATGCAAATTAGACATATTTCCTCAACGTTGATTTCTTAGGACTTTTAGTATGATGTTCTAGACACCTCATGGGAATGCCTGGTGGTGAAAACAATTCTGTTGCAATTTGTTCCAAGTCGAACCTTATTTTGCCTGGACTACTGGTTCTGTGCAGTTTTAGGAGGTCCACACTCTTAGGCTTTATCTTCTTGTAATTTTGAAGCTAGGTGACCTTCCTTCTGTCGGGCTGAAGTCTGGTTCTTTGCAGTTATAGGAGGTCCACACTCCCAGGCGTTACCTTTTGGCTATTTTGAGAAGGCATTGGTTTATTGCTATTCGCCTAAGATGTCCCTACTCGAGAATGCCGACCAGGATGTTCGGGTATTTTTTGTGGACCAGAATGCATCTCCTCTTGTGTGCTGACTTTTCAATCTCCACCTTTCAAACTTGTATCACATCTTCCTGTGGTGGGAGAGGGATAAATACTATCAACGATCTAATTCTCTACGAAAGAATGCCCCTTTTAAATCATATACCGTATGAGTGGGGAAGGCAATACACTGGGAACTATGCAAATGACTGCATTTTGAACATATAGACAAATGGTACAAAAATAAACTGATGACAGTACTGAAAAACGAAAATCACAAAATCATATGCGACATGGAGGTACAAGAAGATAAACTCCCCCAAACAAGGAGACCTGGCGTCATAATAGTCAACAAGAAGGAAAAATCTACTAAATCATAGATTTTGCCGTTCCAGCAGTTAACAGGGTGAATATCAAGGAGACAGAAATACGAAGCAAATATACGGAACTCGCCCGAGAACTAAAAGAAATATGGAACATGAAAAAGTCAATATAATACCAATAATCGTAGAATTACTAGGAGTAGTTCCGAAAAAACTAAAAAAAAAAAAAAAGACTTGGAGAAATTAGAATCAAATGGAAAACTGAGACTATACAATGGACGGCAATGATGAAAAACGCTGAAATCTTAAGGAAAATCTTTGAATGTGAAAACTAACCCACATAAACGCTGAATTCTAACAAGTAACATGGAATTTGCAATAGAAAGAAAACAAAAACATAGCAAGAACACTACCACACGAACTGAAACTGCCACCCCCACCCAAAGCATACACAATGTGATGACACAAGCCTCGGTTGATACCACACAAAATAGTCGTGAAGGGTTAAGGAAGATGGGAAGACCGAGGAGGGATAGCACTATCCAGACCTCCACCGGAAGAATACAGAGATTACTGAGACCTTTGGAATGCTTATTGCCACCCAAATCACAAAGATAACCAATGGTCTTTACCAGCGAGAAATTAATTTTAAGCGGCTGTTACGCTAACCCAAAGTCATTTGCAATGGTTATCGAAAAAGATGGAGAGTACTGGTAATCTGGGGAGACTTGTTGTCACTCAGACTCCAGGGAACACCTCCGGTGATTCTGTGTGAGCAATTGCTGATGATGACCTGTATGAGAACGCCTAGTGAATAAATAATAATAATAATAATGATAATGATAATTATAACAACAACAACAACAATAATAATAATAATAATAATAATAATAATAATAATAATAATAATAATAATAATAATAATAATAATAATAATAATAATAATAGAGATTTTGGATCTGTCTGAATTCGAAACTATACTATTACTTCTATTAAATTGTACTATCTTTCAATGTTCACTTCAAGTGAGTAGTGTCGAGGGGTAAATAACTTGATTTTTTTACACGATATTCAAAAAATTCTAGAGATTCCAGAAGAGTGTAGAGATTCCAAAAGATTCTAGAGATTCCAAATTATTTCAGATGATGGAATACTATTACTAATAATAATTATAATAACAAAAATGCTAATTATAGAAAGATTTCAAAAGATTCAAGAGATTCCAGAATGTTTTGAATTATTCCAGATGATTGAATATTATTACTATTACTAATTATAATAATAACAATACTACTAATTATAGAAAGATTCCAAAAGATTCTAGAGATTCCAGAAGATTTCGAATTATTCCGGTATATTGAATAGTATTACTACTAATAATTATAATAATAACAATAAGACTATAGAAAAAATCCAAAAGATTCTAGAGATTCCGTATTAGCCGGATGATCTAATATTATTACTACTAATAATTATAATAATAACAATAATAGTAACTATAGAGAGATTCCAAAAGATTCTAGAAATTCCAGAAGATTCCGAATTATTCCGGATGTTTGAATACTATTATACTAATTATTATAATAATAACAATGACTAATTATAGAAAAATTCCAAAAGATTCTAGAGATTCCAGAAGATTCTGGATGATTGAATAGTACTACTATTAATAAGTATAATAATAAGACTAACTATCGAAAGATTCCAAAAGATTCTAGAGATTCCAGATGATTGAATAGTATTACTACTAATAATTATAATAATAACAATATGACTAATCATAGAAAAGTTCCAAAAGATTCTAGAGATTTCAGAAGATTCCGAATTATTCCGGATGATTGAATATTATTACTAATCATGATCATTATAATAACAATAAGACTAATTATAGAAATTTAAAAGTAAGAATCGAACTGTTAATATGAGGACGACGACGCCTTTGAAAACTAAAGTTGTCCAAGGTTTGTGGATTGACGACCGCAAATTGAAGTTATCCTCTACATAATGTCTATCTTTCTAAATGGCTACGGCTGTAGAAAGACTGAAGATAAGAGAACATGTTAATTCATGACCTCGAATCAAGACAGTTTTAAAGTCTCAGTCTTTTCAATAAATACTATTATGGCACGTGTTCTTCAGAATTGTCTGATCTATTTCCTGCTTCCTTTGTTCCAGACTGTTTGACTCGTTGGTCTAGTGATCTCCATCAATTCGCCGTTTTGATACCACATTGTAATGCAGCTTCCTATTCTAGTAGCTTCTTTCCCAGAACCGCAGGCTTGTGGAACTGTCTTTCTGTTGACTGTTTTCACTCTACGTAAGACTAAGGCTAATAGGTATCTCCTGTCTTTGCGATAATCATCTTTCATTCTTGTTAGCTCTTTACATCAAGTGGCTTCGTGTCTTGTCTTGAGTGATTTCCATAGAAGAAGAAGAAGAAGAAGAAGAAGAAGAAGAAGAAGAAGAAGAAGAAGAAGAAGAAGAAGAAGAAGAAGAAGAAGAAGAAGAAGAATGAAATATGGTGTTGTGGGATTCGCGCAAAGGACACAAGGTTTCTCATTCAATCCCGAGCAACGCCGGGGTTTCTGGCCAGCAAATAAATAAAATAGTTAAGAATGAAAGAAAGAAAACAAATATGGAAGGAAGAACAAAGGAAAAAAAAATGAATAAACAACGAATGGAAAGAGGGGGGGGGGAAGAAATATAGAACGGACGAAGAAAAAAGTCTAGAGCCAACAAATGTCAACAAACGTCGAAGTCCTTTCTTTTTTTTCTCTCTCTCTTTTTTTATAATTTCGACGGGAAATTGTAATTAACCGGTCTCTCTCCTTCGTTGACATTAGGCGACCAGTGTCGTCGGGACGTTTCTGGCGGGAAACGTCGTGTCGTAATGAAAGAAAAATAAGGTAGAAAAGAGAAGCCGGGCTTCAAAGTGCAGAGTCTCAGTTGCATGGCAGTGGATTGTTATTGTTGGGGCAATCAAAGCCACACTCAAAATTAAACAAACAACAAAAAAAAATACTGGAAGCGGGAAAAGGAAGTCAGACGTCGTTCGAATAATAAGACCCCTATTTTTCTCCTCCCTATTCGGAAATGATCGCTAAAAGTTTATTTAGGGGTCAATTCTGAAACAGGTTCTATTATAACCCTAAACCCCTTAACCAGATTAAACAGTAATAATATTTGAAAAACAATTTTTTAATTAAAAAACTTTTCTTTTTTTTTTTTACTTTTTAAAATTACAACAAAAAAACTTCTTCGTGTGATATTTTCAAATACAAAAAAAAAATACAAATGTTAGTGGGGCGGGACTGACCTACAAGGTCCTCTTCCGCCCAACTCCCTAATTTAATTTTTCTTCATAATAATAAGTAAAGTAACAGACAAAGCAATAAAAACATACAAAATACAACAAAAAAAGACAAAAAAGAACAACAGTAACATAACAACAAATAGTAATCAATATACGGTAACATGCGGAAATTGCGCACTCCTCACAAAATACAATAATACATAAATACTAAACGGACACATGCATCTATAGGATTGACATTTATCCCAATCCTCTAAAGTTGATTGATCGACGGCGTGGGAGAAAACACAAGCCACGCCCCCAAATTCCATCTAAGAAAAGAGAATTGGATTTTCGTTTAAAAAATTTGCTCCCACGGCCAATGTTACCAAAAAAAAAACAAAAAAATGACTGTCACGTGGAGTGCCGTCAACTACGTCCGCCACACCACGTGATTTAAATCCCATTTTGGCGCCAAACTCAACGTGCTTCGTGGGAGCAGATAAAATGTAATAAAAGCCCAGATTTTCGTTGAGAAAACTACTTTGAAAAAATATCAGCAGACTCTAGCATCTATATTGCGCTAAGTATTTTCTACCTCTATTTGGGACAAGGAACGCCGCATTCCAACTCACGCACACGCGCACACACAGTCGTACACTTACGCACCCTGACAAAATCTCAGCTCACGTGTGCACACACATGCACATTCGTACAACTACGCACCCAGACAAAAGGCGACACGCACATTCATACACTTCCGTGTTCTAACGCCAAGCATCACACTAATGCCTACACCTTCACGCACACTCATAAATTACAGGCATAAACATTTTATTACTTCCTTAACAGAACATTTCAAATGAACAATTAATGTCCTGTATTTTATATATATATTCCATTCATCTTTTATTCATTCATGTTTTTTCGTTGTTTTTTACACTGTTTCGAACATTTTATAACAATTCATGGGACCGCGTTCCTACACATATACACATACATACACATGTATCCTCGAGTGTCTTCGGTCACTCTGTACAAGGGTTTGTCAGAACCAACCTGACATGAGGATAATTCACCCTACATGTAAACCCTGACCAAATATTCGAAATAACATAGTATTCGAAGCCCAAATAAAATCCCTCAATACGGCTCTACACTGGTTTGTTCGAGGAATGGTGCATCTGCTCCTAGTGATGTTACCTCAAGTAACAGCACTCAGCTGGATACTCCACCAGACCAGAAGAATTCTTGTCCCGGAATCTGGTAAGACCAAGAGACCACAAGAAAGATATACTACAACATAGTTAACTGGTCAATTGGGGAGAGGAAAATTAATGTTCTTAACTTCTTTACTAACTCAACGTTTGAGAGGTAAAGGAGAACTTTAATGAAATATTCGAATATCTAAGTATCTCATATAGAGATCAAGTGTTAGCCCCAGGAAGGGGCCACTTGATTTCTGAGAACTTCGACTGAAGTAAAATGAAACAAAAAAAGATGTATATGCACATATACATATACACATATATCCATTCGTGTCCAATTTGAAAAAGCAAAAATAACTTCCATGAGAAACAAATACAAATACAAATACAATTGTGATTCAGGATAAATCAATAAATAATTTTAAAAATCACATACATAATCGAAGTGATCGGAATGAATTGATAGGGAATGGATACCTTTGAGACAAAAAACTACTTTAATGAATTTTAACAAAAATATACATTTACTGTAAATCCTGTAAATATTTCCTATTGCTTTGTTTTTTTATTAATTTGTACAAAGGAAATCATTTCAATATTCATAGCCTTTAAAATTTTGTAGAATACGAAAGTTCAGAGAATCTCAAGAACGTTCTGGTGAAAGAAGAGTTGTTTTGTCTGTAAGGAGAAATTGGGTACACATGTTTGTTTCAGCTGTCACCTTGTGCGTTTACGTGTGTGTACATGAGATAGTTATGTAGATTTGTGTGTATTAGGGTGCCTGTTTTGACAGTGAGAGAGTGCATGTACGAACTGTGTGTGCATTCGGTGACCGGAGTGTGTGTGTGCTTTGCGGGCCGTACAGAAGTTTGTGAATTTTCTCGTAGTATGTGTGCTGTTGTCGAGAGCTTTTCAGCCCCAAAGGGCCGAGCTAAATTGTGACATACGCACATGTGTTGCTTGTGAAAGAAACATGGGAAAGTAACAGAAAAACACTGTTTTTCGGTTTTATACTACACGTTAGATTTTAGAAGTGAATATCTCTTGTGATCTGATTGGCTGAAACGAACTGTTGATTTGAGCTTCTGTCCAATCAAGAGTCGATGTGTAAAAACAACATTCACTGGTACTTCGAACACCATTCAGGAGTGAAAATATATAAATAGCACTATGCTGTCTAAATGTATATGGGAACAAAAAAATTAAAAGCATTAGCTTTAATATCAATTGAGAAATCTTAAATTAATGTCTTAATAGTGAAACGGGAAAACTAAGCTTTGAGTAAAATTATTAAATAATAAATTTCATAAACAAAATTAATTTATTAAATAAAAAACAAGAATTAATAGCTAAATGCAGACACATTGTGGTATATGAGTGAATATGTATGCGAGGCGAGCAAATGTGAAAAGGATACTAGCCTCTATAAGCTACTCACTTTCTTTCAGCTTATTCCATCCTCTTCTTTCCTTTTTACTTCTTTCTCTTTCTGTACCGAGTGGAAAAGGGATGCACTCAAATCAATTGCTCTTTCGGACATCTGCACAAACGCAGCGTGAGATCACGAAATTAAAAAAAACATTATCTCACATAGAGGTGTGAATTCGAAAATTTTCAACCAATGAGAAGGAAACCGTGTGTGTTGGGGCCTCTGAGAGCTAGTTGATTCCAATATAAACAGTTCTGTGGAGCCGGTTGTTTCAGATAATAAGAATTGAACAGAGCCACAAATCTGGTCAAAAGAGAGGACGCAACGCCTTCGACAGGGCCCCCTGCCCCAGGTTCCTAGTTGGGGGGGGGGGGTGAAACTACTATGAACACACTTACACACAATGTTAATCACATAACCACACACTGAAAAAAATATGGCAAACATATACACACACACTTCTGTTCAAGTGACAATATGTCCATCTAATCCTTGATTGGCTTTTAGCCTTGATAAGTAATGACTTATTAATATAGAATTTTTTTTAAAGTCAAATAGGAAATTGATTGTTGTGATATTTGTTAGTTAATTCAGATCAGGGGTGAGGAATTGGTTGGAAAAAGTCAATTAAATAAGACGTGCACACAACTACCACAACCATCAGTACTATTCAAGTAAAACACACACAGGTACTTATGCAGATTAGGACCCAAGCTAAAATCGACTTGGCGTTTGCAGTTTCCGGATGTTTATGTAGACAGCCGGAAAATGCTGAACAAAAAATCGTTTGCCGACATCCAAAAAATCCAAAAGTAGGCTGGATGTCCAACTGGAAAAAAAGACAAAAACGAACCAAACATTTAAAGCAAGGGGTTAGGGTTATAAAATGTTAGGGTTATAAAAGGTTAGGGTTATAAAATGTTAGGGTTATAAAAGGTTAGGGTTATAAAATGTTAGGGTTATAATAGGTTAGGGTTATAAAATGTTAGGGTTAGGGTTATAAAATGTTATGGTTAGAATTATAAAATGTTAGAATTAAGGGTTAGGGTTAGGGTTATAAAATATTAAGTTTAAGGTTATAAAATGTTACGGTTAGGGTTATAAAATGTTAGGGTTAGGGGTTAGAGTTAGGGTTATGAAATGTTATGGTTAGGGTTATAAAATATTATGGTTAGGGGTTAGGGTTAGGTTTATAAAATATTAGGGTTAGGGTTATAAAAAGTTAGGTTTAGGGGTTAGGGTTATAAAATGTTAGGTTTAGGGGTTAAGGTTATAAAAAGTTAGGTTTAGGGGTTAGGGTTATAAAATGTTAGGGTTAGGGTTATAAAATATTAGGGTTAGGTTAAATAAAAAGTTAGGTTTAGGGGTTAGGGTTATAAAAAGTTAGGTTTAGGGGTTAGGGTTATAAAATGTTAGGGTTATAACATGTTATGTTTAGAATTATAAAATGTTAGAATTAAGGGTTAGGGTTAGGGTTATAAAATATTAAGTTTAAGGTTATAAAATGTTACGGTTAGGGTTATGTTGTGAAGTTGTTCCATAGTAAATAATAAATAAAGGAAGTCAAGTCGAGGGTTGGTTTAACAAGTGTATTAACAAAGTAAGAAAGTGACTAGCTCTTGGCTAGACAGTTACAAGACTGTGTTTTGTCTTCTGGTGTCTCGCACTATTTATAGTGACAACCGGTGTTGTTTTTCCTGTGTAAGAACGGCCGGTGTAACACCCCCCTGTGAAAATATCCCCTCTGGGGATTAATAACGTTTTTGTTTGGGAATCACCATCATCAACTCAGTCGATTTCCGTTTTCTTTTTGATCTCCTAATCTCAGGAGCAGTCTCTGGTATGAGCACCTGAAAAGTATCAAACACTGCATCCATGATCTCATCCTCGTCGCCAATCTGTTGTGAAGTTGTTCCACAGTAAATAATAAATAAAGGAAGTCAAGTCGAGGGTTGGTTAAACAAGTGTATTAACAAAGTAAGAAAGTGACTAGCTCTTGGCTAGACAGTTACAAGACTGTGTTTTGTTTTCTGGTGTCTCGCACTATTTATAGTGACAACCGGTGTTGTTTCTCCTGTGTAAGAACGGCCGGTGTAACAGGTTATAAAATGTTAGGGTTAGGGGTTAGAGTTAGGGTTATGAAATGTTATGGTTAGGATTATAAAATATTATGGTTAGGGGTTAGGGTTAGGGTTATAAAATATTAGGGTTAGGGTTATAAAATGTTAGGTTTAGGGGTTAGGGTTATAAAAAGTTAGGTTATGGGGTTAGAGTTATAAAATGTTAGGGTTAGGTTTATAAAATATTAGGGTTAGGTTAAATAAAAAGTTAGGTTTAGGGGTTAGGGTTATAAAAAGTTAGGGTTAGGGTTATAAAAAGTTAGGTTTAGGGGTTAGGGTTATAAAATGTTAGGGTTAGGGTTATAAAATGTTAGGGTTAGGGTTAGGATTATGAAATGTTATGGTTAGGGGTTATGGTTAGAGTTATAAAATGTTAACGTTAGGGTCTTAAAATGTTTTTTCTACATGAAACCGTTTGTTTTTTCACTTGCAGCTATCTCCACATATTGTGTTCAATTTTTATCTTTGGCTATCAGTTTTTTCCCATGACAAAATTGAATCACTTCTTCAGAGACATAATAACCTGTGCTAACTCGTTAAAATCCATTATTGCTTTGATCAATTTTTATTTCTAATTTGTGAATTTTCGCGATTCAATCAATTAAAAGGTTAACTTGTCGTCTACTTATTTTCTCGCATTCTGATTGGCATCTTCGACATTTTCCGTCCTTCTCGGTAAACATCCGGAAACTACCGACGACAAATCGATTTTAGCTTGGGTCCTAATCTGCATAAGTACACACACATACACACACATACACACACCGTTAATTAAATAAGACACACACATCATCGATTAATCATAAAACACGAACATACACGTTTCGGAATTCTTTTGATGAAAATTGATAATTTGGATCATTTGGATTATTCAGATTACTGTTTTTGTCTTAGATATTATTCTCAACGTTTCAACCGATGTCATCTCTAGCCTTCTGTGGATGCATCTTGTCAAACTCAAAATTCTTTATGTCAAAGTCGTGGATCTTTACAGAATTTCAAACAGAACCCTTTATTTAATTCAGCTTGCGCCCATCATCATTCCATCAGCGATGACCCAGTGGAAGTCTTAAGTAATTCGTAATTGTATTCCTAGTATCGCCTGTACTGAGAATTGAACCTTTCACCTCCAGGAGACTGTCACCTAGAACTGATTATTGCTTAGCACTTTTATCTGTTGCGCCACGATGTCCTATGAATTACTTAAGACTTCTACCAGGCCATGGCTGATGGAATGAGTACAAGCTATCCCTGTGGATTAAATAAATTCGAAATTCCATATAGATTCCCGGGTTCGACATGAAGATTCCCGAGTTCCACAAGAGGCATCTGAAGAAGGTTGGAGGTTACATCGGCCGAAACGTTATGAGAATAGCATCCAAGATGAGAACAGTTGTCTGAATAATACAATCAATACAAACGCACAAAATATGAAAATAAATATTTCAATTTAATTTCTATTTATGACTCCATAGTATTAATATATCTTCCACAAGAGTTCCACAAGAGGCGTCTGAAGAAGGTAGGAGGTTACATCGGCCGAAACGTTATGAGAATAGCATTCAAGATGAGAAGTTACAAACGCACAAAATATGAAAATAAATATTTCAATTTAAGTTCTATTCATGACTCCATAGTATTAACATATTTTTAAATCCTATTTTCAATTAACGAATAATGTGAACACAAACAACTAAGACACGCCTCAAAATTAACTCTAATAAAACGTATCACATCTTTCTACAAAGAGCGGCCATAAATGAAAAAGACGAAATTATAAAATTCACAAGTCACATGACTTGCCAACGGTTACATCTGCAAACGAAAATCCTGCACATAAAAATGTACGCCCCTTTCTGCAACCCAACATATTTGGTACAAATAAATAAACTACAGTCTATCTATGACTTGTCCACCAAGTTTCAAGCGTGAATGACCAACAGTCTTTGTTTTATCGCCGTTCAACAATATTCAGGGGCACTTTGGTGATCGCCTCATCAGTAGAATGGGCTTCACACTCACCGAACCTAAACCCTCCAGATTTTTATCTGTGGATTATCTCAAAGATCATGTCTATCAAAACAATCCTCAGACTATTCCTGAACTCAAGAGGGCCATCGCAACCAAAATCAGGCCAGTGTCAAGAGAGAAGCGTGTGAGAGTTATTGCCATTTTTTCCCGCCTTATCCAAGTGCGTTTATCATTGAACGGCGATTAACCAAAGCCTGTTGGGCATTCGTAACTGAAATTTGGTGGACACGTCAGGCATAGAGTGAAGTTTATTTGATGGAGTATTGTTGCCACATCTGGGGAGGTGCTGCTCACAGCATCATTTCCGGCTTTGACAGGCTACAAAACCGACTTCGAAATCTAGTGGGTGATGTCCTTTTTTTTCCTCCCTACTACCCCTTTCTCACAGAAGAGACGTTGCTAGTCTTTTTCTACTCTATCGTTATTTTCATGGCAGGTGCTCGACTGGACTTCAATCCATGCCCCCTCCCCCTGTAAAACAATCACAAGAAAAACTTGTCTAGCTACAACCACTGCCAATAATTTCCCTTTCTCTCTCTCTGCTTAAAACTAAACGAAACTTCCATGAGCAAACTTCTGTCTGTGGAACACAATACCATGGGGCTGCTTCCCTGCATGATCGTTTTCAAGTCCTATGTAAACAGATTCTTGTTGAATCGTCCTCTTATATAATCAAATTCTGCCCAATTTCCACCATCATTACTAATCATCACGGTGTTGTCTCACCTGACAAATTCATTTTGAACCTTGGTAATTCTTTAGGAAATAAAAAAAAGAACATATATATATATATATATGGCTGGATTGCAGAAAGGATTGTGAACTTAATTAACTATTCCATGGATTTATAGGATGGTCAACTTGTATCGTCTTCTTCATCCATTTGAATTGCCTGTCTTTTTCCTTTTTTTATTTTCGCATTTCATTATATCTTACGCGACTCATCTGCGCTTTAATTACAACCGCAAAATATATTCTAAATCCGTGAACAAATCTTTGTATTAAAATGAAAGGACAAACAACAAATCGAGACAAGAATTCTTAAGAAAAGTCAGTTACATGTGTGCGTTTCGTGATGAAAATGCTATTTTAAACTTAAGCTTGAAAGACCAATGATTTTAAATAGCTTCAGAACTCTCGAGTCAATCCACACCAAATGTGAAACACATGTTCAGGGCGATTGCGAGAATCGACACACCAATTTTTATAAAACTTTACTGCATATTAATAGATTTTGGAATACTGTGACAATACGAGAAAATTGAACAAACAAAAAAGAAAAAAAACAACAGACGACAATAAGACAATGTGACATTTTGGTACTTGGGGGTATTTATAGAATTCACACTGGTATTGAAGTTCTAATATTTCGAGGCATCACCTCCTTCTCAAAGGGCATGTGAAGTGTGTGTATGATAAATGTAAGACACATGTTCAGGGCGATTATCATCATCATCATCATCATCATCATCATCATCATCATCATCATCATCATCATCATCATCATCATCATCATCGATTGAACATCTGTTTTACATGCTGACATGCATCGGACAGCTTTTAGAAATTGACTTCCAAACTAACCTATTTCTGGACAGGTCTTTACTTATCCTCCTTTCCATTATTATCATTTCCTCCCATTTTTTGCTTGGCTGTGACAATGCGGAGAAGTGTAAACAGTGAGAACTTAACAAAAAAGCTAGTGTCTTCAGTCTCTCTGTACAAGGGTTTGTCAAGACAATCTGACATGAGGATACTTCACCCTACAAGTAAATATTCAAAATAACATAATATTCGAAGCCTAAATAAGATCCCCTCGACACGGCTATACACTGGCTCATACGAGGAATGGGCCACCTTCTCCTAGATATATTAGCTCAAGTAACAGCACTTAGCTGGATAATCCACCAGACTAGATTAATTCTTGTCCTGGAATCCTGTAAGACCAAAAGACCATAAGACCACAAGAAAGATATACTATAACATATTTAACTGGTTAATTGGGGAGAGGGAAATTAATGTTTGTCACTCCTTTACTAACTCAACGTTTGACAGGTAAAGTAGAACTTTAATAATAATGTAATATTCGAATATCTAAGTATCTCATATAGAGATCAAGTGTTAACCCCGGGAAGGGGGCCATTTGATTTCTGAGAACTTCAACTGAAGTAAAACGAGACACCAGAGGGCGTTCAGACCTAATTATCTCCCAAAAGGGAGATAATTAGGTCTGAACTCGATACTATAAAAACCGAAGCACAAAGAATCCTCATCTTTTCTCGTCCTTGACTTACCTGAAAAAACGTCACGTAACTTACGCACAAAATCCAAGGTATGTGAGACACATTCTCTAAACTTCTCTAAACACATGCACCCGCACACATTCTTTTCAGACTTTCTTGAACCTATGTATGCATTTTTTTGCACACAATCAAATGGGGAGCAAACCATTTTGGGTTTACAGTAAATAAATGTCATTCCACACATTCGTTTTGTTCATTTGTTTTATGTATTTGCTTGTACGGTAGAAAATGTATATATCAGGACGCTCCCCAAACATCTACAAACTTCACAAAAGAAAAAAAAGAAAACTATTACACACTGGTACAAAGCCGGCATCAGTTTTTCCGCATTGTCACAACCTTCCAAAATCTATTAATCCATTACACATAATGCTGCAAGCAAACCATACCACTCTTTTAGATCCTTCTCCACAATAACTTCTTTTTGGCTCTTCCTATGGCCAGCCTGCTTTGTGGAGAATCCCCAACTATTTACATGCTGGACTCACAATCTCACCCACTTTTCTCACCTGTTTATGCACATTTGGAACTCTTTGTACATATAAATACTTTGTGCTTTCTTGAAACATGTATCTTGAAAAAGTCTGAATAAATTTTCTCTAAGATGAAATATTGATCCCTCCACCCTAACATTAACTTTACTGTGTTCCGCATGTATATCTTTGTTTTATTCTTTAATTCCATTTTACTCTCACCTAAACAGTTTGTCAGATTTTCTTTTAAAAGTTTGTGCCGGTTTTTAATACTTCATGTTTCGACTGGTTAGATCGTGTCAAAGTATTGACAAATATAATATACTTACATTTCCGGTGAAAGCATACTACAAGCTATCACTTGAGAAAAGAAGTTAAAAATTATTTAACTTGTGTGAATTTTGGAGGCTATTGAAATTGGAAGATTGTAAAACCCATTTTAGCCACTTGATGCTTTTCTTATTCAATAAAGGCAAAAATGCCTCCTAAACAAACAAAGGATGTGCAGTGTACGGTGAAGATTCTTTCGGTAACAGAACTGTATGGACGTGGTTCACAACATTTAGAGCTGGATAGTTTAGCCTTAATGATGAAGAACGCTCAGGTAGACCACCCTTTACAGATGACGCTCAAAAACGCTCAGGTAGACCACCCTTTACAGATGACGCTCAAAAACGCTCAGGTAGACCACCCTTTACAGATGACGCTCAAAAACGCTCAGGTAGACCACCCTTTACAGATGACGCTCAAAAACGCTCAGGTAGACCACCCTTTACAGATGACGCTCAAAAACGCTCAGGTAGACCACCCTTTACAGATGACGCTCAAAAACGCTCAGGTAGACCACCCTTTACAGATGACGCTCAAAAACGCTCAGGTAGACCACCCTTTACAGATGACGCTCAAAAACGCTCAGGTAGACCACCCTTTACAGATGACGCTCAAAAACGCTCAGGTAGACCACCCTTTACAGATGACGCTCAAAAACGCTCAGGTAGACCACCCTTTACAGATGACGCTCAAAAACGCTCAGGTAGACCACCCTTTACAGATGACGCTCAAAAACGCTCAGGTAGACCACCCTTTACAGATGACGCTCAAAAACGCTCAGGTAGACCACCCTTTACAGATGACGCTCAAAAACGCTCAGGTAGACCACCCTTTACAGATGACGCTCAAAAACGCTCAGGTAGACCACCCTTTACAGATGACGCTCAAAAACGCTCATGTAGACCACCCTTTACAGATGACGACCAAATCAAGACAATAATTGAGAATCATCCAAATTACACAAAACAAGAATTAGCAAAAAGGTTTAACATATCAAAATCCACCATTCATGAACATTTGATTAAATATTTAATGGCATATTGATGGCATATATATTTAATGGCATGTATATTAAATTCATTATATATATATATATATATATATATATATATATATATATATATATATTTATTTATTCTGGTACAGAAAAATTAGTACAACATTCGTACCGTCGGTTTCAAGCACGGAAGGTCTTACCCATCCGGCTCTCTTCAGCTTCTGTTGTCATCTGTTTTGGAAATGTGAGGTCACATGACACTCTTGTTGGGACGCGTTATTTGCTCAGTGTCTATATATATATTTAAGTTTGCCCCAAACCCCAACTTCAAGTGTAGGAGATACATGAAACAGGCGTATCCTATCTCCACAAATAGATGGCATTAGATTACAATACCCTGGAGATAGTAAACTCTTTCTACTATCTAGGAGATATGCTGAGTACAAGGGGTGGATGTGAACTCAGTACAGCCGCAAGAGTGAAGGCAGCTTAGGCGAAATTTTGTGAGTTGTTGCCTCTGATAACATCACGTGCTGTCTCTCTCTTTACATCCGGGGTAAGTTGTATAGCAGCTGTGTCAGGAGCTTCATGATATATGGCAGTGAATGCTGGGCCCTCGCTCAGTCATCTTTTGCCCTATGGATTTGCAATGTGAAATTTGACCAAACCCAACACATCAGATCAGACGATCTGCTGAAAGCATTACACTTGCCGAGCATGGAGGTTACTCTAAGGATGAATCGATTACGCTGGTATGGTCATGTGGAAAGTTCATCTTCCTGGATAAACCGTTGTAGAAGCATAAATGCCCTAAATCGCAGGAAAACTATTTCAAGTGTAGGAGATGCATGGGACAGGCGCATCCTATTGATGGACGTCCCCACAAAGATATGGCACTAGATAACAATACTCTGGAGGTAGTAGACTCTTTCTGCTATCTAGAAGATATGCTGAGTGCAGGTGGTGGATGTGAACTCAATAAGACCACAAAAGTGAAGGCAGCTTGGGCGAAATTTTGTGAGTTGTTGCGTCTGATAACATCATGTGCTGTCTCTCTCTTTACATCTGGGGTAAGTTGTATAGCAGCTGTGGCAGGAGCTTCATGATATACGGCAGTGAATGCTGGGCCAGTCCTCTTTCACCCGTCTACAGTGCAATGAAAGATCCATGGATCTGCAATGTGAAATCTGACCAAACCCAACACATTAGGTCAGAGGATTTGCTGAAAGCACTACACTTGCCGAACATGGAGGTTATCTTAAGGATGAATAGATTACGCTGGTATGGTCATGTGGAAAGTTCATCCTCCTGGATAAACCGTTGCAGAAGCATGAATGTCATAATTCACAGGGAGGTTGGCCGGCCAAGGAAAACTTGGAAGCAAGTGATTGGACAAGACCACACAGAGTGAAATTTGGAGACTGCTGATCCGCTGAACTATTAAAAATGGCGACTGAGATTGCGTAAAATCAGAAAACGTCTGAATCCTGAACAAGGTAAAAAATGACGTTAAATGAATAGAAGCAAGACGAAGCATATATATATATATATATATATATATATATATATATATATATATATATATATATATATATATATATATATAAGGAAAAAAATAAGTTAAAGAACCAAAACAAGTGCGATATTCCAAGGAGATCACATAGTACACAGTTTATTTATTAATAAATCAGATCTTATGAATCAGCAGGATATATTAAATACTGCAGATAAAATAAGCTCAATGGTTAACATGTTATGTAAAGCAGAGCTTTCATATTATTATCATCACCATCAGAGTTTGTGATCCCTCCCTGGTTTCCATCCACCTTATCGGTGACTGTCATTCAGAGTTTTTTGCCATGGTCGCTACGCTAAGCACTGCAGGTTGGCGATGCTATTTGCCCAGAGCTAGGTGTCCATATACAACACCTGGTATTCCTAAATAGTCATCCATCTAATACTTACCAGAACCAACGTCGCTTAACTTTGGTGATCTAGCAGGAACTGGTGTGTCAACGTGATTATGCCGTATTATTCCATATCATAATTCATAATAATTATAATATATATTTATATATTTTATAAAAGAGTATCTTTATAAATATTTTTTTAATGTATGATAAAGAAGTTGCTAATATGATAAATTTATGCTCAATATATGAGCATGTTTATGGTTGAATGAAAGTGAAGATAATCACATATATATATACTTACATATTTATTTTCATACTTTGTTAGCATTCAGCAAAAAAAACAGAAGAGAGTCTAATATAGTTCCTTTAAATCCCGGATTTCTGAAAGAAAATATTCTTCTCATCAGAAGGAAATAAGTTGATTTGGGGAATAATAATCAACTTCAAATATGTTTTTGAAAATTATATTTATATATATATATATATATATATATATATATATATATATATATATATATATATATATTTATATATATATATATATATATATTTATATATATATATATATATATATTTATATATTTATATATATATATATATATATATATATATATTTATATATATATATATATTGTTTTATCTGCATACGTTTCATCCTTCCAGAATCGTCAGTGTAGAGATAATTATTAAAGCCGGTCACAGGATTCGAAACCCCGGAATAAGTCATGTTAATAACTCAAATTCCAACGTCTTAACCCTCACGGCCACCATGAACAACTACATAAACGACGAGAGTTTTAAACCTATTGTAGGCAGCCGACGTCAAGAGTGTTCAACTTATGAAAAAACATGCATTAAAGCTGCGATGACGGCTGTATTAATACTACTCACTACAGTGCTCAGCCTAGATTTGGGGCGACAAATAATTTTAAATATTTGTTTTATCTACATACCTATACGTTTCATCTTTCCGGAATCGTCAGTGTAGATATATATATATATATATATATATATATATATATATATATATATATATATATATATAAACTTATATTTAGAATTTCTCTTTGTATTTATCTCATTTAGAAACATAATCTTCATTTTTTCAGCAAGGCACAGAGGTGTGTCGCGGCTCACACTTGGGAAACACTGACTTATATACACTACGGGCGCCGTGATTTGAATACGTTAGAAAACGACTTTCCTACTCTCTACACAGTCGTCATTGTCTGAACAAGGTGACATTTTCAATTGTCACGTTTTTACATATTGTTTCCAGCACCACTGCTGCGTTTGTTGCCACAGTCTTTGTTGTCTCTACATAAAACACAAAAGAAACTTTGAAAAAAAGAAAAAAAAAATAATTTAAAAAATGAAATTATAAATGACACAAAAGAAGAATGACACCAACAGAACATATATATATATATATATATATATATATATATATAGTCATTCACAGATACACTGTTTCGCGGTATCACAGATCGTTGGTGTGGCTAGAGACAAACAAGTGCCCCAAGCCGCGATAGAAACTCGAACGTCTAGGCGACAATGTACTCTTCTAACCACTCAGCTATCATCCGACACCTGTTTAAAGTAAGCGAAAACTCAATGTAATTAAACATTAATATAATTAAACGTATATATATATATTTATATATATACTCACGTATTGAGCACTGTTGAAGTAAATACTAAAAATATATACACAATATATTATATCACTTTATAATGTATGTGTATATACATGAAATAATAATAATAAATAAATATATATATATATATATATATATATATATATATATATATATATACATATTTTCATGCAATTGTTTTTATTGGCGATTGCAGCGTTCGTTGTTTTTGCTTACTACTACTTTTTCCACTTTTATGCTTACTACTACTACTACGTATAAAATTAATAATATATATATATATATATATATATATATATATATATATATATATATATATACTAGTTGTATATTTAGCAAGATGGTCGCAGGCCCCACAATATTATTTCAAACTTGCAAAAAGAAAGAAAAAAGCTAGGCATTTTCTAAGCAGACGACAATTAGAAATACTCATATCTCTCTCTCCTTTTCTCTCTCCCTCCTCTCTCTCTTTCTCTTTCTTTCTCTCCTTCTCTCTTTCTGCAAGAAGTTTATGGTAAACTACCTGGATATTTTGTTTACTGTACAGTTTTTATGGAAACATTTATAAATCTGAGCGTAAATCATTATAAGGTGATATAATAATAACACATTTGAATTAAATATGCTATAAGCTTTATTTAATTGCTAAATATCGAGTTTGTCATTTGCCATTGAAATAAGAGTCCCTTGTGAATCATCGATAGTATAGAATAGAAATTTACAAGAGGCATCAACCTGATTATACGCCCGAAACATCACTGCTAACAAGATGTGGGTCATTATATTACACTGAAAACGTCAATGATAGGCTAGTGAAGCAACTCATTTGCATAGCGAGCAACATGACATGACTGATTTACAATAGCCGTGACAAGAATTTCTTAACTATTTGATTACATTTAAGTTTTTTTAGGGAAGGTTCAGGAACCTGTTGCTATTCCTTACATCTAGACACATTTCCGTCAACATTCGAGGCAAAATCTTTCCAGTCTGTGTTCGCTCTGCCATCGTGAGACATGGGCCTCAAACGCTTCTGATCTGCAACAGATTCAACGTAATAACTATGCCATGTGCAGCATCAAACTGAAGGAAAGGATCCCTTCATCAAAAAGTTGGTACGGTGGGATTTTGAATGCCTTACACACTGGGTGTCTAAGGTGGTTAGGTCATATACACAACAGTGTGTTACCTCTTGCTTCAACTCCATAAAACGCTTAGATACTAGACACTTGGGAGTGTGGTAGACAAAGGAAGACCTTGCTTGACTGCGTAAGGAGTGATTTGACTGCATGCAGCATGACTGATATCAACTTTTTGGATAAGATCGCATGGAAAGCAGGCGTAAGTCTATTATCTAGAAACAACTCCACTGCCTGTTTTTGCTCAAATATATATATATAGTCATCACTGACATTTGGCATAAGCCACACTACTTGAAAATAATGGGCTGTTTTATCACTAGACAGAAAAACTTCCTGACCAGGGTGTCTATTATCTAGAATGGACATTAATATTGTAAGATTTCAAGCGATCTGATTCCGCAGCATGAACACCCCATTTTCAAGAAGCTATTATTTTTTCAATGAGCTCAGCCAATTTCTTGTGTGGTCTCTTCTCTTATTTAAATATTTGTCCCATTGCAGGCCTGCCGTCTGTAGTGTACATCTATGCACCCTAACAAAACATGCAGCAGTGTGCATGTCAACATAATCAAGATGAGAATGCTAGTCCTGATAATCTAAAACATGACATATGGTCTATTTTGAGTTTTGACAAGGCTGCATATCCCTATCTTAACATAACAGTCTATATTGATGGACTATCACTTCTTTCACCAAAAACAAAATTTACACAATTTAAATAAAAGGTTACAGCATCAAGAAACCATTGTAAGAGTGTAACAGCCGCAGATAAAATGAGAATAGGTATAGCGAGATTACCAGAAAACACATTGAGTTGCAAATAAAAGGAATTCGTCATTTCTGTAAAATCTATAATAATGTGATGAATAATAGGTAATCGAAAATTCTTTCACTATCCAACCATGATGTCGCTTACACTACAACGGATAACGCTGAACTGCTTGTCCAGCGGTTTGCGTTAAACTTCACAAACCAGTCCATAATTTCCCACTACAGGCATAAGCCATAGTTGATCTGATCATCACCCCCTCCAATGTCCTGGATATCATAAAAATCTTGACACCTCCAAAGCATGTGTGCCTGATCTTTTTCCTGCTTTAGTAATAAACAAAATGCTCTGCTAAGCTGGGCCCTGTCCTCTTGAAACACTCCAACAAATGTCTTACCAAATCTTACTTCTCTGAGTGATGGAAAATTGCCTCCGTGATACCAGTAATCAAGAATTCTAGTGAAAGTGTAAAAATGCAATAGGCTGCATTATTTAATCGTGCATGCGAATGGCAAACGGGTTGAGATGATAAATGCTTGGCCAAAGGAAAGGGAGGGGGGCACAAAGGAATGTGAATATATCTTTGATTTTATGTCGGGCCACTCAGAATCTTATTTCTGCTTGAAATAAAATAAATATCTCGTAAAAACAGGGAGTCATGTTAAGACCAAAAAGTAATGCTCGTAGATTGTCTCCATAATAATCCCATGTCCGACATCACATTTTATTCTTGACATGTGGGCAAAACAAATTCACACATATGCAAGGCAATGGCTGGATACTTAGAAAATGACCTCCAGTTTGTAGTGGAATGGGGGCATAAATGGATGGTTACATTTAATGCTAAGACAAAGCTCTTTTTCTTTTCATAATTATAAGAATCTTTCCAACCTCTGAATTGCCATGGCTAATAACACCCTACCTAAGAATCAAACATTGAAACTCCTCGGTCTAACTTTCTCAGGTAACATGAATTGGAACAAATACATGCAAGACATTGCCAAGAAAGTGAGCTCCCTATACCTTGCTAGAAAACTTCTTTCACCTGCCAGCGTTCTATATCTCTACAAGGCCACCATTTACTCATGCATGGAATATTGTTGTTACATCTGGGCTGGTGCACCAACCACTAGTCTTTCCCTCATCGACAAGGTCTAAAAAAGAACCTCTACACTGTCTACGAAGCTCGATCCCCTGTCCCATTGCCGCAATGTTGCATCCCTGCGTACTGAAATGGAATGTGCTCCCACAAACTTTTGTATTTGTGCCCCCTCAACGAAAATATCTCCAACCAACCTGACAATCGTCAAAATCCCACCCCTTCACTGAAGAGGGCCCCAGATGCCAGAGAGCTTTGTACTCTAATAGCTTCTTTCCTCAAATTGCTTGCCTTTGGAATTCCTTCCCTGCTCCCAATTATACCAACATGCAGAAATTTAAATATAATGTGAACAAACATCTTGCAACACAACTCCCTCACTTAGGGGTAGTTTATTTTGGCTAAGATCAAAGTGTAGTATCTGTTCCGATGGATACTACACCCCATAAACTGGTATTGTCCTGGGCTTCGTGGCTTGATTTATGCCGGTCTATGGGTCGGTCCTGTGCAGTTCTAAGAGGTCCATCCTCCCAGGCTTTGCCTCCCGTCTTTGGGGAGGAGTAAGTTTTTGCTTACTGGCTGAGGCACCCCTACCGGGGAATGCCGACGGGGCTGTCCATGCAATTTTTAATGGGCAGAGTGCTCACTTTCTAAGGCGCTGGCTTTTCATACCCCACTTTCCCGACCTGACCGTGGGTCACATCTTACTTGTGGGAGTTAGATAAAACTGGCCTTGTGCCTAACCTCCTGGAGAGGAGGTAAATAAATACTCTTCTTACATTCTAGTGGCAATGTACCTTGTTTGGGATGAATATTAGAAAAAAAAAATGCTTTCAAGTGACAGTCATGAAAACATCATGGCAGTAGACACGTTCATACGAAGGAGAAATTAGCAGAACTCCAGTGTTGCACTAACTTTTAAGAACCAGGATTACAATCCTAACCCTGCTTCTAATCTAAATGGTAGTCTTTTTCATACAATGTTTTGTTTGGTTGTGAACATTGCATTCTTAATAACTTCTCAATCCTTTGGTACTCTGCTCAGTAAAACATAGTTGTTCTTTAATCCTTTCTACACATTATTGATAACAAAGTCATCATGATATTCGGTGTAACGTCCGTTTTACATGCTGGACGGCTTTTTGAAATCGATTTTCAAACTAACCTATTTTGGGCCAAGTCTTTATAACTTTCTCTTAAGTTGATTTTTATCACTTCTCCCCAGGTTTTACTTGGCCCAACCCTGTTAACTCAACTGTTCTACATTTACTGATCCAAGAACTCTCATCCATTCCTTCAACGTGGCCATACCAGCAAAGTCTCCTGTTCTGCACACATCTCCCTATACTGGCCAGATTTTAATATTCCTGAGGTCATCAGAAATAAGTCCGTCTTCAACACTCACATTACACATACATAGTATCATTCCTCGACAAACGGAACAGTCTAAGACTAAAGTTAATCCATTTGGGTAACGCTTCATGTTTTAATTTGTCTAGTCCAATATCATTAATGGAAGTTGCAATTTTTCCTTCTTTTTTTTTTTTTAAAAAGTAAATATTTTTACACATATTTATCGTTATGTAATCACGTTTGTGATGCTTTTCTATTAACTTTTCTTCTTTCTGAAGTTGTTATAATACATGTCACTCACCGCTGCCACCATGAAATGGTTTGTATTTGGCCAGATATGTAATAACAAAAACATGATAAGGTATCAAATTGGTTTATTCGCCATTTTGGATTTGTTAACTTTTAAGACTGCAGTCCAAGGGGAAGTAACTCTTAGCTGTCAACGAGTTAGCACTGTTTGTCATAATCGATATACATTAAACAAACGGGTACTTTAGCACGTTGGTATATAAATCTAACACCTTCAATTAACAAAATTATTCAGCTGCGACTAGTCGTCTCTGCAAAGTGGTTCTGGAAGTGAGCACATGGCAATGCACGAAAGACCAAACTGGTAACTGAAACACCCATCACAATACAAATAACACGATTCCTGTTGCTTCCGGCAACCATAAATATCAAATTTGAACTTTGATACCTGCAACAACTAATCATATCGGCAAAGATGGGATGGCTCAAGGTTTCGATATTGCAACAGATCATCTTAATTTTTTTTAAATAATTTAAACAATTGTTGAAAATAAAAAATAAAAAAAGAAAAGTTATTTCATCTTTATAAATGAGGGTAAAGTTTATTTATATAATTAGAAAACACATTTTTATTTCAAGTAAAACAAGAATTATTTTTTTCATATATAAAATTTTGGCCAAAAGTATAATATAGTAAACAATGAAAAATGGGGTGGGGGGGAATAACTATTACCAAATAATAGAAAATTTAATTTTCTATCGACCTGCATGGTTTGTAACTTTTGAAACTATTTGTCAGTTTTGTTATTTCAAAATTTGTTCGGCCGATTTTGTCACGGAAACACTGCTGTTGATTTTTCTTTTCTTTTTGAGGTAGTTGCTAATTTCAGGTTTATAAGATAAAAAAAAAAAAAGCTTACATTAATCCGATTGGAAACCAACTAGGGTTAGTGGTACCGTAAGCCCCCACCCGCTATTTGAAACCTGAAATTAGTATTACCTAAAAAAATATTAAGAAATTGACCGCCATCTTCGACGAAATCGGTTAAGTGAAAGTAACGAAACAAATTTTGAAATAAAACTTATTTTCAAAAGTTTGTTGTATATTTGTTTCTTTCCCCCTTTTTTCGTTGTTAACTAGATTACACTTTCGCCAAATTTTGATAAAATTTTACCTTTTGCCAACAATCTTTTAGTATTTCCAAAATACCATATTAATTTTTTATTTATTTATTTTTTTAGTAAATTCACTACAATCAAGGCACAATGCCACGAGACGTAGGGGGCGACTGTGAATTAGGGGAATTCTATATGGAGAGTTTTGCCGCGAGATGCTTGTTCACATTACATTTAAATTCATATAGCAAAGTAAACCCTAACTCTACATATACAGGATGCGGACGATATTTGTTCACAATATTACCGTCTCCGAAAAAACAACACCGTAGTTGCATTTCTTTTTAGATTTATTCAAACTTGGATCAGTCCTTCTTTATCATTGGTTGTCAATTTCACTCAAACTCGCACTTGATGACGGCCACAAGCCTTCGTAATTGTCTCCTAACTTCGGCCCTCAAAGTGGTCCTAGCCCTTAGTGTTGCAGTTAGATATGTTGGTGTTTCGTTTCACTGCAGGACACACAAAGTAAGTTGCAGTCAGGCAAGCTGGGTGGACATATGTCAGGTGAAGTATGGTCGACAAAGATTTAACAACCAGGCTTCAGCTTTCCAACTGATATGGCAATGTACTGGGTTTTCTTGCCACACGTACGACTTACCGGCGGTTACAGGTTGATGTTAAGTTTCACTACCTCACTAAGAACACTTATATAGCCATCTGACACTCAGCATGAAATGAGAACGCCACAAAATAAGTCGGAGTAAAACAGGATCTTATAACAGATTCTTTTTCTGTTTCATGTCTTCTGGCTGCAGTAGAAGTCTCACTTGCATAACATCAAACGAGATAAGCTTTCATCTTCATATCATACTAGCGCTCTGAAAGAAAATTAAAAATACCAAATTAAGCAAACTGATTAAACAAATCTTTGAATTGATTTGAATTTTTTCTAAACTTCAACTGTCTGACACAAATCCATTTATTTTTTACAGATAAAAATACTTTTCCCACGTTTGTAGCATCCTGTTTTTTCCCCCCAAGTATTTCCAATCTAATGACTTCTAATCACACGAAATGAAAATTGATTTTCATTTTTATTTTTCGACAGCATGCATACAAAAGCACATAACCAAATTTTGGTAATCATGTAGTTTCCTGACCCGTGTAATTTTTGTTCGGAAACACGATATGCAGTAGCTAAAAAGTTGTATTTTATAAAGATTATGACATGCTGAACACATTGGCATTAAAATCAATTGAGTATTACGTATGAAATACAAAAAACAAAAACACTTTAAATCAGTAAATTAGCTGACACACTGGACATTTTGTAAGTCAGTTGATCTAAAACTTGGAAGAGACACTGGTTAATATGAAACAAAAAGAAGTCTTTTAAGTGACTTATATAATAACAATTTATTTTAAACAATTAAAATACAAATATTTTTATAAATATTTTAATTGTTTTAAATAAATTATTTTTATATAACTCACTAAAAGACTACTTCTTTTCAGTGTCATAATCATCAATGAATTCCAACTGATGTTTCATCGTTAGGATTTGTCGTTTTCTTCTTCAAAAGAAATTTGAAATTTAAAAACAAAAGTAAAAACTAAAATACAGTTGAGATGTATTTTATTTACTATTGTATTCATTTTCATAAAATACAAAACATTTCCAAGATCTTGCTTAAAACATGATACATGTAACACATTTTTGTATAAAACAAATGATGGCAGTTTCATGAGACAACTAATGTCTGTAATAACTTGCATTTAATTGATCATATTTTAAAGAAAAAAAAATATTTTTACGTGACATTAATTTAAAAATGAGGGTTTCAAAGAAATCAGTTTAAAAATTAAACTAGGGAGGAAAAAACGAAATGAAGAAGAGTGTTCTAGATTTTATTTTTTGTTTTCCTGGTGGGAAACGATAAATTACAAAAAAACAAAACAAATAATTTAAATACAAACAAAGTGAATAGTGCAGAAATATATATATATTTTTAAATCAAACTTACAGAAAAATCTGTTGGATAATTTAATTGAATGTTTAAAATTTTCTTTTTCTGTTTAATTTATCAATATTTCTTTTTCTTTACCACAAAATTGTTTAGCAGAGAATTTGAAGAGCTCCGGAGAAGCATTCTTTCTATTTTTTTAATACTGTGACTCATCACAAGAGTCAACATGAAAAATAAGATTAGCATCTGCCAAAACATTCACCGTTATGTTCATGGCTAAATGTCTGATGTACGGAATGAAGAAACTACATAATTGTAAAGAACAAAATTTGTTGTCACATTATTAAGATATAATAGAGAACCTCTATTAACCCCCTGAAAATAGCTGTTTATTTCGAGTATTTCTTCCACATACTAAATTCTTGCAACTATTGTTACATAGTAAGTGGGTACGTTTGCTAGTATGCATCTTGTGAGTTTAATTCACGGGACTATCTTCGACACGTACACATGTTGTTGGGCCAGCAAGTGTCTTCACATGTTATCTCGATCGTGGGTGTACTGAGAATGGATGTGATGTCAGCAGGAGGGGGAGAGAACAGATGAAGCGACGAGTTGCGTGGAAGTCTTGACGAAAAATGTAAAATGGCTGTCATTCGAATATAACTACAAAAAATCCGTAGCCAAGAATGCTTCCTACCCCCGCTGCTGGCAGAAGAAAGAGCCCATCTATCTACAGTGTTAAATAAAGGTCTTTCTCCAAATCTATGGGTCTTCATTCTTTGTGGCTGTGAATAATTAATTGCAGGTGTCCCCAGTCATGGGAGGGGAAAAAAGATGATGTGGTTACGATGGTGAGAAGCATGCGCTAACAAGGTACGTTTATGAACACGTTTATTTAATTGATTATGACCTGTAAAGGAGGGGGGGGAGGGGGGAGGCTTATGCAACACTATTGAATTTCATTTTCTTAAAATCTGCATAACAGCAATAACCTGATCAGTATAGTATAACAGGAAGTGTATCTGCACTGATTAACCTCATCTGTTAGATCTATGTTAAATTTATAAACATCTAACACTTCCTCCCTTATTTCATCCCAGTTAGCTTCTTGTAAATTCTTCAAATCAATAGTTTGGTTATTAAATGGCAGGCTCAGTTTTAATTCTGACAATATTTTGAATTTTTTCTCACATTCAAACATTTGACGTATAGAGATATTATACTGATTCCCCTAAGTTGCCGGTACTGGCCAAACCTTGCCTAAAGGTTATCTGTTTGAAACTTGCCAGGTAATATATACGTCATGTTCATTTTTTTTATGCAATACTTAGTTCAAGAATTGCATATGTGGTATTATGTAAAGCAGTGTATGTTTCCTTTGTTTATTTCCTAGTTCTCCCAGAAATACTATTCCAACATTCTAACCAGTCACAGAATACTAAGAGAAATCTATAATTTTCGTTATTTAATTAAAGTGGATTAGCATATTCATTGTTAAGCCGACAACCTTTATTTGGTGATTTTACATTTAGTATTGTCTACCAAATATAAAATATCTTTATGTATTTTGCAAAATTGGGCAAACATTTGTTTCCTAATTTCAGCAATTTCTACATAATGTATTCATTGAAAATTTGCAGAACCAAATTAACATTTTGCCTTTCAAGATTAGTTGGAGAAAGGGTCTTTGAAGTCAATTTGTAACAATATTTCAAAAGTGATTGAGACTTCAGGGCATAAAGTTTGTGTAAGTTAGAAAATGGTGCACTTTGGATGTTATTTCCATCATGACAAAACTTTGGGTACATCATGCATTTACTTGCATCTTTTTGGCCAAGACAGTTGTTTCTAATGCATTTAAATAGATGTACTGAGTCGAATAACAAAAGAGGTTTAGACTTTATAACTGGATGTGGATATACAATTGAAAGCTTTGTTGGGCTAATACACTAAGCATAAAAGCATATACACTGCAGCAAACATTATCACTCTTATAATCAAAATAAAGTTTTAGATGAATTTCATCAACAAGTAAAACATACTGTGATGTCTTTCTGCACTAGTAACTTTAGCTTACTTTTACAATACATAAGAAAATTGTTAGGTTTCTCAACTACAGGATTCATAAAGGTTAATCCTCTGATACTCGAATAACTTGGTAAAATTACATTTTTAGTGTCTCTTAACAGACTGTACCCTCTAGGGGAGCAGTTATACAATAAGGAAGAAAATATAATTTCACTCAAATAATTAACCTTATTCAGTGTCAGTTTGTTTATCTGTTCATATATGAATTTAATTGCACTGAAATATTTTAATGACTCATCTTGCACTAATAACAGAAATGGTAAGATTAATTTTAATATAGAAATTACATTTAGCTGTTTCGTTTACTGTTTTTCTATGTGCATTTTTTTCATGTTCTCCATCAAAATGTGCAGAGTATTTTCATCAGTTACATGGTTAGGAATCTTATACTCTCCTATAGTATTCATTTCCACATCACTGCAGAATACATGTACTGCAAAATCAGATTACAAGGGACAGGCGGATTTGGGGACATGGAGATTTGATGATGTCGCATATAATAAGTTAGTAAATTAGTAAATTTCTATCAAGAAAATGTTATTTTCCTTCTAAATCATCAATGCTATGGAATGTCTTGTTAGTATGTGAACTCATCAGCAATACTTGATTTAAAGCAAGTTTACGGGCAGAATTCTCCAGTCGAATTTTCTTGGGGGTTGGTGCTTCTCTAAGGTGGTTGATGAGAATTCTAGGGATAGCACCATTCTCAAGTTATGCTTTATGAAGTCTAACGTTAATGGTGGTACCTGTTTTTTCGCCAACGGCTGATTTTTTTTTTTATGTCCGCGGGTCGAAAATTAAGTCCACATACCTGAAGAAATAATTTAAAAGACAACAACCATATCATAATTTAAACTCTTGTTAAAAATTAAGAAAAGATAGTAAACAAACATCTACAATATTAAATCAGGGCGGGGATGAATTTGGGAGGGAACATTTTATTTTTTCGTCCATATCAAAAACTGATTAAATAATGAATTTTATAAATGTTATAAAACTTGTTGATGCAAAAAATTCACAACTATTTGAAAATAAATATATAAAAAAAGTTTAGTTTACTCATGATGGAATAGACGTTTTTATGAAAAGATTTGAGGTGTTTCTCCTGGGGCAGTCCTTGGACATATGCCCCGGCCTCCGCCCCTCCACTATGATGGACATCGTCCAGCTCTCGCACTTGAGTTGGGCAGGAATCTTTTGGAATCCCGCACGCTCCAACCTCATGCGGAATTTGAATTCCCCCGTTTGGATGTTGCGGGGGCCACGGACCGGAATAACCTCTTCGACATCTCCATACTTTGACATTATTGCGCCTAAATGGTCAGCGCTGACACAGCATGGGACGCCGAGAATGGTGACATTTGTCCTTCTCTTTTCAAGGTATTCCAGCTTGAATTGAAGGTCTCTCCAGCAAAAGTCTCCTTTTGCAACCTTTTCCGCCTCCTGCTGGGTTGGGAGCAGGATGTCACACATCGCATAGGACCTCTTGGTGATGTAGGTCGCCGGTATTTTGAGGTCCACCAGCATCTGGAACATTTTGTCCCTGGTTACTCCAGTGAGTCCCTTGAGTTTTGCATTATTTAGGCCGGTGAATTCCCTCGGACAATCTCCATCTTTATCTACAGATGGAGATTTTACAAACCTTGGGAACTCACCAGACCTTAGGCATAGCGCCCGGGATGTAAGGGGAGGGGGGGGGGGGCGGGGATAAGTGAGACAAGCTTTTAACATTTTTTATTTTCATAAAAAAATACAACAAAAACAGAAAATAAAACTTTTGCTTACTCTTAACCAGATTCTTGCACCAAAATACCGCATTCACTCTGTGGATGGATCCCTACTTAACATATCCCAAAAAGTCGACGATAAGTCGTGATAATAATCGTGGGAGTGGGAAAAAATATTAAAAACACCCAAAAAGAAAGAAAAATAAAGAACCAAATAAAATGATAAAAAGGGGGGTTAGTATGGCCGGTCTTTCCCTCGTTGCTAAGTGTTGGACCACCCGCTGTTTTCCGGCCCAAGACCGAAAACAAGCGGGTCGGTCCCTAAATGGGAGTGGGAACTTAAAAAAGGAGTATTTAAAAATAAATTCATCGGATATGGGATCATGGGGTGGATGGCGGCTTCCAAGATAGTAATGCCAAAGGTTCCAAGCGACCGGGGACAAAGTAAAACAATGGAAGTGGGAATCTTTGGAAGCTCTCTAATGCCGGCAAAAATAAAATAGGGACAGGATATCTCTCATTCCTACTAGTTAAGAGTTGCTCTTTTAGTTAAAAAAGTCTGCGCGGGCATAAGGGGACGTCCCTTAAGCCATCTCTGCGTAATCTGCCATAGAGGGGCAGTGCGTTCCGAACCAGTCGCCAGGTCAGAGAATACTCAGAATTGTTGAGATAACTCTGGCCCGGCGCCCAACTCCACTGGGAGCGGGCCTCCTTCCTCGACAATCCAAGCCGCTCCTCAAGTGGGTCCGAAGCGGTACCCTCCACTAGATCCCGATATAGTCTCTTCCTAGACCGGGCAAGCTTACTGGACTCCGGCAACGCTCTAAGCGCGACCCGGCATTCGGTGAAGAACAAGGGCTCCCCTCTCGGCCTACGTTGACCTTCGACCGAGAGGTCGGGTATGAGGTTGGGAAAGGCGCTCCCGACCGCAGGGACCCACGGAGTGTCTTCCATCAAAGTCCGACTCAGGAAAGCCAGTCTCTCGGCATGTCGATGACTTGCCAAGTCAGGCATCCCCAAGCCTCCCACACTCGGAACTTGAGTACAGACCTGTCTGCGGACGTACGCTTTCCGGCCCTTCCAAAGAAGCGAGAAGAGCAAGCGCGTGAAAGCGGGCCGCAGGCAGTGGTAGTACAGACAGCCGGTAATGGATGAGAGGGAAGACGTAAGTGGCGCACGCCTCCGCTCTGCCCTTTAAGGAAAGCTTCCTTCGAATCCAAGCCTGGACCGACGATTCGACCTTTGTCTGTACTTCCGACCAGTTCTTTTCCAGCTGGAGGCCCGGTCCGAACCATACGCCGAGGATTCGAACAGGGCCATCCAACCAGCTGAAGTCACCTGGAAGAGCGGTCTCTACGCTCCAGGCACCCAACCGCAGGCCGTTCGACTTGCTGCGGTTGACTATGGCCCCTGTCACTTCTTCGTACCGAGCGAGCGCCTTAATCACCGTTCGAATGTCAGTATGGCTCGACACGAAAACGGTGACATCATCGGCAAACGCGGAAACCCTGACTCGTGCTTTGCGAGGAGGGATAGCGATTCCGCGCAGGACTGGTGTTGTCGCCTGATCCCTTAATTTGCGAAGGAAGGGTTCCAACGCCAGGATGTAGAGCAGGGGCGACAGCGGACAACCCTGACGTACCGACCGAGAAACAACGAACGATTCCGACCTCTTTCCGTTGACTTGCACCACTGCCGTCGGCGAGTCATACAGAATGGAGATCCACCTGCGGAAGTCCGGACCAAAACCGGCAGCCGCTAAAACAGCTTTCAGGAAACCATGGTCGACCCTATCGAAAGCCTTGGACTGATCTAAATTGATCAGCGCGGCTTCAGCGTCGTCTTCTGTCCCCTCTATGATCATGCGAATCAAATGCAAGTTGTTCTGAATCGACCTCCCCTTCACAGCAAAGTTCTGCTCAGGCTTGATCAAATCACCGATAACAACCTGCAGGCGGTTCGCAAGAACGCGGGCCAAAATCTTTAACTCTGTGTTTAGCAGAGTTATGGGCCTGTAATCGTCTAAATTACCCCCACCAGGTTGGTCCCCCTTCTTCAGTAATGTGACCACTCCTTTGGTTACCTGTCCAGGGATTGACTCCTGAGCAAACCATTGGTTAAACACATCCTTCAGAATTGGGACAAACATGGGCGACAGCCTCAAGTACATTTCGTACGGCAGACCATCGAGTCCTGGAGATTTGTTCAAGCCGACCTGCTTCAACGCAGTAACGATCTCGCCCTCCGTAATCCTGCCATCACAGCCAGCTGCTCGAGCCGGGGCGAGTCAGCCAAATAGCTGTCAAACTCCTGGCCGCGGAGTCTGGGCAGTTGGGTGAAGCGTTCCTCCAAATGCTCACGGAACCCCTCACAAATCTCACGAGTTGATACCAGGGTATGTCCTTCCAGGTTTTTCCTCTTTCGAATGTACCCATCCGAGCCACGACGTAAAGCAGCCTTACGCTCAACAGCGTCAACGTTCACGGCTTCGTTAGAGACTTTCTTTAACCTAGCTCTAACTACTTGTTCCTCATATCGCTCGCTGGCCAAGCGATTGAGGTCCCCCGTAATTAAGGCTATCTTATCTTATCTGCCCGGGTCATCTTATCCTCTGCATGCTTTTGTGTCCTAGCCCTATCTTGAGCGAGGCGCTGGCTGTAGCGGACACAAAAGCTTCTAACACGAGCCTTAGTTTTGACCCAGTATCTACTCCCGATAACCACCCCCACTAATCCCTGCTGAAGTAGTAACGTCAGCTGTTCCCGGAAGTCTCGTATCTCCAGCTAGGAGGTATTAAACTTCCAGTACCCAGCCAACCTAGGCCTATCGCTTAAGTTCAGACGGGCCATAACTAATTTATGGTCCGAATGTCCTAACATAGTGAACGTGGGACAAGATAAGAAATCTATGTTGCCTCTTCTAACTAACATTCTGTCCAAGTAGGTACTCGGACAGAAGGCCGCGCTAGTATACCACGTCCACATCTCCCGCCCTGGGTGATCGACACGAAATCTGTCGACAAGATCGCACGAGGCCATCAGGTCAGACAGACTGCTCTCACACCACGCCGACCCTCTATTCCCACCGACCTTATCTATCTTGGGGTCTAGGATGGCATTCCAGTCCCCCATTAAAACTACTCGCTCCGGACCCCTGAGGAACGCCTCCAATCGTCGAAAAAAGGAAACCCTCTCGCCAGCAATGTTGGGCGCATAAACCGCAACGATCCGAAACTTACTGTTTTCGACGGCAACATCCACCACGACCAGCCGTCCCGCCGCATCCGTATGAACAACGCTAACGTTCGCCGACAGGCTGCATCTAACCATCACCGAGATGCCACAACTACGAACATTGCCATATGCTGAGTAGACTTCAAAGTCGTCAGTCAGCACATCACAATCCCCGTACGAACAGAAGTGGGTCTCTTCAATCGCAGCTACATCTACCTTACGGGCCACGAGATCCTTTAGCACGCGAGCAGCTTTGCCTCGGGATCTCATGCCCCTCACATTCCAACAAGCCAAGTTCAAATTTGTGATCCCCATCAGTTAGTGTCACAAACGGGGCTAAAGTCCTCGGGAGTGAGGACGCCGAAGGCTTGACCGAGACTGCCGGTCAGCAGTTCGGACGAAATCCGTCCGTCTCAAGCCAAACCTCACACGTCCAAGGGGAAGGTTAGTTTAAGGGCCCGAAAGAAAGAGGGGTGAACGTAAACAGGGACCCTCCCCGGACATTGAAAAGATAATTTTTTAAGGGAAGGGTGCTCCTCGTCTATCAGTTTGAAGCCCGGGAATGCTGTTTTCCCTTCCTCAACCATCCTCCAGAGAGCATTTGTTCTGTTCCCCTTGTTCTCTCTCAGGAAGGTGGTCATCATGGGAGCCTCCCGGAACTTCTTGGGGCTCTCCACCCGCTTTCCCTTCACATGGGTGAAAGGCCGCATCTGCTTCAGCCTCGCGCTTAGGTCTGGGTGAAACTGGGAGGCGTCGGTCGTACAAATCCTCTCCCCCGGCAGGAAAGGGGACCTCTTTGTCCTTACCTGCCTTCCAGCTGATGGAGGAGGGGGCGTTTTTGCTGGAGCGGACTCTTTGGTCCCTGCTGCTTCCGCAACGGCCGTTATGGGTGTTTTGGAGAGAGGAGCGGAGTCCTGTACCACCGGGGGTGTTTGTGCCTGGATAGTCGGAGCAGTTTCAGTCTTCGGCTTCCCTGATCTTTTTGGCCCTCGGGTCCTTTTCTTTAGGCTCTACCGGCCCCTCCACTGCCATCCTCTCTTCGAGTTTTCTTTTGTTAGGGAGGGTTTTCTTTCCCCTCCTGGAGGTTACCGTGCTGAATCCTTCATCCTCATCTTCCTCCTTAGGCTTCTCCGCCGCCACTGGAGCTGGAGCTTTGGCTGGGACGGGTGCTTTGGGCTTCTCTGCCGCCACTGGAGCTGGAGCTTTGGCTGGGACGGGTGCCGGGGTCTTTGAGGTGTTTCTCCTGGGGCAGTCCTTGGACATATGCCCCGGCGTCTGGCAATGCCAACAATGTGGCCTCTGTCCCTCCACTATGATGGACATCGTCCAGCTCTCGCACTTGAGTTGGGCAGGAATCTTTTGGAAACCCGCACGCTCCAACCTCATACGGAATTTGAATTCCCCCGTTTGGATGTTGCGGGGGCCACGGACCGGAATAACTTCTTCGACATCTCCATTCTGTGACATTATTGCGCCTAAATGGTCAGCGCTGACACAGCATGGGACGCCGAGAATGGTGACGTTCGTCCTCCTCTTTTCGAGGTACTCCGGTTTGAATTGGAGGTCTTTCCAGCAAAAGTCTCCTTTTGCAACCTTTTCCGCCTCCTGCTGGGTTGGGAGCAGGATGTCCCACATCGCATAGGACCTCTTGGTGATGTAGGTCGCCGGTATTTTGAGGTCCACCAGCATCCGGAACATTTTGTCCCTGGTGACTCCAGTGAGTCCCTTCAGTTTTGCATCTGTTGTCACCAGGGAGACTATTCTCCTCTTCAGGTTCTCCAGAGTACCCGGGACAAGTTGAATGGTACTGCCCTCCGTGTACTCCTTGTACTTTCCCCTGAAGAGTTCCTTATAGTCTTCCGGGGTCTTTTTGGACTGGGGACCCCATGTAGTGGTCTCCAGCATCGTTTTGGCTGGGAGCTTTGCGGTGAACGGCCTGCTCCGGACTTTTGGCACTCCCCTCCTCTCCTCCTAAGGCTCTCTCCTTCCGACTCCGCCGATGAAGAACCCCCCCGAGGAGCACCCGAAAAACAATTTAGGGTCGTACCGGCCCTGTGCCACCCCCAAATCTAGAGATTGGGATTTTCTTAGTAAAGGGGCTGTTGTATTTTTTGCAACGGATTCACGATTTCCAAAAGGAGTATTGTCGAACCCGGCAAAAAACTCCTCATGAGAAAGGGTCACCCCTGGGATTTTCTCGAAATCCCCAAACACCAAATCCGGGCCGCCATCAGACACTGGGTCGTCTGGAGTGTCGCACGGCACGACACTCCCCAACAAGGATCCGGAGGTGCCCTGCGGGGCTACACCTCCTGGGGGGCACTCGGGTGTGCCACCCCCCGACCGGACTGGAGTGTCGCACGGCACGGCACGGCACTCTCCAACAAGGATTCGGAAGTGCCCTGCGGAGCTACACCTCCTAGGGGGAGGAACTAGATAGAGAAGACCTAGCTCTACCAACGGGGAGCTGCCTCCCCAAGAGGGGGAGGAACTAAATAGAGAAGACCTAGCTCTACCAACAGGGGAGGAGTTAGATAGTAAGAACATAGAAAAAAAAGAGAAAAAAATCCCCAAAAGGGGAGCAGAAAAGTGAAAAAACTCCCCAAAAGAGGGAGCAGACAAAAGCCCCAAAGGGGGGCTTGGTCAATGGTAAAAGCTTTAAACCTTGCCAATAGGCCCGGTAGGTGATCACTGGACTTCGGGTAAAATGAAAGTGTCGTAACTGAGAACAGATACTACACTTTGATCTTAGCCAAAAGGCCGAGAAGCGATTTTATTTAGGTAAAAGTAAAGGTTACAGCAAATATTTTAATATAAAATAAGAAAACACAATGCATGTAAATATTCCTATTCACCTTAGGCACAAGGCCCGAATCGTTATGGGAGGGGGGTTCGTTGGTCATACAATTGGTCTATGAGCACTTTACCCATAGCTAGATTCTCTCACCAAAATACCTCATTCTCTCTGTGGGTTGGACCTACTTAGGTGATCTCCAATTTGTTTAAATATATTTTATTTTCAAATGTATTGGGATCTTTAGATCCCACAAGAGTGGCTGGAGTTCTTATTGGCTTGATGATATTGTTTTTAGTGGTATAGAACCACTTCCTGTATTCATCTGGTGACAACGGTGACTAATGGTCCCCACACGGCTACCCCAGAATTGAAGCTGCTATGCATCGAACGAGACTCATCCATAATGGCGCACTGAAAGAAAATGAACATTTTTTTAATTTATGGCACAGCACAATCATAAAATTTAGCATCTCGACTAAATCAACTTTGTTTTAAATAAGATTACTTGATTTGAACTTCATTCATACAAAATAATTTTTACGGTTCAAATGAAACTTTCTGATTCTTTTTTTTGACATCCTATATATTTTCCAGGATAAAGAAATAAAAATTTCAATTCTATTTTTTTCGTTCATAGAGGGGATTTAAAATATGACCACTTCTTTTTATAAATGTAAACTTTAAACAACAAATTTGATAAAAAACTATTTCAAATAAATTATTTTATTATTGTATTCATTTTTGCAAAATGTTGTTACATTGAAATAATGATGGCAGTTTGTAATAACTTGCATTGATTATATTTTCAAGAAAAAGTAATATTTTTATAAGATGATAGATTAAGTTTAAGGATTTTAACAAAGAAACTGGAGGAAAAAAGAGGAGTAAAAAGTAGAGGAAGAGTCTGTTTTTAGATTTGATTTTTTGTTTCCCTGATGGGAAACTGGGCTGATAATCCTAGAGGTACTGCAATACTAGGCCAACCCGTGGCAAAAGTAATATTTTTATAAGATGATAGATTAAGTTTAAGGATTTTAACAAAGAAACTGGAGGGAAAAAGAGGAGTAAAAAGTAGAGGAAGAGTCTGTTTTTAGATTTGATTTTTTGTTTCCCTGATGGGAAACTGGGCTGATAATCCTGGAGGTACTGCAATACTAGGCCAACCCGTGGCAAAAGTAATATTTTTATAAGATGATAGATTAAGTTTAAGGATTTTAACAAAGAAACTGGAGGAGAAAAAGGAGTAAAAAGTAGAGGAAGAGTCTGTTTTTAGATTTGATTTTTTGTTTCCCTGATGGGAAACTGGGCTGATAATCCTAGAGGTACTGCAATACTAGGCCAACCCGTGGCAAAAGTAATATTTTTATAAGATGATAGATTAAGTTGAAGGATTTTAACAAAGAAACTGGAGGAGAAAAAGAGGAGTAAAAAGTAGAGGAAGAGTCTGTTTTTAGATTTGATTTTTTGTTTCCCTGATGGGAAACTGGGCTGATAATCCTAGAGGTACTGCAATACTAGGCCAACCCGTGGCAAAAGTAATATTTTTATAAGATGATAGATTAAGTTTAAGGATTTTAACAAAGAAACTGGAGGAGAAAAAGAGGAGTAAAAAGTAGAGGAAGAGTCTGTTTTTAGATTTGATTTTTTGTTTCCCTGATGGGAAACTGGGCTGATAATCCTGGAGGTACTGCAATACTAGGCCAACCCGTGGCAAAGGTGGAGCAAGCCCCTAAATCTTCGCCATGTTGCAAAAATCAGTTTAATATCGTAGTCCCCAAATCGGGGACGTATCAGATATTAAGCTGATAAGAACAGATACTACACTTTGATCTTAGCCAAAAGGCCGAGAAGCGATTTTATTTAGACAAAAGAGACGGTTACAGCAAATATTTAATATGTATGAAAAATAAAAAACAATGCGTGCAAATATTCCCGTTTGCCTTAGGCACAAGGCCCGAATCGTTATGGGAGGGGGGTTCGTTGGTCGTACAATTGGTCTATGAGCACTTTACCCTTAGCTAGATTCTCTCACCAAAATACCTCATTCTCTCTGTGGGTTGGACCTACTTAGGTGATCCCCAATTTGTGTAAATATATATTTTATTTTCGAAATTCATTTTGGGGGAGTGGGACAATATTTACAATTTTTTTTTTTTTTTTTTTTTTTTTTTTTAAATGAAATAAATATGAAAAAGGTTAGTAGTGCCCTCCCAACCCTCTGCTAAGTGGTAGACTGCTCACTGTTTTCCGGGTGTTCCGAAAACAAGTAGGTCAGTCTCTAATTGGGAGTGGGAATTAAGAAAGGGGGGTAAAAAATAAAGTGCACCTGGATGGGATGTGGGAACGGGTGGTGGTGTCCTCCAAGATGTACGGTGACCTGGGCTAAAACAAAGTGTGGGGGAGTGGGCATCTTTGGAGGCTCTCTAGTACCAAAAAACAGGGTCAGAACGCATTCACTCTACTAGCTAAGGGTCTTTGTTAAAATAAGCTTGAGGGGTGGGTTCCGTAGAACCCAGGACCGCGTGTGCCATGCCTAAGCAGGGAACATGTGTTCATATCTGGCGCCTCGACGGATGCACAAGCTAGCGTCGTGCACCCACCTCCTATCGAACTCCGTGCGATGTAATCTCCTCCAATCGCATCTGATCTTCACTCTGAGCTGGTGCTTAAAGTAGACGATCAGACCGCGATCGGAAACAGACTCAACCCCATGGACCTCGTCAAGACGTGAAACCCACGTCACCATTCTCGCTACGGCTAGGATGGTTAGAAAAACCATTCTTTTCTCCCTAGGCCACGGCGGGGCCACATTGTGGACAACCAATGCTACATTCAGGGGCATCGGATGCTCGGCGTCGATGCGAGCCGTTACTTCTCCGACATACTCCCAGAGTCGCCGAAGTTTGCTGCAAGCGAAAAAGGCGTGCTCGGCCGTTTCTCTTTCGCGGTCGTTGCAGCGCTGGCAGTAAGGATCCGTCCTCACTCCATCTCTGGTGAGCCTGTCATAAAGGGGCAGTGCATTCCGGACCAGTCGCCAGGTCAGAGAGTATTCAGAGTTGTTGAGGTAACTCTGGCCTGGCGCCCAACTCCACTGAGAGCGGGTCTCCTCCTCCGACCATCCCAGCCGCTCCCCAAGCGGATCCGAAGCGGACCCCTCCACTAACTCCCGATACAGTCTTTTCCTTGGCTGCGTAAGAGCCCTAGGCCCCGGCAACGCCTTAAGCGCGGCTCGGCATTCGGTGAGGAATTTCGGTTCCCCCTTCGGTCTACGACGGGCTTCGACCTCCGGGGCGGGTATGAGGTTGCGAAAGGCCTTCCCAACCACAGGGACCCAAGGGGCATCCTCTGTCAAAGAGCGACTCAGAAACGCCAATCTCTCGGCATGTCTATGACTTGCCAGATCCGGCATTCCCAAGCCTCCCTCGCTCGGACGTTGAGTACAGACCTGTCTGCGAACATATGGCTTCCCTCTCTTCCAAAGAAGCGAGAAGAGCAGGCGAGTGAGAGCCAGAAGGCGGTCCGCAGGCAGGGGTAGTACAGCCAGTCGGTAAAGGATGAGAGGAAAGACGTAAGTGGCGCACGCCTCAGCTCTACCCTTTAAGGAAAGTTTCCTTCGAATCCAGATGGCGACCGCCGATTCGACCTTTGACTGTACCTCCGACCAGTTCTTTTCCAGCTGGAGGCCCGGTCCGAACCAAATACCAAGGATCCGAACCGGGCCATCCGACCAGCTGAAAGTACCCGGAAGAGCAATATTGCCACTCCAGGCCCCCAACCGCAGTCCGTTGGACTTGTTGCGGTTGACGATGGCCCCTGTGACTCTTTCGTACTGGGCGAGCGCCTTTATCACCGTCACTATGTCAAGGATGCTTGACACGAAGACGGTGACGTCATCGGCGAACGCGGAAACCCTGGCACGCCCTCCGCCAGGTATAGCGATCCCGCGCAGGACTGGTCTCGCCGCCCCGTCCCTTAATTTGCGAAGGAAGGGCTCCAACGCCAGGACATAAAGCAGGGGCGACAGCGGACATCCCTGACGCACCGACCGAGAGACAGCAAAAGACTCCGAAAGCTTACCATTGACCTGTACCGCCGCCGTCGGCAGACGATACAGGATGGAGATCCACTTGCGGAAGTCCGGATTAAAACCGGCGGCCTCCAGAACAGATTCCAGAAAACGATGGTCGACCCTATCGAAAGCCTTGGACTGATCCAAATTGATCAGCGCGGCCTCCGTTTCGTCTTCTACACCCTCTATGATCGTGCGAACCAGATGCAGGCCGTTTTGAATCGATCTCCCCTTCACAGCGAAGTTTTGATCCGGTTCGACCAAGTCGGCGACAACGCTCTGCAAGCGGTTTGCAAGAACTCTTGCCAAAATCTTTAACTCTGTGTTTAGCAGAGTTATGGGCCTATAGTCATCAAAATCTTCCCCACCATGCCGATCCTTCTTCTTCAGTAATGTGATCACACCCTTGGTCACCTGACCAGGGATGGAGCCCTGGGCAAACCAATGGTTGAACACATCCTTCAGAAGAGGGACCAACATGGGCGACAACCTCAAGTAGAATTCGTAGGGCAGACCATCGAGTCCCGGAGATTTGTTCCGGCCGACCTGCTTCAACGCAGTAATGATCTCGCGCTCCGTTACCGTGCCATCACAGCCAGCCGCTCGGGTCGCCTCCAGGCGGGGCGAATCGGCTAAATAGCTGTTAAACTCCTCGACGCGGAGTGTGGGCAGACGGGTGAAGCGCTCTTCCAAATGCTCCCGGAATCCCTCGCAGATCTCACGAGACGACGCGAGGGTATCTCCTTCCAGGTTTTTGACTTTCCGAATATAGCTATCCGAACCACGACGTAAGGCAGCCTTACGCTCAACAGCGTCAACATTTACAGCTTCGTTCGAGACTCTCTTTAACCTAGCTCTAACTACTTGACCTTCATACCGCTCGCTAGCCAAACGGTTAAGGTCTCCCTTAGTTAGTGCTGCAGTTAGGGAATCCCCCCCCGCCACCGCCCGGGTCAGCTTATTCTCTAAACGCTTTTCTGCCGCTGCCTTATCTCGGGCGAGGCGTTGGGCATACTTGACAGCAAAGCGTCTAACCTTAGTCTTAACCTTAACCCAGTACCTGCTCCCGATTACCGCCCCCACTAGAGACTTTTGGTAAAGCAGGATTACCTTATCCCGGAAGTCTTGAATCTCCAGTAAGGAGGTATTCAGCTTCCAGTATCCATCTAATCTAGGCTTAGCGCTTAAATTCAGTCGGGCCATAACTAATTTATGGTCCGAATGACCCAACCACTTGGACGTGGGACAAGATAGAAAATCTACGTCGCCTCTTCTAACTAGCATCCGATCCAAGTAAGTACTCGAAACGGATGGCACGCCGCTAGACCACGTCCACATCTCCCGCCCTGGGTGATCGACACGGAGTCTGTCGACAAGATCGCACGAAGCCATCAAGTCAGACAGGCTGTTCTCACACCCGTCCGGCCCGCTACTCCCCCCGACCTTGTCTATCTTGGGGTCGAGGATGGCGTTCCAATCCCCCATTAATACTACCCGCTCCGAACCCTTGAGGAAAGCCTCCAACCGTCGAAAAAAGGAAACCCTCTCCCCGGGTGTGTTGGGCGCATAAACCGCAATGATCCGGAACTTGCTGTTATCAACGGCAACATCGAGCACGAGCAACCTACCTTCTGCACCAGCATGCACAACGTTAACCGTCGCAGACAGGGCGCGTCTCACTAGCACAGAGACGCCACGACTGTGGACATTGCCATATGCTGAGAAGACGTCGAATTCGCCAGCCAGTACATGACAATCCCCACTGGAATCGAAGTGTGTCTCCTGTAGCGCGGCTAAATCTACCTCAAGGGCCACCAGATCCTTCAGCACGCGAGCAGCCCTGCTTCGGGATCTCATGCCCCTCACGTTCCATGTAGCCAGATTAAGAGCCATGATCGCCGCTTATTCAGTGTCACACACGGGACTGAAGTCCTCGGGGGTGAGGACGCCAGAGGACTGGTTGATGCTGCCGGTTAGCAGTTCGGCCGTAAGTCGGCTGTCACGAACAATTCCTCCGACGTCCATGGGGAAGGTTAGTTTTAGAGCCCTGTAAAAAGAAGGGTGCACATAGACCGGGACCCTCCCCTCGCATTTTAGAGCTATTGCGACCAAAGAGGGGTGGTCGACCTCAATGATTTTTAGTCCATCAAATGCCCCCTTTGCCGCGTCTACCATTTTCCACAGACTCTCTGTGCGGTTGCACTTTTGAGATCTTAAAAAAGTCATTAGCCTGGGGGCATTTGGAAAATTTTTTGGGTTGGAGACTTCCAACCCTCTTACCTTTGTGAGACCCTGTATGGGTCTCAGCTTTTTCCTTTGTACAGTTGTGAGGTCGGCCATCGGATGCGATAGGTCGGCCTCACAGATCCGGGCCCCTGGTAAGAAGGGCAGTTTCTTTTTCTTCTCCTGTCTGCCGGGGGGAGGAGTAGTTGTTGCAGGGTTGGGAGTGTTCTTTTTCCGTTCTTTCGATCGGGCTGAGGGAGCATCACAGAGGGGGAGGGTGGATTGTTCCATCGGGGTGGAGTGGGGTTGGGGTGGGTGTGAAGGGGGGGTAGTGTTTTTGTCCTGCTCTGCTGGGGAGGGGGGTGTTGGGGGTTGAGGTGGCTGTGAGGGGGGGATAGTGTTCAGGTCCTCATCTGTTGAGGTGGAGGGGATCGGGGGCTGGGGTAGAGGGGATTGAGAATGTTGGGGGGGGTTATTTTTTTGGTTGGCTGTGGGGAGGGGTTGGGGTTGGTTTTCTTTGGCTCTCTTCGTTGGCTGTTTCTCTTTGTTGGGGGACTGCTCGCCCTCAGACCCGGAAGAGGGTGTGGGCTGCTTCCTTTTCGCAACAGTCGTCTTGGTGCATGTTGCCATACTGTTAGACGACTGCTGTTGCTGCTCTTGAGGGGATTGCGGTGGGGGCTGCGATGAGGCTCTTGGTCTCAGGGTGATGGTGGGGTTTTTGGGGCCCCTGCCCCTCTTTGTGACAGTGCTCCAGCCGTCCGTTTCGTTTCCCTCTGCAGGAGCCGCTGTTGTCACTGCTACTGGTGCCACTAGTGCTGTTGTTGTTGCTACAGCAGGAACCCTCTTTTGGGCTGGAGCCGGGTTTCTCTGTGGACACTCCTTCGCCATGTGGCCCTTTTTTTCGCAGTGCCAGCATTGCGGTCTCCTGCCCTCCACTATCACGGCCATCGCCCAGCCCTCGCACATCAGTTTAGCCGGGATGTTGTCAAAACCCGGTCTATCCAGCCGCATCTTTAGGTGGTAATCGCCCGTCCTGATCTCACGCTGAGCACAGACCGGCACCACCTCCTCGACGTCGCCATATTGGCTCATGATGGCCCCCAGTTGCTCCGGTGTCACGAAGCTCGGCGCGCCGAGGATGGATACGGTGGTTCTCCTCCTGGCCAGGTATTCCGTTTTCAACTTCAGGTGTTTCCACCTGAAGTCGCTGTAGTCTGCCAGACCTTCGGCTGTCTTCTGGTCCGGGAGGAGAATGTCGTACATAGCGTAGCTTTTCCTTGCTACGTATGTTGCCGGGATCTGGAGGTCCACCAACATCTTCAATATTGTATCTTTTAGGACCCCGGTCAGACCCTTTGTCCTTTGTTCTGTCGTGACCAGGGACACGGTCCTAATTTTGATATCTTCCAGGGTACCCGGGAGAGCTTTTATCACGGCTCCCTCCGTGTAGTCCTGGTACTTTTCCCGGAAAAGTTTCCGGTACTCTTCCGGGGTTAATTTGACCTGTGAGGGGGGCTTCTTCCCTGCCGCCGTGGTCTTGTTGGCTGCGGGGTTAGCTGGTGTGTCCCTGGTCGGCTTGGGTTTGCTGGCAGAGGGGAGTTGTGGCCAGTGGGCCGGGGTGGCCGGCGGACCATTGGCGGCTCTCTTCTTCTTTGGACGTGGTGGCCTGTCGGAGGGGGGCCGCGATTGTCTTTCCCCCTCTGCCGCACTGTCGCTGGAGCACGGGTCTATTGGGTCCCATCCAAACGTGATGGGTGGAGGTATTTTCGCGGGGGAGCAGTCTGACCGGGAGGGGATTCCCTTTTGCCGGTATGCCCTGTTTTCGGGCTCTGCTCCCTCGTTTGGGGAGTTGTTCCCAGGGGGAGCAGCCCCCTCTGCAATGGCACTCCCGCCAGTGGTGGCAGCCGGCAGGTCCGAATCCGGGTGGGAAGCCTCGTTTTTTTGTTTTGCTCCCCCATTTGGGGAGTCGTCCTCGGAGAGAGTCTTAGCAGGGGTGGCAACACCCGCGGTGAAGCCGTCCTTGTTTCTCCTTATCGGAGGAAGACAGCTGCTGTTGCAGCTTCTTGTTTTATTCTAGGTGTGACTTCAGGGTACATTCGCTTTGTTTTCCCCTTTCTTCTTAACGTGTTCCATCCCGATGTTGACGTTGTTGGTGGAGCCAAAGTCGCCGCTGGTGCCTTTGATGCTGCCGCTTGCATTTTTATCCAGACCGTAGCAGCTCCTACCGGGAACTTTGAGACAGGATTTAGCCATATGGCCCGCTTCTGGCAGTGCCAACAGTGCGCTTTCCGCCCTTCCACTATGACGGACAGCGGCCAACCTTCGCATCTGAGCAGGGCAGGGATGTTGAGGAATCTCAGTCAGTCAAGACCATCTTCAATTTATAGTCCCCGGTCATTATGTTGCGGGGACCGCGAACTGAGGCAACCTCCTCTACGTCTCCATACTGGCTCATCACCGCTCCCAGTTGGTTGGAGTTGATGAAGCATGAGACGCCAAGGATGGAAACGGTTATAGCATAACTCCGCTAAACTTTGTATGAGGCAGGGATCTTCAGAATCTCAGTTACGGTTTATTTCGGAACCCCGGTCAGTCCCTTCGCTTTAGAATCGGTCGTCACCAGTCTCTTTAGCATTTCTTCAACAGTACTGGGGATGACTTTTATTATGTTGTCCTCCTTGTACTGCTGATAAGTGTCTTTCAATAATTTGCAGTATGTCTCTACCGACCACTGTAACTGGGGTCCCCAATTTGCATACTTCGCGGGTGCTGTTGCCGGTGTTGTGGCCGGAGTCGTTCACATGGGTTCGGGTGCTACCAGGGTGTTATTGGTTGTGGAGAGCTGTGCCAATGGGGGCCGGCTTTGTCGGTGGGCCATTGGAGCCTCCCTGTTTGGCCGGTATAGCCTGTTCAAAAGCGCGGGGACGATGTTGTTGTCTTTCTCTGCCGAGCTAGGCCGCTACTTAGATCCCGGCTGACAAGTTTCAACAGATGTATTGGGATCTTTAGATCCCACAAGAGTAGCTGGAGTTCTTATTGGCTTGATGATATTGTTTTTAGTGGTATAGAACCACTTCCTGTATTCATCTGGTGACAACGGTGACTAATGGTCCCCACACGGCTACCCCAGAATTGAAGCTGCTATGCATCGAACGAGACTCATCCATAATGGCGCACTGAAAGAAAATGAACATTTTTTTAATTTATGGCACAGCACAATCATAAAATTTAGCATCTCGACTAAATCAACTTTGTTTTAAATAAGATTACTTGATTTGAACTTCATTCATACAAAATAATTTTTACGGTTCAAATGAAACTTTTTGATTCTTTTTTTTTGACATCCTATATATTTTCCAGGATAAAAAAATAAAAATTTCAATTCTATTTTTTTCGTTCATAGAGGGGATTTAAAATATGACCACCACTTTTTATAAATGTAAACTTTAAACAACAAATTTGATAAAAAACTATTTCAAATAAATTATTTTATTATTGTATTCATTTTTGCAAAATGTTGTTACATTGAAATAATGATGGCAGTTTGTAATAACTTGCATTGATTATATTTTCAAGAAAAAGTAATATTTTTATAAGATGATAGATTAAGTTGAAGGATTTTAACAAAGAAACTGGAGGAGAAAAAGAGGAGTAAAAAGTAGAGGAAGAAGTCTGTTTTTAGATTTGATTTTTTGTTTCCCTGATGGGAAACTGGGCTGATAATCCTAGAGGTACTGCAATACTAGGCCAACCCGTGGCAAAAGTAATATTTTTATAAGATGATAGATTAAGTTTAAGGATTTTAACAAAGAAACTGGAGGGAAAAAGAGGAGTAAAAAGTAGAGGAAGAGTCTGTTTTTAGATTTGATTTTTTGTTTCCCTGATGGGAAACTGGGCTGATAATCCTGGAGGTACTGCAATACTAGGCCAACCCGTGGCAAAAGTAATATTTTTATAAGATGATAGATTAAGTTTAAGGATTTTAACAAAGAAACTGGAGGAGAAAAAAAGGAGTAAAAAGTAGAGGAAGAGTCTGTTTTTAGATTTGATTTTTTGTTTCCCTGATGGGAAACTGGGCTGATAATCCTAGAGGTACTGCAATACTAGGCCAACCCGTGGCAAAAGTAATATTTTTATAAGATGATAGATTAAGTTTAAGGATTTTAACAAAGAAACTGGAGGAGAAAAAGAGGAGTAAAAAGTAGAGGAAGAGTCTGTTTTTAGATTTGATTTTTTGTTTCCCTGATGGGAAACTGGGCTGATAATCCTGGAGGTACTGCAATACTAGGCCAACCCGTGGCAAAGGTGGAGCAAGCCCCTACCTCTTCGCCATGTTGCAAAAATCAGTTTAATATCGTAGTCCCCAAATCGGGGACGTATCAGATATTAAGCTGATAAGAACAGATACTACACTTTGATCTTAGCCAAAAGGCCGAGAAGTTATTTAGGCCGGTGAATTCCCTCGGACAACCTCCATCTTTATCTACAGATGGAGATTTTACAAACCTTAGGGAACTCACCAGACCTTAGGCATAGCGCCCGGGATGTAGGGGGAGGGGGGGTCGGGGATAAGTGACACAAGCATTTAACATTTTTTATTTTCAACAAAAAATACAACAAAAAACAGAAAATAAAAACTTTTTCTTACTCTTAACCAGTTTCTTGCACCAAAATACCGCATTCACTCTGTGGATGGATCCCTACTTAACATATCCCAAAAATTTTCCGTTGTAAATAATAATTATCGTGGGAGTGGGAAAAAATTATTAAAAACACCCAAAAAAGAAAGAAAAATAAAGAACCAAATAAAATGATAAAAAAGGGGGGTTAGTATGGCCCGTCTTTCCCTCGTTGCTAAGTGTTGGACCACCCGCTGTTTTCCGGCCCCAAGACCGAAAACAAGCGGGTCAGTCCCTAAATGGGAGTGGGAATTTAAAAGAGGGGTATTCAAAAATAACTTCATCGGGAATGGGATCTGGGGTGGATGGCGGCTTCCAAGATGGTAATGCCAAAGGTTTCAAGCGACCGGGGACAAAGTAAAAAATGGAAGTGGGAATCGTTGGAAGCTCTCTAGTGCCGGAAAAAATAATATAGGGACAGGATATCTCTCATTCCTACTAGTTAAGAGTGTCTCTTTTAATTAAAAAAGTCTACAGGGGTGGGTTCCGTAGAACCTAGTACCGCGTGTGCCATAACTATGGAGGGAACACGAACTCAAACTTGGCGCCTCGTCGGATGCACAAACTAGTGTCATGCACCCATCTCCTATTGAAATCCATGCGATGTAATCGCTTCCAATCGCATCTGATTTTCACTTTAAGTTGATGTTTAAAGTAAACTACCAGATCGTGATCCGAAACCGATCCAACCCCATGAACCTCATCAAGACATGTAACCCACGTCACTAGTCTCGCTACGGCTAGGATGGTCAGAAACACCATTCGTTTTTCCCCCGTCCATTGCGGAGCTGCGTTGTTGATGACAGATGCGACATCCAGGACCATCGGCTGTTCGGCGTCGATGCGAGCCGTCACCTCTCCGACATACTCCCAGAGACGTCGAACTTTGCTGCAGGTGAAAAAGGCGTGCTCGGCCGTTTCTTCTTCGTCGTCTTCACAGCGCGGGCATAAGGGGACGTCCCTTAAGCCATCTCTGCGTAGTCTGCCATAGAGGGGCAGTGCGTTCCGAACCAGTCGCCAGGTCAGAGAATACTCAGAATTGTTGAGATAACTCTGGCCCGGCGCCCAACTCCACTGGGAGCGGGCCTCCTCCCTCGACAATCCAAGCCGCTCCTCAAGTGGGTCCGAAGCGGTACCCTCCACTAGATCCCGATATAGTCTCTTCCTAGACCGGGCAAGGTTACTGGACCCCGGCAACGCTCTAAGCGCGGCCCGGCATTCGGTGAAGAACAAGGGCTCCCCTCTCGGCCTACGTCGACCTTCGACCGAGAGGTCGGGTATGAGGTTGGGAAAGGCGCTCCCGACCGCAGGGACCCACGGAGTGTCTTCCATCAAAGTCCGACTCAGGAAAGCCAGTCTCTCGGCATGTCGATGACTTGCCAAGTCAGGCATCCCCAAGCCTCCCACACTCGGAACTTGAGTACAGACCTGTCTGCGGACGTACGCTTTCCGGCCCTTCCAAAGAAGCGAGAAGAGCAAGCGCGTGAAAGCGTGAAGGCGGGCCGCAGGCAGTGGTAGTACAGACAGCCGGTAAAGGATGAGAGGGAAGACGTAAGTGGCGCACGCCTCCGCTCTGCCCTTCAAGGAAAGCTTCCTTCGAATCCAAGCCTGGACCGACGATTCGACCTTTGTCTGTACTTCCGACCAGTTCTTTTCCAGCTGGAGGCCCGGCCCGAACCATACGCCGAGGATTCGAACCGGGCCATCCGACCAGCTGAAGTCACCTGGAAGAGCGGTCTCTCCGCTCCAGGCACCCAACCGCAGGCCGTTCGACTTGCTGCGGTTGATTATGGCCCCTGTCACTTCTTCGTACCGAGCGAGCGCCTTAATCACCGTTCGAATGTCAGTACGGCTCGACACGAAAACGGTGACATCATCGGCAAACGCGGAAACCCTGACTCGCGCTTTGCGAGGAGGGATAGCGATTCCGCGCAGGACTGGTGTTGTCGCCCGATCCCTTAATTTGCGAAGGAAGGGTTCCAACGCCAGGATGTAGAGCAGGGGCGACAGCGGACAACCCTGACGTACCGACCGAGAAACAACGAACGATTCCGACCTCTTTCCGTTGACTTGCCCCACTGCCGTCGGCGAGTCATACAGAATGGAGATCCACCTGCGGAAGTCCGGACCAAAACCGGCAGCCGCTAAAACAGCTTTCAGGAAACCATGGTCGACCCTATCGAAAGCCTTGGACTGATCTAAATTGATCAGCGCGGCTTCAGCGTCGTCTTCTGTCCCCTCTATGATCATGCGAATCAAATGCAAGTTGTTCTGAATCGACCTCCCCTTCACAGCAAAGTTCTGCTCAGGCTTGATCAAATCACCGATAACAACCTGCAGGCGGTTCGCAAGAACGCGGGCCAAAATCTTTAACTCTGTGTTTAGCAGAGTTATGGGCCTGTAATCGTCTAAATTACCCCCACCAGGTTGGTCCCCCTTCTTCAGTAATGTGACCACTCCTTTGGTTACCTGTCCAGGGATTGACTCCTGAGCAAACCAGTGGTTAAACACATCCTTCAGAATTGGGACAAACATGGGCGACAGCCTCAAATACATTTCGTACGGCAGACCATCGAGTCCTGGAGATTTGTTCAAGCCGACCTGCTTCAACGCAGTAACGATCTCGCCCTCCGTAATCCTGCCATCACAGCCAGCTGCTCGAGCCGCCTCGAGGCGGGGCGAGTCAGCCAAATAGCTGTCAAACTCCTGGCCGCGGAGTCTGGGCAGTTGGGTGAAGCGTTCCTCCAAATGCTCACGGAACCCCTCACAAATCTCACGAGTCGATACCAGGGTATGTCCTTCCAGGTTTTTCACCTTCCGAATGTACCCGTCCGAGCCACGACGTAAAGCAGCCTTACGCTCAACAGCGTCAACATTCACGGCTTCGTTAGAGACTTTCTTTAACCTAGCTCTAACTACTTGTCCCTCATATCGCTCGCTGGCCAAGCGATTGAGGTCCCCCGTAATTAAGGCTATCTCTAGGGGATCCCCCCCCGCCACCGCCCGGGTCATCTTATCCTCTGCCTGCTTTTGTGTCCTAGCCCTATCTTGAGCGAGGCGCTGGCTGTAGCGGACACAAAAGCTTCTAACACGAGCCTTAGTTTTGACCCAGTATCTACTCCCGATAACCACCCCCACTAATCCCTGCTGAAGTAGTAACGTCAGCTGTTCCCGGAAGTCTCGTATCTCCAGCAAGGAGGTATTAAACTTCCAGTACCCAGCCAACCTAGGCCTATCGCTTAAGTTCAGACGGGCCATAACTAATTTATGGTCCGAATGTCCTAACATAGTGAACGTGGGACAAGATAAGAAATCTATGTCGCCTCTTCTAACTAACATTCTGTCCAAGTAGGTACTCGGACAGAAGGCCGCGCTAGTATACCACGTCCACATCTCCCGCCCTGGGTGATCGATACGAAATCTGTCGACAAGATCGCACGAGGCCATCAGGTCAGACAGACTGCTCTCACACCACGCCGACCCTCTATTCCCACCGACCTTATCTATCTTGGGGTCTAGGATGGCATTCCAGTCCCCCATTAAAACTACTCGCTCCGGACCCCCGAGGAACGCCTCCAACCGTCGAAAAAAGGAAACCCTCTCGCCAGCAATGTTGGGCGCATAAACCGCAACGATCCGAAACTTACTGTTTTCGACGGCAACATCGACCACGACCAGCCGTCCCGCCGCATCCGTATGAACAACGCTAACGTTTGCCGATAGGCTGCGTCTAACCATCACCGAGATGCCACTCCTACGAACATCGCCATATGCTGAGTAGACGTCAAAGTCGTCAGTCAGCACATCACAATCCCCGTACGAACAGAAGTGGGTCTCTTCAATTGCAGCTACATCTACCTTTCGGGCCACGAGATCCCTTAGCACGCGAGCAGCTTTGCCTCGGGATCTCATGCCCCTCACATTCCAACAAGCCAAGTTCAAATTTGTGATCCCCATCAGTTAGTGTCGCAAACGGGGCTAAAGTCCTCGGGAGTGAGGACGCCGAAGGCCTGACCGAGACTGCCGGTCAGCAGTTCGGACGAAATCCGTCCGTCTCGTGCCAAACCTCCCACGTCCAAGGGGAAGGTTAGTTTAAGGGCCCGAAAGAAAGAGGGGTGAACATAAACAGGGACCCTCCCCGGACATTGAAAAGATAATTTTTTAAGGGAAGGGTGCTCCTCGTCTATTAGCTTGAAGCCCGGGAAAGCTGTTTTCCCTTCCTCAACCATCCTCCAGAGAGCATTTGTCCTGCTCCCCTTGTTCTCTCTCAGGAAGGTGGTCATCATGGGGGCCTCCCGGAACTTCTGGGGGCTCTCCACCCGCTTTCCCTTCACATGGGTGAACGCCTGCATTTGTTTCAGGTACTGTCTTTGCCTCGCACTCAGATCTGGGTGAACCTGGGAGGCGTTGGCTGCACAAATCCTCTCCCCCGGCAGGAAAGGGGACCTCTTTGTCCTTACCTGCCTTCCAGCTGGTGGAGGAGGGGGCGTCTTTGCTGGGGCGGACTCTTTGGTCCCTGCTGCTTCCGCAACGGCCGTTGTGGGTGTTTTGGAGAGAGGAGTGGAGTCCTGTACCCCCGAGGGTGTTGGTGCCTGGACAGTTGGAGTAGCCCCACAGTCTTCGGCCTCTCTGATCTTTTTGGCCCTCGGGTCCTTTTCTTTGGGCTCTACCGGCCCCTCCACTGCCATCCTCTCTTCGTTGGCCGCTGGCTCCTCCTCTGACTCCGATGACTGCTGGAGCTTCCTTTTGTTAGGGAGGGCTTTCTTTCCCCTCTTGGAGGTTACCGGGCTGAATCCCTCCTCCTCAGGCTTCTCCGCCGCCACTGGAGCTGGAGCTTTGGCTGGGGCGGGTGCGTTTGGTTCCTCTGCCGCCACTGGAGCTGGAGCTGGAGCTTTGGCTGGAACGGGTGCTCTGGGTTTTCCCGCTGCCACTGGAGCTGGAGCTTTGGCTGGGACGGGTGCCGGGGTCTTTCTCCTGGGGCAGTCCTTGGACATATGCCCCGGCGTCTGGCAATGCCAACAATGTGGCCTCCGTCCCTCCACGATGATGGACATCGTCCAGCTCTCGCACTTGAGTTGGGCAGGAATTTGTTGGAAACCCGCACGCTCCAACCTCATCCGGAATTTAAATTCCCCCGTTTGGATGTTGCGGGGGCCACGGACCGGAATAACCTCTTCGACATCTCCATACTGTGACATTATTGCGCCTAAATGGTCAGCGCTGACACAGCATGGGACGCCGAGAATGGTGACGTTTGTCCTTCTCTTTTCAAGGTACTCCGGCTTGAATTGGAGGTCTTTCCAGCCAAAGTCTCCTTTTGCCACCTTTTCCGCCTCCTGCTGGGTTGGGAGCAGGATGTCCCACATCGCATAGGACCTCTTTGTGATGTAGGTCGCCGGTATCTTGAGGTCCACCAGCATCCGGAACATTTTGTCCCTGGTGACTCCAGTGAGTCCCTTGAGTTTGGCATCTGTTGTCACCAGGGAGACTATTCTCCTCCTCAGGTTCTCCAGAGTACCCGGGACAAGTCGAATGGTACTGCCCTCGGTATACTCCTGGTATTTTCCCCTGAAGAGTTCCCTATAGTCTTCCGGGGTCTTTTTGGACTGGGGACCCCATGCAGCGGCCTCCGGCTTGGTTTTTGCTGGGAGCTTTGTGGCGGGCGGCCTGCTCCGGACTTTTGGCACTCCCTTCCTCTCCTTCTTCCTGCCAAGGCTCTCCCCCTCCGACTCCGCCGATGAAGAACCCCCCGAGGAGCACCCGAAAAACAATTTAGGGTCGTACCGGCCCTGTGCCACCCCCAAATCCAGTGATTGGGACTTTCTGAGTAAAGGGGCTTTTTTATTTCCTACAATGGATTCAAAAGGAGTATTGTCGAACCCGGCAAAAAACTCCTCATGAGATAGGATAAGCCCTGGGATTTTCTCGAAATCCCCAAACACCAAATCTGGGCCGTCATCAGATACTGGAGCGTCGCACGGCACGACACTCCCCAACAAGGATCCGGAGGTGCCCTGCGGGGCTACACCTCCTGGGGGGCACTCGGGTGTGCCACCCCCCCCGACCGGACTGAAGTGTCGCACGACACGACACTCCCCAACAAGGATCCGGTGGCCTCCATCGCAACTGGATCTGTCTGCTGTCCACAACCCGCCGATTCGGAATCAGGGGGACCGTCGCCAAAAGGCACGTGAGTCTTCCCCGAACCTGCCGGCTGCTTAAGTTGGGACAAGCAGTCAGACTCTGAAAAAAGAATTTAAAAAATTAATGTACAAGAAAGCCTAGCTCTACCAACGGGGAGCTGCCTCCCCAAGAGGGGGAGGAACTACAATGTAGAAGACCTAGCTCTACCAACGGGGAGCTGCCTCCCCAACGGGGGAGGAGTTAGATAGAAATAACATAAAAGAGAGAAAAAAGAGAAAAATAAAAAAAAAAAGAGAAAAAATCCCCAAAAGGGGGAGAAAAAAGTGAAAAAACTCCCCAAAAGGGGGAGTCGACAAAAGCCCCAAAAGGGGGCTTAGTCAATAGTAAAAAGCTTTAACCTTGCCAATAGGCCCGGTAGCTGATCACTGGACTCTGGGTAAAATGAAAATGTCGCAACTGAGAACAGATACTACACTTTGATCTTAGCCAAAAGGCCGAGAAGTTATTTAGGCCGGTGAATTCCCTCGGACAACCTCCATCTTTATCTACAGATGGAGATTTTACAAACCTTAGGGAACTCACCAGACCTTAGGCATAGCGCCCGGGATGTAGGGGGAGGGGGGGTCGGGGATAAGTGACACAAGCATTTAACATTTTTTATTTTCAACAAAAAATACAACAAAAACAGAAAATAAAAACTTTTTCTTACTCTTAACCAGTTTCTTGCACCAAAATACCGCATTCACTCTGTGGATGGATCCCTACTTAACATATCCCAAAAATTTTCCGTTGTAAATAATAATTATCGTGGGAGTGGGAAAAAATTATTAAAAACACCCAAAAAAGAAAGAAAAATAAAGAACCAAATAAAATGATAAAAAAGGGGGGTTAGTATGGCCCGTCTTTCCCTCGTTGCTAAGTGTTGGACCACCCGCTGTTTTCCGGCCCCAAGACCGAAAACAAGCGGGTCGGTCCCTAAATGGGAGTGGGAATTTAAAAGAGGGGTATTCAAAAATAACTTCATCGGGAATGGGATCTGGGGTGGATGGCGGCTTCCAAGATGGTAATGCCAAAGGTTTCAAGCGACCGGGGACAAAGTAAAAAATGGAAGTGGGAATCTTTGGAAGCTCTCTAGTGCCGGCAAAAATAATATAGGGACAGGATATCTCTCATTCCTACTAGTTAAGAGTTGCTCTTTTAATTAAAAAAGTCTACAGGGGTGGGTTCCGTAGAACCTAGTACCGCGTGTGCCATAACTATGGAGGGAACACGAACTCAAACTTGGCGCCTCGTCGGATGCACAAACTAGTGTCATGCACCCATCTCCTATTGAAATCCATGCGATGTAATCGCTTCCAATCGCATCTGATTTTCACTTTAAGTTGATGTTTAAAGTAAACTACCAGATCGCGATCTGAAACCGATCCAACCCCATGAACCTCATCAAGACGTGTAACCCACGTCACTAGTCTCGCTACGGCTAGGATGGTCAGAAACACCATTCGTTTTTCCCCCGTCCATTGCGGAGCTGCGTTGTTGATGACAGATGCGACATCCAGGACCATCGGCTGCTCGGCGTCGATGCGAGCCGTCACCTCTCCGACATACTCCCAGAGACGTCGAACTTTGCTGCAGGTGAAAAAGGCGTGCTCGGCCGTTTCTTCTTCGTCGTCTTCACAGCGCGGGCATAAGGGGACGTCCCTTAAGCCATCTCTGCGTAGTCTGCCATAGAGGGGCAGTGCGTTCCGAACCAGTCGCCAGGTCAGAGAATACTCAGAATTGTTGAGATAACTCTGGCCCGGCGCCCAACTCCACTGGGAGCGGGACTCCTCCCTCGACCATCCAAGCCGCTCCTCAAGTGGGTCCGAAGCGGTACCCTCCACTAGATCCCGATATAGTCTCTTCCTAGACCGGGCAAGGTTACTGGACCCCGGCAACGCTCTAAGCGCGGCCCGGCATTCGGCGAAGAACAAGGGCTCCCCTCTCGGCCTACGTCGACCTTCGACCGAGAGGTCGGGTATGAGGTTGGGAAAGGCGCTCCCGACCGCAGGGACCCACGGAGTGTCTTCCATCAAAGTCCGACTCAGGAAAGCCAGTCTCTCGGCATGTCGATGACTTGCCAAGTCAGGCATCCCCAAGCCTCCCACACTCGGAACTTGAGTACAGACCTGTCTGCGGACGTACGCTTTCCGGCCCTTCCAAAGAAGCGAGAAGAGCAAGCGCGTGAAAGCGTGAAGGCGGGCCGCAGGCAGTGGTAGTACAGACAGCCGGTAAAGGATGAGAGGGAAGACGTAAGTGGCGCACGCCTCCGCTCTGCCCTTTAAGGAAAGCTTCCTTCGAATCCAAGCCTGGACCGACGATTCGACCTTTGTCTGTACTTCCGACCAGTTCTTTTCCAGCTGGAGGCCCGGCCCGAACCATACGCCGAGGATTCGAACCGGGCCATCCGACCAGCTGAAGTCACCTGGAAGAGCGGTCTCTCCGCTCCAGGCACCCAACCGCAGGCCGTTCGACTTGCTGCGGTTGACTATGGCCCCTGTCACTTCTTCGTACCGAGCGAGCGCCTTAATCACCGTTCGAATGTCAGTACGGCTCGACACGAAAACGGTGACATCATCGGCAAACGCGGAAACCCTGACTCGCGCTTTGCGAGGAGGGATAGCGATTCCGCGCAGGACTGGTGTTGTCGCCCGATCCCTTAATTTGCGAAGGAAGGGTTCCAACGCCAGGATGTAGAGCAGGGGCGACAGCGGACAACCCTGACGTACCGACCGAGAAACAACGAACGATTCCGACCTCTTTCCGTTGACTTGCACCACTGCCGTCGGCGAGTCATACAGAATGGAGATCCACCTGCGGAAGTCCGGACCAAAACCGGCAGCCGCTAAAACAGCCCTCAGGAAACCATGGTCGACCCTATCGAAAGCCTTGGACTGATCTAAATTGATCAGCGCGGCTTCAGCGTCGTCTTCTGTCCCCTCTATGATCATGCGAATCAAATGCAAGTTGTTCTGAATCGACCTCCCCTTCACAGCAAAGTTCTGCTCAGGCTTGATCAAATCACCGATAACAACCTGCAGGCGGTTCGCAAGAACGCGGGCCAAAATCTTTAACTCTGTGTTTAGCAGAGTTATGGGCCTGTAATCGTCTAAATTACCCCCACCAGGTTGGTCCCCCTTCTTCAGTAATGTGACCACTCCTTTGGTTACCTGTCCAGGGATTGACTCCTGAGCAAACCAGTGGTTAAACACATCCTTCAGAATTGGGACAAACATGGGCGACAGCCTCAAATACATTTCGTACGGCAGACCATCGAGTCCTGGAGATTTGTTCAAGCCGACCTGCTTCAACGCAGTAACGATCTCGCCCTCCGTAATCCTGCCATCACAGCCAGCTGCTCGAGCCGCCTCGAGGCGGGGCGAGTCAGCCAAATAGCTGTCAAACTCCTGGCCGCGGAGTCTGGGCAGTTGGGTGAAGCGTTCCTCCAAATGCTCACGGAACCCCTCACAAATCTCACGAGTCGATACCAGGGTATGTCCTTCCAGGTTTTTCACCTTCCGAATGTACCCGTCCGAGCCACGACGTAAAGCAGCCTTACGCTCAACAGCGTCAACATTCACGGCTTCGTTAGAGACTTTCTTTAACCTAGCTCTAACTACTTGTCCCTCATATCGCTCGCTGGCCAAGCGATTGAGGTCCCCCGTAATTAAGGCTATCTCTAGGGGATCCCCCCCCGCCACCGCCCGGGTCATCTTATCCTCTGCCTGCTTTTGTGTCCTAGCCCTATCTTGAGCGAGGCGCTGGCTGTAGCGGACACAAAAGCTTCTAACACGAGCCTTAGTTTTGACCCAGTATCTACTCCCGATAACCACCCCCACTAATCCCTGCTGAAGTAGTAACGTCAGCTGTTCCCGGAAGTCTCGTATCTCCAGCAAGGAGGTATTAAACTTCCAGTACCCAGCCAACCTAGGCCTATCGCTTAAGTTCAGACGGGCCATAACTAATTTATGGTCCGAATGTCCTAACATAGTGAACGTGGGACAAGATAAGAAATCTATGTCGCCTCTTCTAACTAACATTCTGTCCAAGTAGGTACTCGGACAGAAGGCCGCGCTAGTATACCACGTCCACATCTCCCGCCCTGGGTGATCGACACGAAATCTGTCGACAAGATCGCACGAGGCCATCAGGTCAGACAGACTGCTCTCACACCACGCCGACCCTCTATTCCCACCGACCTTATCTATCTTGGGGTCTAGGATGGCATTCCAGTCCCCCATTAAAACTACTCGCTCCGGACCCCCGAGGAACGCCTCCAACCGTCGAAAAAAGGAAACCCTCTCGCCAGCAATGTTGGGCGCATAAACCGCAACGATCCGAAACTTACTGTTTTCGACGGCAACATCGACCACGACCAGCCGTCCCGCCGCATCCGTATGAACAACGCTAACGTTTGCCGACAGGCTGCGTCTAACCATCACCGAGATGCCACTCCTACGAACATCGCCATATGCTGAGTAGACGTCAAAGTCGTCAGTCAGCACATCACAATCCCCGTACGAACAGAAGTGGGTCTCTTCAATTGCAGCTACATCTACCTTACGGGCCACGAGATCCCTTAGCACGCGAGCAGCTTTGCCTCGGGATCTCATGCCCCTCACATTCCAACAAGCCAAGTTCAAATTTGTGATCCCCATCAGTTAGTGTCGCAAACGGGGCTAAAGTCCTCGGGAGTGAGGACGCCGAAGGCCTGACCGAGACTGCCGGTCAGCAGTTCGGACGAAATCCGTCCGTCTCGTGCCAAACCTCCCACGTCCAAGGGGAAGGTTAGTTTAAGGGCCCGAAAGAAAGAGGGGTGAACATAAACAGGGACCCTCCCCGGACATTGAAATGATAATTTTTTAAGGGAAGGGTGCTCCTCGTCAATTAGCTTGAACCCCGGGAATGCTGTTTTCCCCTCCTCCACCATCCTCCAGAGAGCATTTGTCCTGCTCCCCTTGTTCTCTCTCAGGAAGGTGGTCATCATAGGGGCCTCCCGGAACTTCTGGGGGCTCTCCACCCGCTTTCCCTTCACATGGGTGAAAGCCTGCATTTGTTTCAGGTACTGTCTTTGCCTCGCACTCAGATCTGGGTGAACCTGGGAGGCGTTGGCTGCACAAATCCTCTCCCCCGGCAGGAAAGGGGACCTCTTTGTCCTTACCTGCCTTCCAGCTGGTGGAGGAGGGGGCGTCTTGGCTGGGGCGGACTCTTTGGTCCCTGCTGCTTCCGCAACGGCCGTTGTGGGTGTTTTGGAGAGAGGAGTGGAGTCCTGTACCCCCGGGGGTGTTGGTGCCTGGACAGTCGGAGTAGCCCCACAGTCTTCGGCCTCTCTGATCTTTTTGGCCCTCGGGTCCTTTTCTTTGGGCTCTACCGGCCCCTCCACTGCCATCCTCTCTTCGTTGGCCGCTGGCTCCTCCTCTGACTCCGATGACTGCTGGAGCTTCCTTTTGTTAGGGAGGGCTTTCTTTCCCCTCCTGGAGGTTACCGGGCTGAATCCCTCCTCCTCAGGCTTCTCCGCCGCCACTGGAGCTTTGGCTGGGGCGGGTGCGTCGGGTTTCTCTGCCGCCACTGAAGCTGGAACTTTGGCTGGGGCGGGTGCCTCGGGTTTCTCCGCCGCCTCTGGAGCTGGAGCTCTGGCTGGAACGGGTGCTTTTGGTTTTCCCGTTGCCACTGGAGCTGGAGCTTTGGCTGGGACGGGTGCCGGGGCCTTTCTCCTGGGGCAGTCCTTGGACATATGCCCCGGCGTCTGGCAATGCCAACAATGTGGCCTCCGTCCCTCCACGATGATGGACATCGTCCAGCTCTCGCACTTGAGTTGGGCAGGAATTTGTTGGAAACCCGCCCGCTCCAACCTCATCCGGAATTTAAATTCCCCCGTTTGGATGTTGCGGGGGCCACGGACCGGAATAACCTCTTCGACATCTCCATACTGTGACATTATTGCGCCTAAATGGTCAGCGCTGACACAGCATGGGACGCCGAGAATGGTGACATTTGTCCTCCTCTTTTCGAGGTACTCCGGCTTGAATTGGAGGTCTTTCCAGCCAAAGTCTCCTTTTGCCACCTTTTCCGCCTCCTGCTGGGTTGGGAGCAGGATGTCCCACATCGCGTAGGACCTCTTGGTGATATAGGTCGCCGGTATCTTGAGGTCCACCAGCATCCGGAACATTTTGTCCCTGGTGACTCCAGTGAGTCCCTTGAGTTTGGCGTCTGTTGTCACCAGGGAGACTATTCTCCTCTTCAGGTTCTCCAGAGTACCCGGGACAAGTCGAATGGTACTGCCCTCGGTATACTCCTTGTATTTTCCCCTGAAGAGTTCCCTATAGTCTTCCGGGGTCTTTTTGGACTGGGGACCCCATGCAGCGGCCTCCGGCTTGGTTTTTGCTGGGAGCTTTGTGGCGGACGGCCTGCTCCGGACTTTTGGCACTCCCTTCCTCTCCTTCTTCCTGCCAAGGCTCTCCCCCTCCGACTCCGCCGATGAAGAACCCCCCGAGGAGCACCCGAAAAACAATTTAGGGTCGTACCGGCCCTGTGCCACCCCCAAATCCAGTGATTGGGACTTTCTAAGTACAGGGGCTTTTGTATTTCCTGCAACGGATTCAAAAGGCGTACCGTAGAATCCGGCAAAAAACTCCTCCTGGGAAAGGATCACCCCTGGGATTTTCTCGAAATCCCCAAACACCAAATCTGGGCCGTCATCAGACACTGGAGCGTCGCACGGCACGACACTCCCCAACAAGGATCCGGAGGTGCCCTGCGGGGCTACACCTCCTGGGGGGCACTCGGGTGTGCCACCCCCCGACGGGACTGGAGTGTCGCACGGCACGACACTCCCCAACAAGGATCCGGAGGTGCCCTGCGGGGCTACACCTCCTGGGGGGCACTCGGGTGTGCCACCCCCCGACCGGACTGGAGTGTCGCACGGCACGACACTCCCCAACAAGGATCCGGAGGTGCCCTGCGGGGCTACACCTCCTGGGGGGCACTCGGGTGTGCCACCCCCCGACCGGACTGGAGTGTCGCACGGCACGACACTCCCCAACAAGGATCCGGAGGTGCCCTGCGGGGCTACACCTCCTAGGGGGCACTCGGGTGTGCCACCCACTTTCACAGGGGTGCCCTTCGCGGCCACACCCCTCTCGCTGTCTTTAGCCAAGACAGCTCTGGCTTTTGAGACCCAGGTGGCCTCCATCGCAACTGGATCTGTCTGCTGTCCACAACCCGCCGATTCGGAATCAGGGGGACCGTCGCCAAAAGGCACGTGAGTCTTCCCCGAACCTGCCGGCTGCTTAAGTTGGGACAAGCAGTCAGACTCTGAAAAAAGAATTTAAAAAATTAATGTACAATGAAAGCCTAGCTCTACCAACGGGGAGCTGCCTCCCCAAGAGGGGGAGGAACTACAATATAGAAGACCTAGCTCTACCAACGGGGAGCTGCCTCCCCAACGGGGGAGGAGTTAGATAGAAATAACATAAAAGAGAGAAAAAAGAGAAAAATAAAAAAAAAAAAAGAGAAAAAATCCCCAAAAGGGGGAGAAAAAAGTGAAAAAACTCCCCAAAAGGGGGAGTCGACAAAAGCCCCAAAGGGGGACTTAGTCAATAGTAAAAAGCTTTAACCTTGCCAATAGGCCCGGTAGCTGATCACTGGACTTTGGGTAAAAAGAAAGTGTCGCAACTGAGAACAGATACTACACTTTGATCTTAGCCAAAAGGCCGAGAAGCGATAATTTTTACTATTTTCGACCACTTACATCGGCAAACTGCAACATAATTCATCACCTTCACAACGGACACAAACCTACAAAGACAAAATTATACTCGAAATAATCTTAAATGCAATTTGTTCAAATTACTCTTTTATACTATTCGAAAAAATTTCAACCTTTTAACATTTTATATTGTTCACCTAAACAATTTAAATAAGCAAAAATCTTCTAGTTTCCAACGTAGTACATCTCACAGATCATAGCATTCCAATCAAAAAATAAGCAATTTTAACTTATCATTTGTAATTATTTTTAAAACATAAATAAAAATAAATACTTGGTAGAAAATAATTTGCTTTAAACAATAATCGGTAAATAAATTGATTTTATATTCAACAATCGAACATATTTTCGATCTTTTTTTAAAGAAAAAAAACAAATATTAAGCAATGTCAAGGTCGTATTTTTGTCCTGTTCAAAATCCGGTGTCACTCTAAAAATTAACCGAGAAATCGATACAAAATCTAAACGATCTATATTTATATTAAAAATTAAAAAAAAAAAGAAATGAAATTTCGATAGAAAAAGAAATTAAATTAAAACACTGGTAAAATTAAAACATGGTAAAAGTTTTGCTTTTCCTCGTGTGGTGTTATAATGTCCATCGTTTGTTTTGTTAAGTCGTTTGAGATTTGGGAGTGAAAAGTAATAAAAAAAAATTTTTTAAACGTATTAAATATTTGTTTGGTTTCGCTTGTTAATTATTAATAACATTTTTATTAGTAGATCTAATAAATCTGTAAAGAAATTGTTGGTTTTCGACAGACAGTGAAATGCCATGAAGAGTTGTTCCCCTTACACCAGTAAAAAACAGCTCTAAAAACTTCCAACAAAAAGAAATGTTCCTTTCTTTCTGGGAACTGTTTACAGCTGTAAAATCCAATCTCGTCAAAACATTTGCAAACTTCCCTCATTTTCACACTTTCAAGTGAAAAACAAAACATCCTCAGCAAAATTACACCCACCCCCCCCCCACCCCAAGAAAAAAAAAAAAGACAAAAGAAAAAATAAATAAATAAAAGAAAGCGAGAGAGAAAGAGAGAGAGAATAATTTAATAAGAGAATTTGCGACACTGAAAACGTACACAACTTATTAGACGATAATTAGCGAGTTTAAGATTTGACTTTTTCTTCTTTTTAAGATGTTTTTAAACAATTTAACAACTAATTTGTAATTGTCATTTTTTAATAAAACAAACTGATTTTTTTTCTCTTACGTATGTTTGCTAGGTACGTGCAAAATCAACGGCCGATTCCCAAAATGAAAAAACATTTTGACCCCCCCCCCTCCCTTTACTTAAAAATACACTAAAATTCAGGAAATCAACCAATTTTACTGAAATTTTCAATATTTATTAATCAACAATCACGGAATATAATGAAACCATTATTTTTTTTTTTAAATCTTAGTGAAAATGTATTATTTTTTAAAAAGAAAATACACCTTTACTAAAGTTATATTTTTATATATTAATAAAAAATGATTTTTTAACTGTTGCTTATGTAAATAAAGGATCGTAGATGTTAACAAATTTTTTTTTCAAAATATTTCGTATATATTACGAAATAGGCCAGTAAATACCGTGTTAATAAAATCACTATAACTCGAAAAATTAATTTTTTGAATTAGCGATATTATTATTGAATAAAGCATTGTTTAATCAATATTTTCACCAAAAAAATAATATAATTGCAAAAAATATTTCATGTGATTTTAATGATTAGAGTTTTTGGAAAAATAAAAAATGCGACATAATTATATTTCTCTTTTATAGAGGAACGTGGCATCATCAGCGCAAGAAATTTTTTTTATAATCTTGAAAATAAACCCAAAATTGACAAATTTGAGAGCCAGGAACTTAACGAAAAAAAGAATTTTAAAAATTGAATAATTTCTACTAACGATAAACTTTCATTAGTATGGTAGCCCCGTTCTGCAATAACCAGGTGGGATTAGCAATCACTCACTTTTACAGCGCAAAATTTTTTATTTTTTTTAGAGATTCAACAATTTCGTTCATTTCACAATTCATCGTCAATTATTTGGAAAGATTTGTATTTGTTTTGTCTTTTTTTCATTAATAAATATTTAAGTTAAAAACAATTATTTATTAATAAATAAAGAGAATTCAAACATCACATTTTCTTTCAAAATTGAATTCTGTTTATCAATAAATAACTGTTTTAACTTTTTTTTTTCAATGAATAAATTGTCAGTGTAGTCATTGACATTAATATACTTTTTCACGCTTAAAATAAAAAATAAAAACACTTTATTTTTAAAAGAATCAATGTAATTTATCGTTACAGCACGTTAAGAATAAATCGAGTAACTAAAGTTTTAAATCATGTAAAAAAAATTGATAAAATTGACGCAGTTCGTAACGTAAAAACATTTTAACATTTAAAAAATAGTTTTATTTAAAATTCTAAGGAAAAACATTGGTAAACAGACGTCATCAATAATTTCAGAGTATTACTAAATTAAAAACTGAACCTTTTCCGTTAAAAATAATTGTGTACACTCACAAATAATTAAATAAGCATTTCCTTTTTTATTATAAAAAATAAGGGTACTTAAATTTGTTTATAACCTTAAAAAGAATAAAGAAATTAATGGATAATAATTTTTCAACTTCTATAAACTATTATTACATTTTTATATATAAAGTTAAAAATGATAAATTATGACATTTTTTGTCATCCATATATTTTGCATAGTAATAGTCATTTTGTAAACAACGTCCTTTTCCGATGAAGTTATGGAGGATTATACTCATTTATCACATTTGAAGGGATAATTTTGCTAATTTTTAGTCAAACTTGGGATTTATTTTTTTTTTAATTCAGTGTCTTATAACTTTAATTTAATAATTAGCTTTGAAATAGTTCTCAAAAACTTATATTTATCTTTTAAGGGATTTTTACAAGTAATTTTTTCAAAGTTCAAAATTCATTGAATTTTGGGGGGTTTTGACCGTCGTAATTACATATTTTATTATAATTTATTTTTCACACGTAAATATGCAGTTTTTTTCGTTTAGATATTAAGTTTAGGCTTTTATCTTTCAAACACAATCAAAGTTTACACGGAAACTAATTAAATAATTAATGATAAGCGCTTTTTAATAAGCATAGTCCGTACAAGAAGGCGCCATTTTTGCACATACCTAATGTTTGCCATAATCCGCAGTGGCCAATTTGAACCGGAGCAAGTAAAGGCCGAATACTCGACTTCTGCATCTACTCGCTTTCGCTCTGGTTATGTATTTAGTTCAAATTGGTTACCGCGGATTATTTAACTTAATTCACTATTTACGCTAAAGTAAATTGCCTTAAAACTTTCTGGTAATATTGAAACTACCTATCCATGCCGGCTGAATATGACGTTAGTAAAAAATGTATTAGGGTTTACTTCGACCGACAAATAGTAATTCGTTTTTTTGTTTTTTTTAAATCAAGTATTACATTAAAAATAAAAACAATTTTGACAGGTCGTCGCCATATTGTATCTTTGCCAGATTTTATCATTGAGTTATCTCTCTTGCCTAAACTGGTTATAAAATGTCTAACGATACATAAAACCGTTTTTTTCTTCTTATAATTTAATACTGGATGAATTTGCAGTATTTTTTCTGTACAATCTTATTTTTAGCACAAAGTTTATACATTTCTTTAAATATGTTAATGTCATTGTGAAACAGCAAAAGAACCCCAAAAGTTTTTTTCAACAATATGCTTTATCGGGATACAGCATTATGGAGGTGTAAATTTATAAAAGTTATGATTTTATTTCAAACAAAAAAGTTTATTTGTAATATATATCAAATCTAGTTATAAAAAAAAAAAAACCCACTTATTTTATTATTTGTTAATTATTATTTGAACAAAAAAATGAGATTCTACTCTTTTGTGAAATTATGCATGGACACACGGAAAAACTTGGCAGAATATAAAAACAATTTAGAGTTTCAGATATAAATTTAACGAAAAATGATCTATTCTAACATTTTATGGAAGTAAAGTAATGTAAAAATGTTACTACTAACAAAAAAAAAAAAGGCGCACACCATTTATTTCCCATAGCAAAAAGACTTTATAAAATAAGGGAACAGCTTTAAAACGCTAGAATGACCCGGAAATGAGGAATCATTTTACATTAAATATGCGAAACTGATACCACACTTTGAATTCTAAGAGAGATTTTATTCTTTCTTTCCGTCAATTTTTAAAATCGCCTGAAAAAATTCTTCCAATAAATCAAAGAAATACATGGTGCATAAATTTTCGCACTCGAGTCTGGCCGGGATGGTCCAGTCGCATCTTGAGGTGGTAATCCCCCGTCAGAATGTTATAGGCAACGCGGACTGGAACCACCTCAAAACACCCCTTGTAAGATTTTTTTTTTTAAATGCTTATTTCTCTATAATTTGATAATTAATGTTAAAATAAAAAATGCAATTAAATATTAAATGTTTTCTACAATTTTTTTTGTAAAAGGGTTTTCTTTAGAATTGAAAGGGGTGAAAAACAAATATGCAACAAATGCTACCAAAGGCAAGATGCCGATCAATTTTCTTCAGCAATGTGATCACTTTCTTGGTAACCTGTCCAGGAATGAATCCCTCAGCAAACCAATAGCTGAACACATCCTTCAGAAGAGGAACCAACATGGGCGGCAGCCTCAAGTAGAATTCATAGAGCAGACCATCAAGTCCTGGAGACTTGTTCCGGTCGACCTGCTTCAACGCAGTAATGATCTTGTGCTCCGTAACCATGCCATCGCAACTAGCTGCCTCCAATAGCTGTTAAACTCCTTGACGCGGAATCTGGGTAGTTGGGTGAAGCGCTCCTCAAAATGTTCCCAGAAACCTTCACAAATCTTACAAGTTGACGCAACGGTATCTCATTCCAGGCTTTTGACCATACAAATATAGCAATTGGAACCACGACGTCAAGCAGCCTCATGCTCAACAGCGTAAACATTTACAGCTTCGTTCGACACTCTTTAACCTAGTTCTTACTACCTGACCTTCATACCGCTCGCTAGCCAAGCGGTTGAGCTCCCCTTTAGTTAGTGCTACAGTTAGAGAATCCCCCCCACCCAGCCACCGCCCGGGTTAGCATATTCTCTAAACGCTTTTCTGCCTTTGCCTTATCAAGAGCGAGGCGTTGGGCATATTGGACACAAAAGTGTCTAACTTTCGCCTTAGTGCTAACCCACCACCTACTCCCGATAACCACCCTCATTAGAGACCGCTGGTAAAGTAGTAATAGCTTTTTCCGCAAGTTGCGTATCTCCAGTAAGGAGGTATTAAACTTCCAGTATCCAGCCACTTATTCTTAGCACTTCAATTAAAACGCCCGTAATTAATTTATGGTTCGAATGTCCTAACAAGTGGGAAGTGGGACAAGATATTAAATCTACGTCGCCTTTTCTCACTAACATCAGATCCAAGTAAGTACTTGTAATGGAAGGTACGCTGCTAGACCACATCCACATCTCCCGCCCTGGCTCATCGACACAAAATCTGTCAACAAGATTGCACAAAGTCATCGGGTCAGAACGTGCCGTTATTAGCAATACACATGAAAAAATTTTAATTGCTTAAAATATCTCAATAATGGCATATATAGAAAGAGCTTGATGATTTAAGAAAGAATCTTTTGAAATTTTTTTAATCTGACTAAAAATAAGGAAGTTATGACTATTTTTGTGCCTCGCACGATTGGATATTTTCCTCTCTTTAATACCATATGCGTTTCGTCACATTTTTTACACTAATTTTTCAGTAAAAATGTTATATCTTTGTTAAAACACAAGATTAAGCAATGAAATTTACCATAGAAGTATTTTTGTACAAGGAATCAGAATGTGCCACTGAAAATCTCCAGAAATTAATGGTTTCCAAGTAATCTGCACTAAGTGCACATAAATATGCTGCAATACCTTAAAAATACCAAAAAAGAAAGTTAGAAAACTCAAAGTTGAATTGTAATACATTTTATGTACAAGAAACTAAAATCTAATACTAGGATTGTTTAAAAATGAATATATTGCAAGATTTCTTTGGCATTATTGTAGATTAACACCATCCGCTAACTAACGATTCTACTTTTTTTATTTAGGCAATTACATGTTAACACCCTGAAAAACTTGGCAGAACAAAAGCAATTATTTTAGAATTTAGAGTGGGGATCAATTTCACATAAGTTAAATATAAAACAATCCCCCATTTCAAGGCCATTCTAGCGTTTTAGGACAGTTAATTATTTTTTCTATGAGAGATAAATCCTGTGCGTTTTTCTTGTTTTGTTTGTTTTGTTTTTTTCACGATTATGAGGGTCTTTGTGGGAAGAGGGGGGGGGGGGGCTTACCACTTGAACTTCAGGTTAGTGGTAGGGCTAGGGGCAATTAAGTGTGAACACCCTGAAAACTTAGCAGAAAGAAAAAAAAAAACAATTTAGAATTTCAAGTGGGGGATTAGTTTCACATCTATTAATAATGTAGTTTATGTATCTGTCTGTCTGAAGCCGAACTCCAGTATGACTATTTTACTGAAACTAATCTTTTTGAAATTCTTTATATACTGTCATCAAAAGTCGTTTAGACACCAGATGGGTGTTTACATTAACATAAGTCATTCCTTTAAACCTTCAATTAAATTCATATTTACAAATATACACTTATAACTGCTATTATCCAATTTACATATGTATTTACAATATTTTCCGATAAGGTTATATTAATAAACATTATTCATACAATTAATTAAAGCCATTTTCATCATAACCGGCGTGTTTTCTAAACCATTTCAACGCGAGTACTGTTAAAATTGCAAAGTCATTAGCTGTTTAATAAATGGTGCCCTCCCTCCCTCCCTCCGGTAATTAAATATGGCGATCTGATTAAGCAGCCGATTAGCTGTTTAATCAGTCGTGTCATCCCTCCCTCCGGTAATTAAATATGGCGATCTGATTAAGCAGCCGACGTTAATGTGGGACGTTAAATATGTAAACAACAACGCTCGCAAACACTGTGCTCAGTTTTCCATTTTTAAAACCGTCCTAAGTTTGTTTATTCTTAGCCATTATGTTTTAAAACACAAATTTATTAAATCAAATTGTTTAATTAAAATAATAATTGATTTAAAAATTACTATATAAAAACGCGCGTGCGCACGCACACACACAGTTCAGGTAAACTTTTTCTTTCCGAGAATTAAAAAACTTTTCGTGTTTACTGTATTTGATTTCTAAATACTTTCATATAAAATATTATCATTTTTTTCACGACCTCAACAGAATTTATGATTCCATGTTTTATTCATTAAAAAAAAAAAAAGATGTGATTTTTTTTTCTTTAATGTCAACAAAATAAACTAACACATTGTACTGGAAAACTATACAACTGATTGTAGAATCAAATTGTTTAATTAAAAAAAGGTCATTAAACAAACACCCCCCCCCCCACACACACACACACACACACACAGTGTTCACTGTATTTGATTTTTTGGTGCTTTTTCATTTTAGGACCCACGCTAACTTTGACCCCATCGTTACAGTTAGGTTTTTTTTTTCCTTTTTAATTAAAAATATTTACATGTATGGGGGGGGGGGGGGATAAAAAAATTGGGGGAAGGCGGTCAAAAAAATTTTTTTTTTTTTTCTTAACTAAAAAATATTTCTATGACTGGTAATATAAAAAAATTGAGGGGGGTACAAAAATTTTTTTTCTTTCTTTTTAAACTACAAGTCTTTCTATTTATGGGCGAGGGTACAACAAAAATCGGGGTAGGATCGAATTTTTTTTCCTTTATTTTCAACTAAAAATAATCTTGGTCATAAACACAGAAAATCAATGTCTAACCACCACAGAAATATGACTGGGGCTCCATTGGCTTACGCGTGAGCCTTCATTTCTGATGCGGCAGCCTAGCAAAAATATGCGACCGGAGGGAGCATATATTTGCTAGTATATTTAATGTAGAATAATTCACCATTTCTGAGCCATTCTAGCGTTTTAGGGCATTAATCAATTTTTTTCTATGGGAAATAAATCCTCTGCGGGTTTTTTTTATGGCCGTCTGCTTTTTTTCTTTTTTCTTTTCATTTTTTTAGACGATTATGTGTGGTTTTAATGGGCTTTTTTGTAGGATTGGGCTTGCCACTCAGACTTAGGGTTAGTGATAAGGTTAAGGAAGGGGTTTTGTTTTGGATGGAGGTTGCCATTCGGACTTAGTGTTAGGGTTAAGGGAGTTTTTTAGGGGGTGGCTTGCCACTCATATTTAAGGTTAATGGTACGATACGTTCAAGAATGCATTTTTAGGAGGTGGGCTTGTTAGTCGTACCTAGAGTTAATGGTTGAGTAATTATTTATTTTATAAATTTCACTAAAAGGCAAGAATGGCCGGGAAATCGGAGATCATTTTACATTAAATTTATATGCGAAACCGATCCCCCACTCTAAATTCTAAATTATTTTTTGTTTTCTTTTTTTCGCCAAGACTTTAAGGGTGTTCACACGTAATCGCCTAAAAAAGTAGAATCTTAATTTTTTTTTTAATTGGCGACTAGAAAGTCATCACTACAGTGAAAACCAGTATTTCTTGAAGTATTTTTTATAAAAGAACCAAATAGGATTAACTTTTTTAAGCACAAAAAGTATTTTTGTCTTATTTTCAGAAGTTCGTAAACCAATTTTACAAAGGTTTACAAGACTAGGTTGCTGCTGATTGATTGTTATATCAGCAATACTAGCAGCCATTGACTTTCGCTCAAAAAAAGGACAATATTTTTTTTCGGATAAGGTAATTTAAAATTACTACTACGGAAAGACAAAACAAAATACAATTATAATTTTAATGCATAAAAAAAGATAAAAGATTAATGTATTTACTAGTTGGGTACGAAAAATGTAACAACATTTTCTATATTCATATTTTCAAATTCGTTCTAGAATGAAAATAAACAAAAATCGCCTCGTGTTTATAGCTGCTAACTATTACTACTACTACAGTCAGTTTTTCAAACTATAAATAGAAAACTTTTTTCTTTTTTTTTCAGATAGGGTAATGAAATATTACTAACAAAAAAGAACACATATATACAATTATAATTTTAATGCATAAAAAGTAAAAAAATTGATTTACTTACTAATTGGGCGACGAAAATGTATTGTTCAAAAATGTTCAACCCACGTCGTATTGAAGGATTTTTTAAATTTAAAAAAAAATGAATGAGCCGATTTACTTTGTACACTAACAAACATTGAAAGTGATGTGTCTCCTGATTGGTTTCCAAATTTCAGGATGAAATTCCGCACAGAGGCATGGTACGAGAGTTTTAAACGAAGGGGGGTGGGTAAAAAAAATAAAGTGACGTAGATTGCTGAAAATAGCGTTAACATTTTTTGGCCTTTAGTTGCTCAAAACTTTAAAAAATATATTATGTATATTATTATTCATGAATGCACGTGAAAGGATATTCATTTCTTAACAAAATGATGGTATTTTGAGCACTTAAAGTGCTTTAGTTTTTAAGATATGACTATTTTAATAGAACTACCCTCAAATCTGCGATTATCCAAACAGTTTTCTGGTCGATGTGTATTGCTACTGTTATCAATGGCAACATCGACTACGACCAACCTGCGTTCCACATCAGCATGCACAACGCTAACAGTCGCATAAAGAGTACATTTTACTAGCACACAGACACTACGACTGTGGATATTGCCGTATGCTGAGAAGACCTCAAACTCATCAGTCAGCATACGAAAATCCACACTTGAATTAAAGTGGGTCTCCTGTAGTGTAGCTATATCTACCTTCAAGGTCACCAGACCCCTCAGCACGCAAGCAGCTCTGCTTCGGGATCGCATGCCCCTCACATTCCAAGTGACCAGCTTAAGAGACCTGATCACTGTATTTATTCAGTGTCACACATGGGACTGAAATCCTCGGGGATGAGGACGCTGTAAGTCCGGGCAAGACTGACTGCCATAAAACACCCGTCTTGCACCACACCTCACATGTCCACAGGAACAGTCAGTTTAATTGCCCTATAAAAACAAGGATGGACATAGAACAAGAGCCTCCCTTCACATTTTACAAATAGTTGTTTCAAAGACGAGTGCTCACCTTCGATTAGCTTTAATCTCGGTATAGCCTCCTTGCATTGATTATATTTTCAAGAAAAAGTAATATTTTTATGAGATGATAGATTAAGTTTAAGGATTTTAACAAAGAAACTGGAGGGAAAAAAAGGAGTAAAAAGAAGAGGAAGAGTCTGTTTTTAGATTTGATTTTTTGTTTCCCTGATGGGAAACTGGGCTGATAATCCTGGAGGTACTGCAATACTAGGCCAACCCGTGGCAAAAGTAATATTTTTATAAGATGATAGATTAAGTTTAAGGATTTTAACAAAGAAACTGGAGGAGAAAAAGGAGTAAAAAGTAGAGGAAGAGTCTGTTTTTAGATTTGATTTTTTGTTTCCCTGATGGGAAACTGGGCTGATAATCCTGGAGGTACTGCAATACTAGGCCAACCCGTGGCAAAAGTAATATTTTTATAAGATGATAGATTAAGTTTAAGGATTTTAACAAAGAAACTGGAGGAGAAAAAGGAGTAAAAAGTAGAGGAAGAGTCTGTTTTTAGATTTGATTTTTTGTTTCCCTGATGGGAAACTGGGCTGATAATCCTAGAGGTACTGCAATACTAGGCCAACCCGTGGCAAAAGTAATATTTTTATAAGATGATAGATTAAGTTGAAGGATTTTAACAAAGAAACTGGAGGAGAAAAAGAGGAGTAAAAAGTAGAGGAAGAAGTCTGTTTTTAGATTTGATTTTTTGTTTCCCTGATGGGAAACTGGGCTGATAATCCTGGAGGTACTGCAATACTAGGCCAACCCGTGGCAAAGGTGGAGCAAGCCCCTACCTCTTCGCCATGTTGCAAAAATCAGTTTAATATCGTAGTCCCCAAATCGGGGACGTATCAGATATTAAGCTGATAAGAACAGATACTACACTTTGATCTTAGCCAAAAGGCCGAGAAGCGATAATTTTTACTATTTTCGACCACTTACATCGGCAAACTGCAACATAATTCATCACCTTCACAACGGACACAAACCTACAAAGACAAAATTATACTCGAAATAATCTTAAATGCAATTTGTTCAAATTACTCTTTTGTACTATTGGAAAAAATTTCAACCTTTTAACATTTTATATTGTTCACCTAAACAATTTAAATAAGCAAAAATCTTCTAGTTTCCAACGTAGTACATCTCACAGATCATAGCATTCCAATCAAAAAATAAGCAATTTTAACTTATCATTTGTAATTATTTTTAAAACATAAATAAAAATAAATACTTGGTAGAAAATAATTTGCTTTAAACAATAATCGCTAAATAAATTGATTTTATATTCAACAATCGAACATATTTTCGATCTTTTTTTAAAGAAAAAAAACAAACAAATATTAAGCAATGTCAAGGTCGTATTTTGTGTTGTCCTGTTCAAAATCCGGTGTCACTCTAAAAATTAACCGAGAAATCGATACAAAATCTAAACGATCTATATTTATATTAAAAATTAAAAAGAAAAAAAAAAAAAAAAGAAATGAAATTTCGATAGAAAAAGAAATTAAATTAAAACACTAGCAAACCATGGTAAAAGTTTTGCTTTTCCTCGTGTGGTGTTATAATGTCAATCGTTTGTTTTGTTAAGTCGTTTGAGATTTGGGAGTGAAAAGTAATTAAAAAAACATTTTTTAAACGTATCAAATATTTGTTAGGTTTCGCTTGTTAATTATTAATAACATTTTTATTAGTAGATCTAATAAATCTGTAAAGAAATTGTTGGTTTTCGACAGACAGTGAAATGCCATGAAGAGTTGTTCCCCTTACACCAGTAAAAAACAGCTCTAAAAACTTCCAACAAAAAGAAATGTTCCTTTCTTTCTGGGAACTGTTTACAGCTGTAAAATCCAATCTCGTCAAAACATTTGCAAACTTTTAATTTCCCTAATTTTCACACTTTCAAGGTAAAAACAAAACATCCTCAGCTAAATTACCCCCCCCCCCTCCAAGAAAAAAAAAAAGACAAAAGAAAAAAGAAAAAATAAATAAATAAAAGAAAGCGAGAGAGAAAGAGAGAGAATAATTTAATGAGAATTTGCAAACACTGAAAACGTACACAACTTATTAGAAGATAATTACCGAGTTTAAGATTCGACTTTTTCTTCTTTTTAAGATGTTTTTAAACAATTTAACAACTAATTTGTAATTGTCATTTTTTAATAAAACAAACTGATTTTTTTTTCTCTTGCGTATGTTTGCCATAATCCGCAGTGGCCAATTTGAACCGGAGCAAGTAAAGGCCGAATACTCGACTTCTGCATCTACTCGCTTCCGCTCTGGTTATGTATTTAGTTCAAATTGGTTACCGCGGATTATTTAACTTAATTCACTATTTACGCTAAAGTAAATTGCCTTAAAATTTTCTGGTAATGTTGAAACTACCTATCCATGTCGGCTGAATATGACGTTAGTAAAAAATGTATTAGGGTTTACTTCAACCGACAAATAGTAATTCGTTTTTTTGTTTTTTTAAATCAAGTATTACATTAAAAATAAAACGATTTTGATCGGTCGTCGCCATATTGTATCTTTGCCCGATTTTATCATTGAGTTATCTCTCTTGCCCTAAACTGGTTATAAAATGTCTAACGATACATAAAACCGTTTTTTTCTTCTTATAATTTAATACTGGATGAATTTGCAGTATTTTTTCTGATCAATCTTATTTTTAGCACAAAGTTTATACATTTCTTTAAATATGTTAATGTCATTGTGAAACAGCAAAAGAACCCCAAAAGTTTTTTTCAACAATATGCTTTATCGGGATACAGCATTATGGAGGTGTAAATTTATAAAAGTTATGATTTTATTTCAAACAAAAAAGTTTATTTGTAATATACAGGGTGTTTCAAAAGTCTTGGGAACATAACGATTTTTAATAACTCAAAAACTATTAGGAGTTGAAAAATGAAATTGGTACCGTTGGAAAGGTTAAAGTTTTGTGGGGAATCTTCAAAGTTGCTCAATATGAGCACCATTCGTCACACGGCAGACATCTAGTCGATAGTCCATTTCCTGCCAAACGCGTTCCAGCATCTTGCCGTCAATGGTTCCCACAACTGCTGTTACTCGAGCCTTTAGTTCGTCAATATCTCTTGGAAGGGGCGGCACATAGACTTGTTGCTTGACAAAGCCCCAAAGGAAAAAGGGTAAGATCTGGAGACCTAGGAGGCCAGGGCATGAGAACGTCATCACCTCGCCCAGATCTCCCAATCCATCTACCAGGCAGCCTTGTGTTAAGAAACTGCCTTACTCTAAGACTCTAGTGTGGTGGTGCACCATCTTGTTGAAAAATGAAGTCATCAGATTCTGCTTGTTCCAACTGAGCCATTAACCAGTCTTCCAGCATGTTGAGATAGGATTCACCAGTGATAGTTGCCTCTTCAAAGAAGAACGGTCCATAGACACCTTTCTTGGAAATTGCACAAAACACGTTCACTTTTGGTGAATCTCGCTCGTGCTCAAGAAGTTCATGAGGATTCTCAGTACCCCATATGCGAGTGTTATGCTTGTTAACTTTGCCATTCAGATGGAAGGTCGCCTCATCGCTAAAAACAAGCCGGTCATCAAAGCCGTTATCTTCCAACTTCTCTTGCATTGCAATGCAAAAGTCACGGCGAAGTGGCTTATCAGTGTCCTTCAACTTTTGGACCAACTTGAGCTTGTAAGGTACCATTTGCAGTCGTTTCCTTAAGACACGCCAGACAGTTGCTGGAGCAAGCTGAAGTTCCCTGCTGGCTCTTCTCACTGATTTACGGGGGCTCCGCTGAAAGGCTGTCCGAACTTGCTCAACTGCATCTTCTGAAGTTGAAGGGCGACCTGTTCGCTTACTTGGGCACGCTGAACACATGTCCACGATTCAGTCTTTGCAAATTGGAGGACGCAAAATGCCTTGTCTTGTTTAGAGAATGCCATTACTGCACCTGGAAAGATAACACGAAAATCATTAGTATGACCAAAAACTTGATTAAGCAAGCTTTAAAATGGCACCAGTTTCATTTTTCTACCTGGAATAGTTCATGAGATATACGCATTTGTAATGTTCCCAAAACTTTTGAAACACACTGTATATATCAAATCTAGTTATAAAAAAACCAAAAAAAAACCCACTTATTTTATTATTTGTTAATCATTATTTGAACAAAAAAATGAGATTCTACTCTTTTGTGCGATTACGCATGGACACACGGAAAAACTTGGCAGAATATAAAAACAATTTAGAGTTTCAGATATAAATTTAACGAAAAATGATCTATTCTAACATTTTATGGAAGTAAAGTAATGTAAAAATGTTATTACTAACAAAAAAAAAAAAAAAAAGGCGAACACTATTTATTTCCCATAGCAAAAAGACCTTATAAAATAAGGGAACGGCTTTAAAACGCTAGAATGACCCGGAAATGAGGAATCATTTTACATTAAATATGCGAAACTGATACCACACTTTGAATTCTAAGAGAGATTTTATTCTTTCTTTCCGTCAATTTTTAAAATCGCCTGAAAAAATTCTACCAATAAATCAAAGAAATACATGGTGCATAAATTTTCGCACTCGAGTCTGGCCGGGATGGTCCAGTCGCATCTTAGTCGCATCTTGAGGTGGTAATCCCCGTCAGTAGAGATGGGCGGTTTTACCGAAAAACCGCGGTTTTTCGGTTTCGTCTCCATACCGAATACCGAATCGGTTTTTTTTTTAAAAACCGTAACCGTTCGGTATTGTGTTTTTACTACAGTAAGCCACCATATACAAGAGAACACGGTTGAAAAGATTTTCCGATTTGAATAAAATTGAATATTACTAAAAAATGTTATATTAGTAAGAGGACAGATTGAACAAATATATGATAATAGGTATCCCAAACCGGGCTGATTTGCTAGCGAAATATGTAAAAAAAAAAGTGAAATTCCATACAATTTCAACTTGCGGTATCTCGTTAATTTTTTGGATTATTTTGATAAAATTTGGATGTAAACAAAATTTAATCTTTTCTCTTTATAAAGATATAATTCTTTTTCTTGTCTCATTAATATTTTTTTTTCCAGACAATTTTAAATTAGGTCACTATTTTCAGTGATGGACGCTTTTTCTTTTTTTTTGAAAAAAATCGATATCTTTTTCAAATTTGTTGCGCGCGCTCGCGCATGTTACTATGCATATAAAAATAGTCCCATCTAAAAGAAAAAAGGACGCTCTTTAATTTGGTGGGCGTAACATAGGGTTTTATGTCGAATTTTATAAAAGAAATCCAAGTTAAAAAACTTTAGTGTATAAAATCACAAAGAAATTCAATGTAAAAAAATGTCAAAAATGTACACCTTTGTAGAGAAATATACCGTCTTTAATAATCTGTTGGTGTCATATTAATACACCCATAACTCAGGACGCGCAACGTATAAAACTGGAGGTAGGTCCGCGCAAATGACAAAATCTTCAATGATCTATAACCGCCGCGCATCAAAAATTCGAAAACGTCAACAAAACAATTGCTGCTGATGGATATTTCAAAGATCTTAGGCGACTTTAATTTTTTTGTTTTTTTGTTTATTTAAAAGTTGCATGAAGTCTTTTATTGCTTGTTTAAAATGATAAATTGAAGAATATATTTGTTAGTTGAACTTTGTGCGTCAATTTAAAACGGGTGGTATTTTTTTATCACATGTGCGTAAATATAATTAATAAAACGAAAATAACTTCCGAGTTAAAAACGGGTGGTATTTAAATATTTTTAAGCGCTTTTAAATTAAATAGCAGGAAATGAAAGATATTTTTTAATAATAATAATAATAACAGCTGTTTATTAAAACGAAGAAGCTGCAGACACGGCGGTCATGTCTGTAATGTTATTCATTAGAGACACGGCCGACGTATACACAAAATAAAACTCATTCAAATTTAGAGACACCGCCAGTATTTATTTAGCGTATTTTAATGAGTTTTAAAAACCGCTATCTGGAATGTAACTCTTCAAAATTGATTTCTGATTCACACCTAAACTGAAGAAGTGCCGAATAATCACTTCTTCATAACATTAACAGTTGTCACCATCAAGCGGTTTCGTGTAATATATCCCTATTTACCGGCACACGGCGGGATTTATTCAGCGTATTTTAACGAGTTTTGATAAAATCAATATAAAGTACGTTCTTGAATTAAATAATAACATTGTAGAAATAATACGATGCGTATCATTAACGGTATCATTATTCGATAAATTATGTTTTTGTGACATTTATTCTATTGACACAGCTTGTTTTGAACCAAAAACACCCCTTTAAAATCAGTTAAAATACAAATAAACTTATCCATGTAGGTAGATGAATAACTTGCCTTTGCTAACATTTATTTGTTACACATTTTGTTTTTTCATCCTTTTTTTCGTTCTGTTGAGTGTAGTAAATGATTCCCCCCCCCCCCCCCCCCCAAAAAAAAAATTAGAGAAATGGATATTTTATTAGCACATGTTCGTAAAAAGAATTTACCGAGCGCGTATCATTAACAGTATTGTTATTAACTTTGGTAAATTATTATTTTTTAAATTTAGATTCTTTAGCTGCCAAAGGATCAAATGAGTTGACTAATGAAGATATTCTTCGGCTTCAGAATTACTTAACACAGAAGAATCTCAAGTTCAGTATGATGGTCATGTGGATAAATCAACTTCTGTCGTCCAATTACGATGAAAAGCATCTGTCCTCAACATTAAAAAAACTGGTAATAGAGAATCGGATAAAACGAAAAAACAAGACACAAAGACCTCAGGAACTGCAGCAGTTTTTGACTTCACCTTTCCATGAGCGAGTTACCCTATCTTCCCAGGTCAAATCTCCAGACGAATCCAATGATTCAGCCACTATTGAACACCCACCTGCTTCAAAAATTAAGGCACTGGAAGAATCGGTCAAAAAATATCAGAATAAGCTGTCCGATATGAGAACTGCATTTCGATTATTAACAGCAAAATATGAAACTGTTTCTAAACAAAAACCATCTCTGCTAAATCAGAATGTTCATGTTAAGAACGTGATTGCCAGATTGCGCATGGAAGTCTCCAAACAATCCATTGACAGGCAGAAAAAGAGTAAATTGTATAAACTAATTTATATGTTGAAACAAATGAACAAGAAGAGACTGAGTGAAAATAATGAGCTTAAAAAACAAGTCAACTCCTTGAAAGAGATTCAGGTAAAGCTGAAAGCTGAAAAGGTATCACTTCAGAAAACAAGAAGTCTTTTGAAAAGGAAGTGTAAGAAGTTGAGGAACGAGAAGACTTCCAGAGATGAAGCTATTCAGCAGATATTAGAAAAAAACAAAAAGGAGGTTAGAGCAACTAGGGACAGTTGGTGCAACCGCTTTAATGATAATGTTAGGATGACCATTATAGGCCTGCAGGTAGCAGGTATTTCTGCATCAAAATGTTCACAAGTAATTGACATTTTTTGAAGAAAAGCTGGATGATCTTCCCTCAATATCCACATCAGCAAATATCAGTGATGAATCTCATTTCATCACTAAGCTTCATGCTGCAAAGATGATCCTGCAGTCACCAAGTGTCACACTCCATACAGATGGGACTAGTCGGCAGCAGAACTGTAGGGGAACAATTATAAGATGTTCCGTCAGTTAAGATAAAAATATTTTAGCTTATTTCAAATTTTTTAAGTTTTAAGCTTTACAATAAGTATTTGCCTAAAAAAAAAATGACTTGTTATTCCTTTTATATAACAAATTTTAAATTTTTGTTGTTGTCGGCCCTTTTTTTGCAAGTTAAAAACTGAATAAATTTACCAAAGTTAAAATAGATCTATGTTTTAACGTGTTAACTGTTGAAAAGGTATCAGAACTTTGATTACAACAGTCAACACCTTAAAACTTATATGATTCATATGGAGAATGATTCAGTCACAAAATTATCGAAACAGTGGCATAATTCAACTAAACGTTGAATAATAACTAATCATCACACAAGAGAATGAATAGCTTCCATAGTGAAAAATTTATTTTCAAAAAACCGAAAAACCGAACCGTAAACCGAGGTTTTAAGGGAAAAAAACCGAAACCGATACCGAAACCAAAATTTCAAAACCGCCCAACTCTACCCGTCAGAATGTTATAGGCACCACCTCAAAACACCCCTTGTAAGATTTTTTTTTAAAAATGCTTATTTCTCTATAATTTGATAATTAATGTTAAAATAAAAAATGCAATTAAATATTAAATGTTTTCTACAATTTTTTTTGTAAAAGGGTTTTCTTTAGAATTGTTTTTTTTTTCTTCTTCATAATAAAACTAAAGAGGTAAAAATATAGAAGGAAAAGAGTGTTTTTACATTGGATTTGTTGTTTCCCTCGTAGGGAAACTGGGCTGATAATCCTAGAGATACTGCAATACTAGGCCAACCCGTGGCAAAGATGGAGCAAGCCCTTAACACTTTGCCATGTTTCAAAAATCAGTTCAATATCGTAGTCCCCAAACCGGGGACGCATCAGATATTAAGCTGATAAGAACAGATACTACACTTTGATCTTAGTCAAAAGGCCGAGAAGCGATAAATTCAATTTGTAACAATATTTCAAAAGTGATTGAGATTCAAGTGCATAAAGTTTGTGTAAGCTAGAAAATGGTGCACTTTGGATGTTATTTCCATCATGACAAAACTTTGGGAACATCATGCATTTACTTGCATCTTTTTGGCCAAGACAGTTGTTTCTAATGCATTTTAATACATGTACTGAGTCGAATAACAAAAGAGGTTTAGACTTTATAACTGGATGTGGATATACAATTGAAAGCTTTGTTGGGCTAATACACTAAGCATAAAAGCATATACACTTGCAAGCAAACATTATCACTCTTATAATCAAAATAAAGTTTTAGATGAATTTCATCAACAAGTAAAACATACTGTGATGTCTTTCTCCACTAGTAACTTTAGTTTACTTTTACAATACATAAGAAAATTGTTAGGTTTCTCAACTACAGGATTCATACAGGTTAATAAGGTTAGTCCTCTGATACTCGAATAACTTGGTAAAATTATATTTTTAGTGTCTCTTAACAGACTGTACCCTCTAGGGGAGCAGTTATACAATAAGGAAGAAAATATAATTTCACTCAAATAATTAACCTTATTCAGTGTCAGTGTGTTTATCTGTTCATATATGAATTTAATTGCACTGAAATATTTTAATGACTCATCTTGCACTAATAACAGAAATGGTAAGATTAATTTTAATATAGAAATTACATTTAGAGGTTTCGTTTACTGTTCTTCTATGTCCATTTTTTTCATGTTCTCCATCAAAATGTGCAGAGTATTTTCATCAGTTACATGGTTAGGAATCTTATACTCTCCTATAGTATTCATTTCCACATCACTGCAGAATACATGTACTGCAAAATCAGATTACAAAGGACAGGCGGATTTGGGGACATGCAGATTTGATGATGCCGCATATAATAAGTGTATCTTAGTAAATTTCTATCAAGAAAATGTTATTTTTCTTCTAAATCATCAATGCTATAGAATGTCTTGTTAGTATGTGAACTCATCAGCAATACTTGATTTAAAACAAGTTTAAGGGCAGAATTCTCCAGTCGAATTTTCTTGGGGTTTGGTGCTTCTCTAAGGTGGTTGATGAGGGACAGTTTGCCAGAATTCTAGGGATAGCACCATTCTGAAGTTATGCTTTATGAAGTCTAACTGTAATGGTGGTACCTGTTTTTTCGCCAACGGCTGATTTTTTTTTTTTTTATGTCCGCGGGTCGAAAATTAAGTCCACATACCTGAAGAAATAATTTAAAAGACAACAACCATATCATAATTTAAACTCTTGTTAAAAATTAAGAAAAGATAGTAAACAAACATCTACAATATTAAATCAGGGTGGGGATGAATTTGGGAGGGAACATTTTATTTTTTCGTCCATATCAAAAATTTTATTAAAAACTGATTAAATAATGAATTTTATAAATGTTATAAAACTTGTTGATGCAAAAAATTCACAACTATTTGAAAATAAATATATAAAAAAAGTTTAGTTTACTCATGATGGAATAGACGTTTTTATGAAAAGATGGTGTTTCTTGAAATAATAGGACAGTTGAACAAAACTTATCCAGGTAGGGGTGAAAAACAAATATGCAACAAATGCTACCAAAGGCAAGATGCCGATCAATTTTCTTCAGCAATGTGATCACTCCCTTGGTAACTTGTCCAGGAATGAATAATCCCTGAGCAAACCAATAGCTGAACACATTCTTCAGAAGAGGAACCAACATGGGCGGCAGCCTCAAGTAGAATTCATAGAGCAGACCATCAAGTCCTGGAGACTTGTTCCGGTCGACCTGCTTCAACGCAGTAATGATCTTGTGCTCCGTAACCATGCCATCGCAACTAGCTGCCTCCAATAGCTGTTAAACTCCTTGATGCGGAATCTGGGTAGTTGGGTGAAGCGCTCCTCAAAATGTTCCCAGAAACCTTCACAAATCTTACAAGTTGATGCAACGGTATCTCATTCCAGGCTTTTGACCATACAAATATAGCAATTGGAACCACGACGTCAAGCAGCCTCATGCTCAACAGCGTAAACATTTACAGCTTCGTTCGACACTCTTTAACCTAGTTCTTACTACCTGACCTTCATACCGCTCGCTAGCCAAGCGGTTGAGCTCCCCTTTAGTTAGTGCTACAGTTAGAGAATCCCCCCACCCAGCCACCGCCCGGGTTAGCATATTCTCTAAACGCTTTTCTGCCTTTGCCTTATCAAGAGCGAGGCGTTGGGCATATTGGACACAAAAGTGTCTAACTTTCGCCTTAGTGCTAACCCACCACCTACTCCCGATAACCACCCTCATTAGAGACCGCTGGTAAAGTAGTAATAGCTTTTTCCGCAAGTTGCGTATCTCCAGTAAGGAGGTATTAAACTTCCAGTATCCAGCCACTTATTCTTAGCACTTCAATTAAAACGCCCGTAATTAATTTATGGTTCGAATGTCCTAACAAGTGGGAAGTGGGACAAGATATTAAATCTACGTCGCCTTTTCTCACTAACATCAGATCCAAGTAAGTACTTGTAATGGAAGGTACGCTGCTAGACCACATCCACATCTCCCGCCCTGGCTCATCGACACAAAATCTGTCAACAAGATTGCACAAAGTCATCGGGTCAGAACGTGCCGTTATTAGCAATACACATGAAAAAATTTTAATTGCTTAAAATATCTCAATAATGGCATATATAGAAAGAGCTTGATGATCTAAGAAAGAATCTTTTGAAATTTTTTTAATCTGACTAAAAATAAGGAAGTTATGACTATTTTTGTGCCTCGCACGATTGGATATTTTCCCCTCTTTAATACCATATGCGTTTCGTCACATTTTTTACACTAATTTTTCAGTAAAAATGTTATATCTTTGTTAAAACACAAGATTAAGCAATGAAATTTACCATATAAGTGTATTTTTGTACAAGGAATCAGAATGTGCCACTGAAAATCTCCAGAAATCAATGGTTTCCAAGTAATCTGCACTAAGTGCACATAAATATGCTGCAATACCTTAAAAATACCAAAAAAGAAAGTTAGAAAACTCAAAGTTGAATTGTAATACATTTTATGTACAAGAAACTAAAATCTAATACTAGGATTGTTTAAAAATGAATATATTGCAAGATTTCTTTGGCATTATTGTAGATTAACACCATCCGCTAACTAACGATTCTACTTTTTTTTTTTATTTAGGCAATTACATGTTAACACCCTGAAAAACTTGGCAGAAAGAAAGAAACAAAAACAATTATTTTAGAATTTAGAGTGGGGATCAATTTCACATAAATTAAATATAAAACAATCCCCCATTTCAAGGCCATTCTAGCGTTTTATGACAGTTAATTATTTTTTCTATGGGAGATAAATCCTGTGCGTTTTTCTGGTTTTGTTTGTTTGCTTTTTTTTCACGATTATGAGGGTCTTTGTGGGAGGAGGAGGGGAGGGGGGCTTACCACTTGAACTTCAGGTTAGTGGTAGGGCTAGGGGCAATTAAGTGTGAACACCCTGCAAACTTAGCAGAAAGAAAAAAAAAAACAATTTAGAATTTCAAGTGGGGGGATTAGTTTCACATATATTTAATGTAGAATAATTCACCAGTTCCGGGCCATTCTAGCGTTTTAGGGCATTAATCAATTTTTTTCTATGGGAAATAAATCCTCTGCGTTTTTTTTTTATGGGCGTCTGCTTTTTTTTCTTTTCTATCTTTTTTTTTTTAGACGATTATGTGTGGTTTTAATGGGCTTTTTTGTAGGATTAGGGCTTGCCACTCAGACTTAGGGTTAGTGATAAGGTTAAGGAAGGGGTTTTGTTTTGGATGGAGGTTGCCATTCGGACTTAGTGTTAGGGTTAAGGGAGTTTTTTAGGGGGTGGCTTGCCACTCATATTTAAGGTTAATGGTACGATACGTTTAAGAAGGCATTTTTAGGAGGTGGGCTTGTTAGTCGTACCTAGAGTTAATGGTAGAGTAATTATTTATTTTATAAATTTCACTAAAAGGCAAGAATGGCCGGGAAATCAGAGATCATTTTACATTAAATTTATATGCGAAACCGATCCCCCACTCTAAATTCTAAATTATTTTTTGTTTTCTTTTTTCTTTTTTTCAGGTGTTCACACGTAATCGCCTAAAAAAGTAGAATCTTAATTTTTTTTTAAATTGGCGACTAGAAAGTCATCACTACAGTGAAAACCAGTATTTCTTGAAGTATTTTTTATAAAAGAACCAAATAGGATTAACTTTTTTAAGCACAAAAAGTATTTTTGTCTTATTTTCAGAAGTTCGTAAACCAATTTTACAAAGGTTTACAAGACTAGGTTGCTGCTGATTGATTGTTATATCAGCAATACTAGCAGCCATTGACTTTCGCTCAAAAAAAGGACAATATTTTTTTTCGGATAAGGTAATTTAAAATTACTACTACGGAAAGACAAAACAACATACAATTATAATTTTAATGCATAAAAAAAGATAAAAGATTAATGTATTTACTAGTTGGGTACGAAAAATGTAACAACATTTTCTATATTCATATTTTCAAATTCGTTCTAGAATGAAAATAAACAAAAATCGCCTCGTGTTTATAGCTGCTAACTATTACTACTACTACAGTCAGTTTTTCAAACTATAAATAGAAAACTTTTTTCTTTTTTTTTTTCGAATAGGGTAATGAAATATTACTAACAAAAGAGAACACATATATACAATTATAATTTTAATGCATAAAAAGTAAAAAGATTGATTTACTTACTAATTGGGCGACGAAAATGTATTTTTCAAAAATGTTCAACCCACGTCGTATTAAAGGATTTTTTAAATTTAAAAAAAAATGAATGAGCCGATTTACTTTGTACACTAACAAACATTGAAAGTGATGTGTCTCCTGATTGGTTTCCAAATTTCAGGACGAAATTCCGCACAGAGCCATGGTACGAGAGTTTTAAACGAAGGGGGGGGGGGGGGGTAAAAAAAAAATAAAGTGACGTAGATTGCTGAAAATAGCGTTAACATTTTTTGGCCTTTATTTGCTCAAAACTTTAAAAAATATATTATGTATATTATTATTCATGAATGCACGTGAAAGGATATTCATTTCTTAACAAAATGATGGTATTTTGAGCACTTAAAGTGCTTTAGTTTTTAAGATATGACTATTTTAATAGAACTACCCTCAAATCTGTGATTATCCAAACAGTTTTCTGGTCGATGTGTATTGCTACTGTTATCAATGGCAACATCGACTACGACCAACCTGCGTTCCACATCAGCATGCACAACGCTAACAGTCGCATACAGAGTACATTTTACTAGCACACAGACACTACGACTGTGGATATTGCCGTATGCTGAGAAGACCTCAAACTCATCAGCCAGCATACGAAAATCCACACTTGAATTAAAGTGGGTCTCCTGTAGTGTAGCTATATCTACCTTCAAGGTCACCAGACCCCTCAGCACGCAAGCAGCTCTGCTTCGGGATCGCATGCCCCTCACATTCCAAGTGACCAGCTTAAGAGACATGATCACTGTATTTATTCAGTGTCACACATGGGACTGAACTCCTTGGGGATGAGGACGCTGAAAGTCCGGGCAAGACTGACTGCCATAAAACACCTGTCTTGCACCACACCTCCCATGTCCACAGGAACAGTCAGTTTAATTGCCCTATAAAAACAAGGATGGACATAGAACAAGACCGTCCCTTCACATTTTACAAATAGTTGTTTCAAAGACAAGTGCTCACCTTCGATTAGCTTTAATCTCGGTATAGCCTCCTTGGTAGCTTTCCTCGTGTTCAATAGGCTCCTGCTACGCCTGCCACACAAATGTAGTGATTATGAGGCGTTTAGAAAGTTCTTTGGCTTTTCTACACTCTTCCCCCAGACATGGGTGAAGAGATGCAGCTGGCCCCGAGTTGTTTTCGCTGTGCTTTCGTAAACTCCCCAAAAGAGTGTAAAGGGTCTGCTTTGCAAATCCTGTCCCCAGGTAGGAAGGGGAGTTTCCACGTTCTTTCTTTTCTCACACGAGTAGGGGATAGAGCCAGTTTCATTTTGGTTGCCTGCCCAGCTTCTTTTATTGTTAGCACCATGTCACAGGATGGGGATCGAGAGCGATGACAGGTTAGAGAGTGGGGAGGGGTCGAAGTAGGTGCATTTAGTTTAGCAGTAAAAGGAGGAGAAGCTTCAAGTTGAGGGGGCTGTGCTTTTTTAGTCACTGATTGTTCTTTTTCTGGGGGTTGGGGCTGCTGAAAGTTCCATTTCTTATTCTCTTCTTGTGGAAGAGGAGTAGGCCTCAACCACCTTTACTTTTTTGTTTTTCAACTTAGATTTTTTGTCCTTAGCTTTGTCAGCGCTCTATGTTAGTTGTTTTTAGAGTCTGTTTTTTTGGGCTCTTCATCAGATTCGGAGGAGGTGACCTGGTGTTTCCTTTTGAGTGAAGCCGTCCTTGTTTCTCCTTATCGGAGGAAGACAGCTGCTGTTGCAGCTTCTTGTTCTGTTCTAGGTGTGTCTTCAGGGTACATTC
>OY744539.1:8610106-8612606 GCA_963556195.1 Sepiola atlantica | reverse complement strand
AGAGAGAGAGAGAGAAAAAAACGCGAGAGAGAGAGAGAGAAAAAAACGCGAGAGAGAGAGAGAAAAACGAGAGAGAGAGAGAGAAAAACGAGAGAGAGAGAGAAAAACGAGAGAGAGAGAGAGAAAAACGAGAGAGAGAGAGAGAAAAACGAGAGAGAGAGAGAGAAAAACGAGAGAGGAGAGAGAGAAAAACGAGAGAAAGAAAAACGAGAGAGAGAGAGAAAAACGAGGAGAGAGAGAGAAAAAAAACGCGAGAGAGAGAGAGAGAGAAAAAACGCGAGAGAGAGAGAGAGAGAAAAAACGCGAGAGAGAGAGAGAGAGAGAAAAAACGCGAGAGAGAGAGAGAGAAAAACGCGAGAGAGAGAGAGAGAGAGAGAGAGAAAAAAAAGCGCGAGAGAGAGAGAGAAAAAAACGCGAGAGAGAGAGAGAGAAAAATGAGAGAGAGAGAGAGAAAAAAATGAGAGAGAGAGAGAGAAAAAAACGCGAGAGAGAGAGAGAACAAAACGCGAGAGAGAGAGAGAACAAAACGCGAGAGAGAGAGAGAACAAAACGCGAGAGAGAGAGAGAACAAAACGCGAGAGAGAGAGAGAGAACAAAACGCGAGAGAGAGAGAGAACAAAACGCATGAGAGAGAGAGAACAAAACGCGAGAGAGAGAGAAAACAAAACGCGAGAGAGAGAGAGAACAAAACGCGAGAGAGAGAGAGAACAAAACGCGAGAGAGAGAGAGAACAAAACGCGAGAGAGAGAGAGAACAAAACGCGAGAGAGAGAGAAAAAAACGCGAGAGAGAGAGAAAAAAACGCGAGAGAGAGAGAAAAAACGCGAGAGAGAGAGAGAAAAAAACGCGAGAAAGAGAGAGAGAAAAAACGCGAGAGAGAGAGAAATAAAACGCGAGAGAGAGAGAAATAAAACGCGAGAGAGAGAGAAATAAAACGCGAGAGAGAGGAATAAAACGCGAGAGAGACAGAGAGAGAAAAAAACGCGAGAGAGAGATAGAGAAAAAAAACGCGAGAGAGAGAGAGAAAAAACGCGAGAAAGAGAGAGAGAAAAAAACGCGAGAGAGAGAGAGAGAAAAAAAACGCGAGAGAGAGAGAAATAAAACGCGAGAGAGAGGAATAAAACGCGAGAGAGACAGAGAGAGAAAAAAACGCGAGAGAGAGATAGAGAAAAAAAAACGCGCGAGAGAGAGAGAGAAAAAAACGCGAGAGAGAAAGAGAGAAAAAAACGCACGAGAGAGAGAGAGAAAAAAACGCGCGAGAGAGAGAAAAAACGCGAGAGAGAGAGAGAACTAAAACGCGAGAGAGAGAGAAAAAACGCGAGAGAGAGAGAGAAAAAAAACGCGAGAGAGAGAGAGAAAAAAACGCGAGAGAGAGAGAGAGAAAAAAACGCGAGAGAGAGAGAGAGAAAAAAACGCGAGAGAGAGAGAAAAAAACGCGAGAGAGTGAGAGAAAAAAACGCGAGAGAGGAGAGAAAACGAGAGAGAGAGAGAGAGAAAACGAGAGAGAGAAAAACGAGAGAGAGAGAGAGAGAAAAACGAGAGAGAGAGAGAGAAAAACGAGAGAGAAAAACGAGAGAGAAAAACGAGGAGAGAGAGAGAAAAACGAGAGAGAGAGAGAAAAACGAGAGAGAGAGAAGAAAAAACGCGAGAGAGAGAAAGAGAAAAAACGCGAGAGAGAGAGAGAAAAAAACCCGAGAGAGAGAGAGAGAAAAAACGCGAGAGAGAGAGATGAACAAAACGCGAGAGAGAGGAACAAAAACGCGAGAGAGAGAGAGAGAGAACAAAACACGAGAGAGAGAGAGAGAGAACAAAACGCGAGAGAGAGAGAGAGAGAACAAAACGCGAGAGAGAGAGAGAGAGAAAAAAACGCGAGAGAGAGAGAGAGAGAAAAAAACGCGAGAGAGAGAGAGAAAAAAACGCGAGAGAGAGAGAGAATAAAAAAGCGAGAGAGAGAGAGAAAAAAACGCGAGAGAGAGAGAGAAAAAAACGCGAGAGAGAGAGAGAAAAATACGCGAGAGAGAGAGAAAAAAAACGCGAGAGAGAGAGAGAAAAAAACGCAGGAGAGAGAGAGAAAAAAACGCGAGAGAGAGAGAGAGAAAAAACGCGAGAGAGAGAGAGAGAAAAAAAAACGCGAGAGAGAGAGAAAAAAACGCGAGAGAGTGAGAGAAAAAAACGCGTGAGAGAGTGAGAAAAAAACGCGAGAGAGAGAGAGAGAAAAACGAGAGAGAGAGAGAGAGAGAAAAACGAGAGAGAGAGAGAGAGAGAGGAGAAAAACGAGAGAGAGAGAGAGAGAGAGAGAAAAACGAGAGAGAGAGAGAGAAAAACGAGAGAGAGAGAGAAAAACGAGAGAGAGAGAGAAAAACGAGAGAGAGAGAGAAAAAACGAGAGAGAGAGAGAAAAACGAGAGAGAGAGAGAAAAACGAGAGAGAGAGAGAGAGAGAGAGAAAAAAACGCGAGAGAGAGAAGAGAAAAAACGCGAGAGAGAGAGAGAAATAAAACGC